>JAOTQP010001009.1:3463984-3475149 GCA_026413545.1 Cichladusa arquata
GTCGGGGATGCCACAGGGGGTTTGGGGGGGCCACAGCTCAGGGCTGGGCCTGGTGTGTGCCCTCAGGTGCCTTCGAGATCGAGATCAACGGGCAGCTCGTCTTCTCCAAGCTGGAGAACGGGGGTTTTCCCTATGAGAAGGATGTGAGTAGCTGCCCGGGGGTCCTGGGCTCAGCCAGGCTGGGCTGGGGGGGGGGTTTGCTTTGCAGTGAGCCCCTCCTGTTTTGTCACCCTCTGGAGTTGTTCCCCTTCCTGCCACCCTGCCAGGTCCTGCTGGCTGAGAGGGGCAGCCCCTGGCTGTGGCTGGGGTTTGTCCCTGTCCCCTCAGTGTGTCTGGGTGCCCCCAGGCCCTGGCTGTGACCCCCCCCCCGCTGTGTCTCCCCAGCTGATCGAGGCCATCCGCAGAGCCCGCAATGGGGAGCCCCTGGAGAAAATCACCAACAGCCGCCCCCCCTGCGTCATCCTGTAGCCCCCCAGGGACACTGGGGTCCCCCTGCACTGCCCATTGCTGCCTTCCTTAAATCCCTGCACAGCTGGGGGGCACCAGGGACATGGGGGGAGCTCAGGATCCTCCCATGGTGGCACTGGGGGTCATTCTGTCCCCTGCCCAACCTGCTGTGGGGTGTAGCTGGGGCTTGGGGGGGTGGTCTCACACCTTTGCCTTCCCCCCCTCATCATCTGCACCTCTCTGGGGGGCACAGGGGGTCCCCGTGGCGCCCCCATTTCTCTGTGCTGGCCTCTCCCCTCCCTCACCCCTGGGAATCTGGGGGTCTCCCATGAATGGGGAGCCAGGCTGGGCATTGGAGCAGCTCCCAGCAGGTTCATTCCAAGGGGAATCCACTGGCTGCAACTTCCCTGGGATTTGTTAATGATTAAAGTCCCTCTGGCACTGTTTAATCCGGGGTGGGGGCTGGCCCCATGGCCAGAGGTGTGTTCACAAAGCCCCCTCCCCATTCCTGGGCTCCCAGCTCCTTCTTCCTGCCTGGAATGACCCTGCCCTTGGCCTCGGGGTGGGGGGCCCCCCTATTTATTCTATACTGTGTATAAACCCAGGGGCCTGGGGCCTGGGTGGAATAAAGGATGGAGAATGTGGCTCCTCTGGTGTCCCTCGGGAGTGGGGGGTGGGACACGGTCCTGGATCCTGCCTGGGATCAGGAATTTTATCCTTCAGGCAGGTGGTGGGGGGTGAGAGAGGGGGGAGGAAGGGAAAGGGAAAGAGGGAGTTAAAAAAGGCAAAAGAGAAGGGAAAGGAGAAAGAAAAGGAGGAAAAAAAGAAGGGAAAATGGGAAAGGGAGGGGAAAAGGAAAGAAAGGACAAAGGAGGGAAAGGGGGAAAGGAAAAGGGAAAAAAAAGAAGGGAAAAGGGTAAAGAAAAAGAGGAAAAAAGAAGGGAAAAGGGAAGGGATATGACATGTGGGTCCTCGGGAGACAGAGCTGGATCTGATGGAGAAGAGGAAACCAAAGAGACCACGAGAGTAGAAAAAACAACCAATGTACAATTATCAAATATACATCCCGGTGCTTCCAAAGGATCCCAGAGCAGCCGGGACTGCTCTCAGTCCAGCTGCCCTCAGTGCAAGTCCACGTGTCCCAGGCACTGGGACAGCCCTGGAACGGGGGGGATGACACAGGGTCTGTCCTTCTCCAGGCTGTGCTGGGTCTGAGCTCCCTGGGCTGCTCCAGGCACCACCCAGCTTGTGGGTCCCCAGTGCCACCAGAGGTGACCCCTCTCTGTCCCCAGTCTTTGCTGCTGCTCTGTCCCACAGCATCCTGCGTGGCTGGTGCCACCCCTGGGCAGAGGGGATGGACCCCCAGCCATCCCTCGTGGCTCATCCCTCCCTGAGCTGCCTCGGTGAAGTTGGGGGGTCTCTCCTACACGGCCATGGCGTCGGGGCCGGCCAGGCCCAGGTACTCGGGGTTCTCGGCCGTGGGCGTCGTGCCAGGGCCACCATCGGGGCCACCAGCCTTGGTGGAGTCCTGGTTCCAGTAGTAGGGGTTGTCAAAGGCCTGGCTGAAGGGCCCAGGGGAGCTGTGGGGTGCCAGGTACTCGGGGTTCTCCACGGCGTGGCCAAAGGAGAAGGAGTTCTTGGGGTCCTTGATGAGCCCATTCTTCCCTTGGTGCCCCTTGGGCTTGTCCAACGGGGATGGGGGAGTGTGGGGTGAACATTCCTCAGCCTGGTTCACGTACTCTGCAGGGTGAGTGACACGTTAGGGACCCCCCAGGGGTCATGGGACAGGCAGACACCCCCCACCACCTCCCCAGGTGTCTGGCTATGCCCTCCCTACCTGGCATGGTGCTGTGGGGGGCTGGCACAGTGAAGCCATCAGGGTCCTCTCCATCCTTGGCCACCAGCCCAGTGGGATCCTCGCTGTACCGGGGCAGGGTCCCGGGCTCCCCATGCAGGGCCACCTTGTCCCCATCTGGCACCTCTGGGACAGGGCCCTCCGCTCCCTCCGCCAGGCCCTGGGCGGGGAAGGGGAAGGAGGCCAAGCCCTCGCCCTCTTCCACCTTGGCTGGAGACTCTGCCGTGCTCTGGGTGTGGGAGAGGACACGGAGTTGGGCACTCGAGCCCCCCCTGAGGACCCTCCCAGCCATGGCACAGGGTCACCCCCAGGGCTGTGCCAGCACTGGGGGCTCCCTGCCAGCCCTCCCCACGTACCCGCACGGAGGAGATGCGGCTGCGGTAGGTGGTGGAGGTGTCGGTGCTGAAGAAGCCGTGGTGAGGCACCAGGTACTCCTCAGCATCCACCAGGTCGTCCATGTCCTCCTCATCCAGCAGTGCCCGGTAGAAAGTGCTGTCCATGGAGCCAGGCAGCCCCACCAGGTCATTCTGGGGGGGGGTCACACTGGTCAGTGCTGGCCCCAGGGCACCGGTGAGGGGATGGGACCCTCAGGGAGCTGCATACCTGGATGACCACGAAGCGCTGGGGGTCACGGGCCATGCGGGAGAACTCGGTGACCAGCTCCCGGAACTTGGGCCGGCACTCGGAGTCAATCATCCAGCCTGGAGCAGAGCAGGGCACCATCAGGGCTGGGAGCAGGGTGACACCAGGCCCTGTCCCCTCCCTGTCCCTGTGTGCCCTCCCCGTACATTTCACCATGATCATGTAGACGTCGATGGTGCAGATGGGCGGCTGCGGCAGCCGCTCGCCCTTCTCCAGCAGGTCCGGGATCTCCCGGGCAGGGATCCCATCGTACGGCTTTGCCCCAAACGTCATCAGCTCCCACACGGTGACACCTGGAGGGGGTGGAGGGAGGGTGAGCAGTGCCCTAGGACCCCCCAAATCCCCTGGGGTGGGGGCACCCTGACGCACCGTAACTCCAGACGTCGCTCTGGTGCGTGAAGCGCCGGCGGAGGATGGACTCCAGCGCCATCCACTTGATGGGGACCTGGGACAGATGGAGAGGTGAGCAGGACCAGGGGGTGGCTGTCACCGAGGGGAGCACCACTGTCCCCGAGTCCCCAAGCCCCACCTTGCCACCATCAGCATGGTACTCGGTCTCATCGATGTCCAGCAGCCGGGCCAGCCCAAAGTCGGTGATCTTGACGTGGTTGGGGCTCTTGACAAGGACGTTGCGAGCGGCCAAGTCCCGGTGCACCAGTCTCACCTCCTCCAGGTAACTCATCCCCTGGAGGTGGCACATGTCCAGCTGTCCCTGGTCTCCCCCAGGACGCCCCCAGAGCTGCCCAGGTGCCCTGTCCTACCTTGGCGATCTGCACACACCAGTTGAGCAGGTCCTGGGAGCCGATGTGGTCCTTGTTCTCCCGCACGTAGTCCAGGAGGCAGCCGTAGGGCATCAGCTGCGTCACCAGCTGCACCGTGGACGTCAGGCAGATGCCCAGCAGCCGGGACACGTAGGGGCTGCCCACCCCTGCCATCACATAGGCTTCCTGTGGGCAGGAGGGGGGGTCAGGGTGGGGGTCAGGGTGGGCAGGGGCCGCTGCCAGCCCCATTCCCCCCGCCCAGTGCCATGGCCACACTCACATCCAGAATCTCCTTGTTGGCTTTGGGCGATGTGTTCTCCCGCAAGACTTTGATGGCCACCGGGATCTTCACGCTCTCCCCATCGGGGATCCAGATACCCTGAGGTGGGGACAAGCAGGTGAGGGGGTGCAGAGCAAGGAGGGTCACATCCCACTGTGCTGTCCCCACCCCTCACCTTATAAACGGTGCCAAAAGCGCCAGAACCCAAAACTTTCACTTTCTTGAGCTCTGTCTCCTTGAGGATCCTCATCTGGGCTTGGTTGGGGAGGGCCCCGCTGGGCGTCAGTGGCTCCACCAGCTGTGGGGCAGGGAGGGGTGAGTGGGGCCGGGCTCCTGGTCCCTCCCAGGCACTGAGGGTCCACTCCTGCCCCCCAGGACATCCCCACCTCGGTTTCCTGCAGCAGCCGCCGCATCGTGTGCTTGCGCTCCTGCTGCCGCCGGCGCTTGACGCAGATGACGGTGATGAGGAGCAGGACGATGACCAGCAGAGCCCCCACCACGCCAGCGATGATGGACGTCACCTGGCTGCGTGGCAAGAGGCCATTCAGTGTGGGGGACCCCCAGCAGCCAGAGTGGCGGTGGCACAACACAGCCACACTCTTACCTTGGCTTCTGGTCCACGGGACATCCGTCCTCATCCCGGATCGTGCACCTGGGGGGACACAGGGTGTAGCCCCCCGCTGTCAGCAGCCTCCTACAGCTGCCAGCACCCCCTTCTCAGCTAGGGATCCCCCAACTCACGAGTGGGTGCAGTTGGTGGGGCAGAGCTGGCACACGCCAAATTCATCCGGGTATTTCCAGACGGGCACAAAGGAAGCGTCGGCCTTGACGCCGCTGGGGCAGCGCCGCACGCACTGCTGGGCGTCCTTGTAGTGGGCACAGGCCACACACTGGTCTGCATCCTGCAGCAATTGGGGCAGGTTGAGGGACCCAGGTGTCTGGGGGCACCCCCACCCTCCCCAGTGTGTGCCCCTGTCCCCACCGATCCGAAGCAGGTCTCGGTGCCGTTCTGGGGCTGGCACTCGGGGTGGCACGGCAGGCACCGCGTCCCGTTGGCGTGTTCCCGGACGGCTCTGCAGGGCAAAGGGGCAGGGATGGGGTCCTGGCCTCACCCTGCAGTGTGTATGAGGGCTGTGCCCCTCCCGAGGGTCTCCACTCACCCATCCAGGAGGCTGCAGGAGGCCACGCACTCCTGGCCGCGCAGGAACCGCTCGCAGGCCACGCACTGGGTGGGGCCGGGGCCCCAGCAGTGCCCCTGGGCACAGAGGTGGAAGCAAACCAGCCCCTCGCTCTCTGCAGGGGGGGCACCATCAGCACCAGAGGGTTTGGCAACGACTGGGGGGGTTCCGCCATCTCCCCCCACCCCCCATGAACCCCACATACCGCACTGCTCGGGGGGTTTGTTGTGGGTCTGGAAGAGGCGCTGGCGGGGGTTGCGGAAGATGCTGTGCCAGGGCACCTTCTGGAGGAAGCAGAGCTGGGGGTTGTGGTGCACGAGCACCATGCCACTGCTGATCTCCTGCAGGGCCCGGAGCCCCAGCGCCTGCACCGCCAGCTCCCGCAGCGTCAGCGAGTAGGCGCCGCTGCCGAGACACCCGGGGGTGAGACACGCGTGTCCCCGTGTGTCCCCACATCCTCCGTGTCCTTCCCGTGTCCCCAAACATCCTCTGTGTCCTTCCCGTGTCCCCACATCCTCCATGGCCTTGCTGTGTCCCCAAACATCCTCTGTGTCCTTCCCGCGTCCCCTGCACCCCTTGTGTGCCCCTGCGTGTCCCCGTGTGTCCCCACATCCTCCATGTCCTTCCCATGTCCACTGCACCCCGTGTGTGCCTCTGTGTGTCCCCGTGTGTCCCCACACATCCTCCATGTCCTTCGCATGTCCCCCTACATCCCTTGTGTGCCCCTGTGTGTCCCCGTGTGTCCCTACACATCCTCCATGTCCTTCCCGTGTCCCCTGCACCCCGTGTGTGCCCCTGCATGTCCCTGTGTCCCCACATCCTCCATGTCCTTCCCGTGTCCCCTGCACCCCGTGTGTGCCCCTGCATGTCCCTGTGTCCCCCTGCATCCCACCCATATCCCCTCGTGTCCTGTCCTCCCCCTCATCCCGCAGTGACCCCCCTCATGTCTCCCCGTGTGTTCCCACAACCTCCTGCACACCCCCAAGTCCCCCCATGTGCCCCAACATCTCCTCACATCCTCTCTGCATCCCCAGGCTCCCATGTCACCCTGTGTCCCCTGTCTCTCCACACATCCCCATGTCCCCCTGCATCCCTCCACATGCCCCCTGTGCCCCCCGTGTCCCCTCCACGTCCCCCTGTGTCCCCGGTGTCCCCCCACACCCCCATCCCTGCTCACTTGTGCAGCACTCGGCCCCGGATCACCCGCAGGTTTTGGAAGACCCCCAGGTCCTTCATGTCAGGTGGCCAGGCAGCGATGTAGAGGAAGCCTGGGGGGAGCTGAGTGTCATCACCCCCTGTCCCCCCCAAACCTGGAGCCCTCCATCCCCTCCAGTTCCCCCAGCTCTCACCTGTCAGCTCCTCCAGGCTCTCGAAGATCCGCAGCAGTTTGGGGTCCAGGGGTGGGGTGTTGGTGCTGGGGTCCCTGTCAGGGATGGGAGGGAGGTTGGGGGAGGTCCCACTGGGGGTCCTGGTGGGCTCAGGGAGGGGAATCAGGCACTCACCCAGCGAAGGTCTCAGGCAGGAAGGCCAGGCTCCCAAAAATCTTGGTGCAGCCAGAGAAGTGCTGGATGTTGGAGGCGTTCACAGCACGGACGCCCTTCAGGAAATCCACTCCCAGCCCGTAGCACACTGTGGGGGCACAGCAGGGCTGGGGGGCTCCACCAGGACCCCAGAGCCCCCCAGAACACTGCCCCACCAGCCAAGGAGGTACCCCCACAGTGCACAGTGGCATCCCCACACAGCCTTGGGGTACCCAGAGCTGCACTGGGGATTGATCACCCATGTCCCTGGGGTCCCCAGAGCCCCCCAAGACCTGGGGAGGCTCCTTACCCACAGCCTTGGGGTTCCCAGAGTACCCCCAGCCCCCGAGGGAGACCCCTGGGGTCTCCAGAGCTACTCTGGGGCACTGCCCACCTGCACCCCTGGGGTCCCCAGACCTGTCCAGATACTGGGGGGCTGCTCACCCACAACCTTGGGAACCCCATGAGCCCCTTAGGACATTGAGGAGCTGGTCATCCACAATCCTGCAGTCTCCACAGCCTCCCTCCCCAGCCCCTCATCCCACATCCCCAGGGCACCCAGACCCCCCCAGACCCCAGGGGGGTTTCTCACCCTCAGGGCAGGGTTTGCTGCACTTCTCACACTTCTGGACGTTGTTGACCGTGACCTCCTGGCTGTTCTGGGGGCACACCAGGGTGCAGGACCCCACCTCCGTGGCAAGGTAGTTGTCTGGAGGGGGCAGGAGGGGGGGTCAGGGCCTGGCTGGCTGCCCCTGCACCCCCCCAGGGTGTCACTCACAGGGACACTGGCTGACACAGCTGGCACCAAAGGTGTAGCGCCCGTCGGGGTTGGGCATCGACTCGAAGGTGTCCGAGTTGTAGACGACGAGTGGGGGGCAGTGCAGCTCGCAGATCCCGCTCCGGTTGAAGTTCAGGCACGCCTGGGGAGGGGGACACAGCCGTGTGAGACCCCTGTCCCCCCCCCCAGGACCCCCGGTGTCCCTGCCCCGTGCTCACCAAGCAGTCGGAGTGCTTGGGGCCGGTGCAGCCGGCGGCGCACTGCTCGTGGCAACAGTCCGTGGGCTTCGTGCCCTTGCAGCGTGGGCAACCGTGGCAGATGCTGTTGGTCACTGTGGGGGCACAGAGGGACATGCTGAGGACAGGGATTCCCCCCATCCAGGCGATGGGGGAGTCCCCAGGATGAGGGGCTGGAGGGTAGGTGAGTTCCCAGGGCAAAAATCTGGGTGGTGGGAATTCAGGTGCTAAGTAGGGGCAGTGGGACAGGAATCTGGGCAGGGGTTCCCAGGGCTGGGATTTGGGGGGTAAGCAGAGGTGCACAGGGGAGGAATTTGGGGTGTAAGGGGAGTCTCCCAGAGCAGGGATTTTGGGAGATCTCTGGGGCCAGGATTTGGGTGTCATGTAGTGCTTAGTGGAACAAGGATTTGGGGGCTAAACAGAAAGTTAGGGTGTTTCTGGGAACAAGATTTAGGTGGCAAATAGAGGTCAGTGGGACAGAGATTTGGGGTGGGGGGGTGCAAATAGAAAGTCCAGAGGGTCCCTGGGAACAGGACAGGTGGCAAGTAGGGCTCAGTAGGGCAGCAATTTGGGAGTGCAAGCAGAAGGTCCAGGGGGTCTCAGGGACAGAGATTAGGGTGCCAAGTGAGGATCAGTGTAGCAGGGGCACATGGAGGGAAGGAAAGGGGTTCCCAGGGGCTTTGGGGGTCCCTGGGGGGTGGGGAGTCAGAGCCTCTGTGGGCCCCACACTCACATGTCTGGCAGTCCCGTTTGCTCTCACCCCAGCAGCGCCCCTCAGGACAGAACGCCCGGCAGTCAGGACCTGCACAGGGGGAAGCGTGAGCAGGGGGTGCCAGGAGGCTTGGAACCCCCAGACCCCTCCCTGGTGCCACAACCCCCCCGGGGCACTCACAGCTGCGGGTGCGGGTGGTCTGCACCTGGACCTCGCCACGGAACTCGTTGTGCCGGTGGAGGATGTCGCTCCACATGATGGTCTCTTGGAAACAGAGCTCGGGGTTCCTCTCGATGAGCACCCCTCCCTTCAGGATCTCTGTGGGGGGACAGGGAGGGGGGTCAGCAGGGCCACAGGGGAGTCCTGCAGCCCCGTGGGGACTCCCAGTGCCTGGTAGGGACCTGCCACTCCATGGGAGCACCCAACCCTGGGTGGGGAGCCCCCACGGGGACACCCAGACCTGGACAGGGACCACCCACCCAGACCCCAGACCGGAGCTGCAGGAGCAGCAACCCACATCCCCGAGCACCTGGTGCCCACCTGTGAGGTGCCTCATGCCGAGCTGGCGCAGCCCCGGCGCCCCGGCGGGGCCGGCGTTGCCCACCACGGCCAGGGCGTAGCGCTCCTGGAAGAGCTGCGTGCCGCGGATGATGCGCAGGCTCTGCAGCTCCAGCCCGCTCACTTGGTTCTCCGCGATCAGCACGTAGCCCTGCACCTCCTTGATGTCCTGGGGTGGGGGGACATGGGTGAGGGTCCGGCCGGACCCCCGTCCTTCCCCTTCCCCCCCTCCGGGCGTTTTCCCGCTGCGCACCTTGAGGAAGGAGGTGTCGGCGTCGGCGGACAGGTAGGTGAGCTCCAGGTTGCCCTGGACCACCTGGCAGCCCTGGTAGAGGTGCCGCAGGGTCTCGTAGTGGCTCTCGGGGCTGGAGGGACGCAGCAGCTTCATGTCGGTGCCGGTGCAGACTGTGGGGACAGCGGGGGCTCAGCGGGTCCGCGACCCCTCCTCTGCCCCGTGGGACATGGAGCTCCGGCCCCCGCAGGAAACGCCGCGGATGCGGCGGCCGCCGTTTATCTCCGGGGCTGCTCCCAACAGCTTCCGATGGGTTTCCTGCACCGTGGCTCCCACCCCGGCTCCCGCTCTGGCACCGGGCCCCGCTCGAGGGACAACGGGGACCGGCGTCGCTCCGTGCCCGCGGTGGGGCCCAGGCACTGCTGGGGGCTGGGTTGGGACCCCCAGAGCCGCGGGGCCGGAGCGGGGGCCGCGGGCAGGAATGCGCTGCCCACGCCGCCGGGGCGGCCCCGCCGAGACAAGACCCGATTGTTGAGCGGCGACGGCTGCGGGGCCCGGCCGGCCCCATTGTGGGGGGCTGCTGGCCGGGCGAGCATCCATCCCCGCCGCATCCAGGCGGGGTGGGGGCGCGGGAGGCCGCCCTGGGTGCCAGGCCCCGGGCGAGTGACTCACGGGCGCGGGTGGCACAGGGCCCCGGCCGCCCGCTCCCGGCTGGAACCGCCTTTTCAGGTCGGGCGTGTTTGGGGAGCAGCGGTGACGCAGGGCTGGCGGGCACGGCCCAGCCCCGGCGCGCCCGCGGCCCCCGGCGCCCCAACACCTCGGCGGGGAGAGCCCCCCACACCAAACCCCAGCCCCGCTCCCACACCGGGCCCGGCGCTGACCCTGCCGCCACAGCAGTGTCACTCGCAGAGCCACCAGCCCTGAGCCACTGCCATCCCAGCACGGGGCAGGGGGGCACGCGGGGGTCAGGCGGGGGTTCGGTGCGCCGGTCCCCGGCTGCTCGGTGGCTGAGTGACAGCCCCCGGTGCTGGGCAGCTGCTGGCGCGGCCCCGTGTCCAGGAGACACGGCTGGCACTCGCCTCCCCCGCCTGCTGCGAGGCGTCTGAGCCAGGGAAAATATGGCAGGAAGGAGGAAACCCCCCGAATTTGGGGTTCAGCTCTCTCCCACCCTGCCGGCTGTGCAACAGGGGGGACCCCGGAAGGGAACGTGCCGTTGTGTTGGGCGGCCAAAGCTCAAGGTCTCTGCCCACACCTGCTGTGGCACAGGCACGAGGTGCTGGGGCTTCCCCGGGCCAAAGGGCAGGTGGGACAAGCGAGTGGTGGGATCCCGGCTCCGTGCCCTGCGATTTGGCCTTGTCTGCTCGCCCAGGTCCCCGGCTGGGCACCGGGAAGGGCAGTGACTGATCCATCCCGCCTGGCTCGCTCCAGCGGGCGCTGCCACCACCAAGCACCTCGGCTGCCCACGGGTGTCCGGCAAAGCCCGACGGCCACGTGCCCACGGGGCAGCCCTGAGCCGCGGCTGCCAGACACGAACCGGCCCCAGGGACCGGGAGACACCGGGGTGTCGCTAAGCAGGAGCTCGCCCCACACAAACCCTCCATGCAGAGTGACCTGTGGGGTGACAGGAGTGGAGACCACCCTGTCCCTGTCCCAAAACCTCACACCGGCTCGGTCCCACCGGGCATTCACTTTCCAAACACCCGGTGCTGGAGCTGCCCCGCAACAGGGAGGCAGCAGGGTCCAATTTTGGGGCTGCTGGTGCCCACTTTGGGGCCACCAGCCCCATCCCCTGCCGGCCCAGTTCCTGCCGGCCCCGCCGCGGTGCCTGGCCGAGGCCCGGGGGCTGTCGGGCCGGGCTCCCCGCACCCCCCGGGGCTGGGCTGGGTGCGCTCCCTCCCTTTGCAATCCCTCACACCTGCCTGGCTCCACTGCATGGAGCCAGATGCCTGCATTGCTGTACCTCCTG
>JAOTQP010001009.1:3616692-3629200 GCA_026413545.1 Cichladusa arquata
TTTTGTTCCTGAGGTTTTGCAGACATGAGAGGAAGAGAAATACGGTTTCATATAGAGAGCCAGGGGAGCAGCACGATGAACCCAATTCATTGGGGAAAAAGAGTGGGGAAGAGCTTTGTTTGGCTTGTTTTGGGTGGGGTTTTTTTTCTTTTGCTGGAATGTTATTTTCTTCTCATAGTAACAAACAGATGAGTTGGAAAACGAGCAAAATGCTCGAGGAGCCTTTGAGGCCTAAATTAATTTTTAAAACCTATATTTATACAGGAAGAGTTGGTGTGTTATAGAAAGGCTTATTTTGAGTTCCAAGAAGTGCCTGTAAACATTATCCTGTTTCTTTGCTGTGTTTTGCCCAGAGAAGCTGTGGCTGCCCCATCCCAAGGCCAGGTTGGACAGGGATAATTTGGGACAGTGGAAAATGTCCCTGCCCACTCTGGGGTGGCACTGGATGGGATTTAAGGTCCCTTCCATCCCAAACCATTCCATTATTATCAATCCAAAGCATTTTTATTTCCCCAGCATGGATTATCTCTGAGCCACTCACCTGGATTACCTGGAAAGTTTTGGAGCTGTTTTCCTTCAAATCCATGATTTTCCAGTGAGGTTATGTTGCTCAGAAGAGTTCCCAAAATGGATGTTCACACTTAAAAATAAATTCATTTTCCAGAGGGGCAGGATGGGTGGAAATTCCTCTCTGCTTCCTGGAAAGCAGTTTGGAATGGTTGTGAGAGTTCACATTTTGTGGGACAGGGGGAAAATTGGGCAGGAATATCTGGAGAATGGGAGCTGCTGCTCAGAGCTGTGGAATACTGAAAGGTCATGAAGGCAAAGAGTATTTAATCCTCCTCTTCCTCCTCCTCTTCTGGGCAGCTCCCCTGGCTGAGCAGGCTGCTGTAAGGCCTTTGAGTCTGGAATCTTATCCTGGGGTAAAAACAGGCCGATTTGGGGCTGTGACAAATATATTGTGTCTGTTTCAGACTTGAAATTACGGGTAAAATGCAGAGTTGGGGGCTGGGTTGGGTTTGCACTTCATTTATTGTCTTTTGTGGAGCCACGTAAACAGATTCCTGAGCCATTGTTGTTGGGCAATTCACAAATCCACTCGTGAGGGGGGTTAATAATAATAATAATAATTCTTTGCTCTAGGAATAAAATATGGTGTGGAATATGGGCCAAGCTCCTTAAATTGGACTTGCATGTGGGTTTCTGATTCCAGGAAGAGTGGGATTCTCTTTTTCCTGGGAATGCCATGCCCAGCCCCACCAGCAAACTGGGATTAGTCCCTTTACAGGAGGTGTGGCCACCACAGAGAAAATCACCACTCACTGCAGCAAAGCAAACAAAAAGGGAAAACATTACCCAGATTGACTCCTGATTCTCTGTGGGGTTGGATGTGGAACGTGCCCTGGCAGATCCCAATCCCTGCTGCTCTTTGGGATTTCTCTGCTTCCTGCCTGATGAAGAGCAGCAGAGAGGAGGGGGAGGCACCTCCTGGTTTCTCAGTGACTCCTGATGCTCCTGGAGGATTCATTGATCAAGGTCCAAGTTCTCAGCATTTCCTTAATCCACCTTGTCCATGTTCCTGTGCCCTGAGATGTCACCTGGAGCTGTCCTGGGTTTCCCCCAGCCACCTTATCAGGATGAAGTAATTCCAGTTCTGTTTTTTTCCCCCTGACTGAACCATCTGTGTAGTCTCCTCTACATCCTCAAAAACACAAAAAGCTCCATCCTTTCCAGCTTCCTCTGGGAGCCTCCAGACCCTGCAGTGAGCAGGAGCTGCTGCTGGTGTGAGGTGTGAGTGTCCATGGGGCAGTTTGTCCTCTTAGAAATGAAATTTTGGGAGCTCCAGGGATTCTCTGAGCAATGAGAGTCTGTGGTGAGCCTTGTGAGCAGCTTCAGCCTGAGAGATGCATGGAGCCATGGCATTTCTGTCCTGGGTTCAGGGTCCTCAATGAGGGAATGCTGACCCTTCTGACCCCCTGGTCTTGTTTGATTGGAGAGATGTGAGATGAGCTAAGCTGGATGCAAAATGAGAAACTTCAATGCTCCAAAATCGAGTTGCCTTCTAATAATTAATCCTGTCTGTGTTCAGAAATTGAATAATCTCCCTGACCCTAATCCCATTTTGGAATCTGCTGTGTTGCTGCCTCTGAATCACTGTTTCTGTGTTTTCAGGGGGTTTGGCTTTAGGGCTGATCCTTTTGGGGGTGTCCCTGCTGCCTTTCCTGGGCTGCTCCTGGCTGGGGCTTTGCTGTTCCAAGGAATGGAGGTTGTGCAAACAGAGGGACACAAACAGGGCAGGGAGCAGGGAAAACTCTGCCCTGGCTCTCCTTGCAATAACTGATGTAACACCATGGAATTTGATTTATATGGGAAGAGAAACTGTTGGTGACACAACCCAGGGAACACCTGAGGTGGCACAGCTGAAACAGGGTTGTTGTTGGTTTTTTTTTTGGTGGTTTCTAATGATGTGGCTCATAGATAATGAGAAAAACTGTAGAAAATAAAGATTTTGGGAGGGAGGTGTCCAAGCTGATGGATTTTCCTTATTCCTGTTCACTCCCCCACCCCCATTTATTTTTGATTTTGGTGTCCTGCCACATCACACGTAATTTAAAACCAGCACTTCATTTGGGCAGGTGAATAATAAACTCTTAATTTATTTGGTTCAAAGTGGTTGTTCAAACAATGAGATAGGCAGAGATGTAAACCACAAGTTGTGTTTCACACCCCCACTGTGCTGCTCCTGTGACTCGAGTAGAGGGAAGAGGGATGTGGAAGAAAAAAAATCCAATGGCTTGTGCAAAAGGAGCTGGAGACTGGGGAGGGTCCACCAGGAAAATGTCACCTGAGACAGGTGTCCCAAGTTTTTATTGCTGTTTTTGCTCCAAATAGGATTCACTTCTTCCTTCTCCCTCTGCCAGGAGTTGTGTGGATGGCTTGGGTGACAGTGGCAAAGTGATTTTACAGAATCCCAGAATATTTTGGGTTGGAAGAGCCTTAAAGCTCATCCAGGGGCACAGATAATGAGAAGGAAAAAGGGGAGGGTTTTACACTATAAGAGGAGAGATTTGAGAGGCCCTGGCACAGATTTCCAGGTTTGCTGTGGCTGCCCCTGGATCCCTGGAAATTCCAAACACTGGGGTTTGGAGCAGCCTGGGACGGTGGGAGGTGTCCCTGCCACGATGAGCTTTAAGGTTCTCCCAACCCAAACCATTCCATAATTCCATGTCTGACTCCAGTGAGGGATTTCCTGCTGGGTTCTGGGCTTGGTTTCACTGGGAGCTGCTGCTTGGGGCATTTTGGGGAGCCCAGAATTCTCCAGCCACCATCATTAATTGGGGCCTGGGACACTGCACTAATTACTGTTTTCGCTGCCTGGGAGCTTCCTTTGAGTCACAGCGTTGGGAAAGTCACACCTGGGAGGGTTTTACCCTCCCTGATCCAAGGTGAAACCACAGCCCCCCCTGCCTGATCCCACAGTTTTACTTTAGGAAAACTCCCCCCATGCCCTTCACACCTCAGCTCAGGTAGATTTTTATTTTTTTTTTTATTTAAGACATCATCATTTGACTTTATTTCCCAGTATTTATGCCAATGATCCCAGCATCTTCTTACATAATAGCTGGATACAAGTAAAAAAAACCACCTTATTACCAATAATAATAATAGTAATAATGATAATATTACCAGTAAAAATAACAGAATTGCAGTGTTGGGGAGGGGCAGAACTATAATTTCTCAAAGCAGCTTATTTGAATTGTGATGAGCCTCAGAGAGCTGGCTAAGTTTTGGGTTTAGGCTGAAAATACTGAATCATTTCTCAGTTTTTGGGTTTGGTTTTTTTTTTCTTTAATACCTTCTAAGTGTATTTGTAGTAAATTGTAAAAATGAGCTAAACTGCTGTAACTGCTAAAATGAGCTTCTAAAAAACTAAAAATAAATAGTGGCAAGTGGGTGTTTTATGGCCATAGGCTGTCCTGGGAAAGTCAGGAAGTCTTTGTCTTATTTATACCCTTTTTTTTGGGTCTGGATGTTGTTCTTATGGGCAGTGCTGTGTGTTTAAAACCTTGCCAGGTGTGTGGGAGAAAGCAGCAGAAATCTCTGCTGGCTCCCCAATCCTCAGGTGTCACCTGTGGGGTGCTGAGGTTCCTCCTGCTGTGTGTGTGACATTGGGGGAGGGTTTTTTTTTTTGCTCCTTCAGCTGCAGGTAGAAGTCGTGGGCAATCAAAGCTGATTAAGTGAGCTGTGCCCAGGCTCAGGGCAGGAGCTGCTCGGATGCTGTCGGGTAACTCAGGGTTGGGGGGCTGCAATTGTGATTCCAGCTGAGCACAGGGGGGGTTTGGGGGGGTTGGTTTGGGGAGAATTGTCTGGCAGGCAGGACTGGGGGAGGAGAACAAAACAGAGGGGCAAAAAAAGGCTGAATGTGCCCCTTTGGTGCCTGGCAGCAGGTTCTGGAGGGGTTCCCTTTCAGTGGGGTGTGAAATCAGTGGGGTTTTTATCTCACCTGTGCATGGGGAGTTCTTTCTGCAGGCAGCAGCTCGACCTTGTCCCTTTGCCCATCCCTCACTGAGGGATTTCCCTCCAGGGCAGCTCCTGCATTCAGGGATGTGCAGTGGGAAGAGCTCCATTCCTGTAGGGTTTCACTGAGCTCTGGATCACTGCTGCTTCCAAAAACCTCTGCAAAGGTTCTTAATTTAATCTATCCCAGGTGCAGGCTGGGCTCAGGTAACTCCTCCATCCCAGCAGGAATTTCAACTTCCCCGAGGAAGCAGCGATGCGACAGTGCCCATCCAGTCCCTCCCTGTCCAGCTATTTTTAGGAATATTAAGCCTGTAATAAGCCTTTTTGGCCAGGCTCTATTTCTGTTTGTCCTGCTTAGTCAGGATTTTGCCTGAGCAGAGCTCTGGTTGGGAGCCAGAGGGGCGAGAGGAGTTCCCATCCCTCCTGATCCCAGAGCATCCCACAGCAGAGCTTGTGGCAGCCTGGCCTCGTCCTGCAGCCAGCCATTTCCTTGGAGACTTCAGCTGCATGGCTTTGGAGATAAAATTCCCTCTGTGACTACAGGCTGGAGGGAAAATTCCCTCGGTCAGAGCTGCTTGTGGATGTAAACAACTTCATTCTTTGGCGTCCTCTGAGGAGCCCTTGGATTTTGCTGTCACTTCACTGTGACTTATCTCTGCACTGGAAGGTTTTCTTTGCCTCCAGGAAGGCAGCTCAGCCTGCTCCAGCTGCTGCTTCCCAAAATCCATGTCTCTGTTATTTGAGCCTGGAATTTTATCCCAGAATGAGCAGAACTCGAGGCAGGGTGTCAGCACACATTGACCATGTTTGTCAGGAGTTGTCTCAAAGCTTCACTGAGCTTTTCCATGGGAAATGCAGAGCGAATTCCACATTTTTCCTGTTGTTCTGTGGTTTGTGCTCAGCTTTTTTTCACTAGGTTGGAGTTGTGGGTGAGGTTTGTCTTGTGTCAGTGACTGTATCAGGCTTGTTCATCTCCATGTGGACCATAGCAGGTAAAATTGGTACAAATTCTGTGAGAAATGCTGGGATTTGGGCTGGGAGCCAGCAGCCTTACAGCTGGAGAAACCTCCCAGTGCATCTCAGGGCTTAAACTCTGAACAAATTCACACAGAGCTTTCAGAACAGAAGAGACTTTTAGAGCTTGGAAGGTTCATCTCCAAAGTGTCTTGGTACAGACTGGGTGAGCTGTAAACTCCAAAATATTCAAGCTATGGATGTAATCCTTAATTTCTGTTGATTCCCCACCTTTCCCAACCTAAAACCAGTTTCCAGAGCGCATTATTTGCTCTCTAATAATTAATAATTGCAGCCTGTTTTCTGGCTTGGTTTGAATTGCTTCATTTCCTGTGGTTCTGTGCAGTTGTGGAGGGTCTGGCCAGCATTTCCTGGTGGATCAGGGCTCACAGAAACCTGGAATATCCTGGGTTAGAAAGGGCCCATGAGGGCAGTGAGCTCCAGGTCTCCCAGCAGCTGCAGTTTCATCCTCAGCACAATTTGCCATCTCACAGTTTCTGTCCAACAAATAAACAAGTTGGAGTGGTTTAAAATCAGAATATTTACTAATATTTCATAGATAATGGCTTTAAATTCTGCATTTTTTTTTTTGTTTGAGCTTTAACACAGAGAAGTGCAGCACTTTATGGGTTGTGTTTCTGGGGATGTTTCTGCATTTTATTTCCTGCCCCCCTCTGAGGGTGTCTCCTGGTTGGTTTTTGTACAGAAATGGGTGTTGCTTTCTCCCTTCCCTCTCTGTGGTCCCCTTGGTGTTGAGTTGGTGCTCTCCACATCCAGGTTCTTTTTCCCTGGTATGGACATCAAGGATAATTCTCTCTCTCACTGTCACAGGTGCCTCCTCTAACCTTGCAGCCACTTAATTCCCTAAAGCTCTGAATTATCTTCATCCCTTTTTCTCCATCAAGCTTTGAATTTTCTGCTTTCAGGTGTTTGGGTTCAGAGGGGGCTGACACCGTGTTGGATTTGGCTCTGGGGCTGCTGAAATTCCATCAGGAATTCCAGGGGCAGGACAAGGGGAATGGATTCAAACTGGTAAAGCAGGGCTGGATTGGATATTGGGGAAAAAAGTCCTCCCTGTGAGGATGCTGAGGCCCTGGAATGGGCTTTGCAGAGAGGATGGAAGTCAGAATAGTCTGGAATATTCTAGACATCCAGGTTTTGAAAATACTTCAAGGGATAAAAACAAAATGCCCCAAGTTTGCTTCTCCTCACATCTCTTTTATCTCCTTTAATACCAGGTCTTGTCCAATAGCAGAAATTATTCTGGACAGGGCACAGAAAAGCACTTTTTTCCTGTACATAAATTTTCAATTGTGTAGCAAACACAGAATCTTCCACCCAGGAGCAGCTTTGCTGCTGTGTGAAGAAATTCCTCCCTGTGAGGGTGGGGATGGAATTCCCAGGGAAGCTGTGGCTGATCCATGCCTGGAATTCTTCCCAATATCCCCTGTGGCTTCACGCAGCAGCAAAGTTGCTCCTGGGTGGAGGATTCTGTGTTTGGTACAGAACTGAACATTTATTTTTTTAAAAAAAGTGTTTTTCTGTGCCCTGTCCAGAATAATTTCTTCTATTGGACAACACCTTGGATTAAAGAAGATAAAATAGATGTTAGGAGAAGCAAACTTGGGGCATTTTGTTTTTATCCCTGGAAGCATTTTGAGAGCCTGGATGTCTGGAATAGCCTCTGACATTTTTTCAGAGCTTTATTTTTGTCTGGACTTGCCAGAAGATCCCCATGTCCATGGTATATTTAGCTGTATGTGCTGCCATGACTTAGCAAAAAATCCCAATTCCAGCCTGTTTGCACCCAGCCTCTGCCATCTGAGCCTCAGGTTTTGAAGGAAAGCTGGAGAAAAAACAGGTCTGGAGATGCATCCTGGCTCTTCCCAGCCTTCCAGGGGAGGGGAATTCCAGAGCCAAGGTTCTCCATGGAGCCCATCCTGCCTGGGCCCCCTCACGGTTTAAGTCCAAGGACTATTTTTAGCAAGACAAAAAAACAAACATTCCTTTAGATTAGTGCTGGTCAAAGGGAAACTCCTGCAGGAACCAGTCTGGGGATGGGATTTGTGCTGGGACTGAGGTGAGATTTTCCTGCTGAGGGATTTGATGGGCACAGTTCCCTGGGATCAGGCACAGGAGGCTCCTGGCTGCTTCTGGAATCTGTTTTAACCCTTGTTCTGCTCTGCTTGCTTTTTGGAAGTCTCTCTGATTGCTCCTTTAATTTCTCTGATTTTTTTGGGGGTGGGGACAAGAGTCCTGATTCAAGGTCTGGGCAGTGGTGGGAAGGGTTTGGAGCTGCCTGTGTGCCCCTGTAGCTGGGGGGAAAAAAATCATGTCTTATTTTCCCATAAATAATTCCTCTGCATTCCTCCTCCATGATTTCCTCCATCTCCTAATCAATCAACTAATCAATTTAATTAGAACGTGCAGGTGCTGCTCTCCCAGCTTGGGAATGTCTGTCCCCACCCACTGTGACTCCAGAGTCACCTGGAGATGGGAGGGAAGAGCCCTTGGAGCTGTGGGAATGGCAAAACCTCAGTTTAATTAGCAGCAAATTGGGCTGAGAGCTGCAGGTCTGGTTTGTGCTCAGGACTTGAGATATTCCTGGTGGGAAGTGCTAAAAGGGTCTGTGGGGGGCTGGCATTTTGGGAAGGAAGTTTGAGAATTCCCATTTCAGCACCGTGCTCTGGCAAACTGGGGTAATTCAAAAGCAAACTGGGATTTGGGAGCACAGAGTGTGACACTAAAATCCTGGGGCTTGGTGTTCTCTGGGGGGGAGGGTGTTCCACAATTCCCAGTTTTCCATCACCTGCTGCAGCACTGAAAGGGTCATTTAGTGGCAGCACTTTGGATTTTCACACTGGATTTCATGTGAAGTTGTGGTGGGATTGGATCCATGCTCAGGGACAGGATATTTGGGAAATGATGGGATTGGATCCATGCTCAGGGACAGGATATTTGGGATGGGATTGGATCCATGTTCAGGGACAGGATATTTGGGATGGGATTGGATCCATGCTCAGGGACAGGATATTTGGGATGGGATTGGATCCATGCTCAGGGACAGGATATTTGGGATGTGATGGGATTGGATCCATGCTCAGGAACAGGGTATTTGGGATGTGCTGGATTTTCCCCATGTCAAGGTAATTCCAAATCTTAGAACTGTTTTTATTTAGATTATTCTCAGGAGTCTTGAGGCTTTGCTGTCTGATTTGGGATTCCTTGGAACAGAGAAGTTTCTTTTGTTTTAGGGTGTCTGAGAAGCTTTTACCTGGTCCCAAACTCCATTCCAGGTGCATCAGGAGTTGTCCATGGATTTGGGGGGATACAAGAACCAGCTCTGGCCTTGTTGCCTTGGAAGAGCTTTCCCAGCATTATCCCTCCTCTTGGTGGTTTAAAAATCCTCTTTGTCCCAGAGCTCCTGAGGGCTGGGAGAACATTCTGGCCTCTGTAAGATTTTGTTTTTCTGTTCACCAGCACCCTTTCCATCCCAGATACCAACCCTGCTGCACCTGCACCTCCCACCTCTGTTGGGTGGAGATTTGTGCTGCTGGACCCCTGTTCCTCTCCTCTCCATCCAGACCTGATGCTGGGTGTGTGAAACCTCCCAGTTCTGCTGTGTCTGTGCCTTGGTTCACCCCCCCAAGTGCTGAGGGAGCCTCCCCAGTCAGAGCCAGCTCACAACACAAATGATTATCATTTATTTCACTGCTGCAAATCTCAGTTCATGTTCAACCTCTCAGTCCACAGAGCATCCTCCTCCCTGTTTGAAGATATTTTGATGTAATGCTCCATCCAGCTGTGATCCAGTGCAGGAGCTGGAAAGCTGCAGCACAAAGTCAGGAATTTACTGATCCAGATATCTGGAACCAGCCTTGTAAACCAACCACTTCTTCCCTGGGGTAAAGCTGGCTTTGTTCCTTTGGCATGTGGCTGAATTGTGGCATTTTTTGTGTTTGCAGATGTTCTCAAACAACGATGAAGCTGCCATCAACAAAAAACTGCCCAAAGAGCTGCTGCTTCGGTGAGTCCTCCCTGGACACCGGTGGGTTGGTGTTTGCATCCAGGATTTTGCTGCTCTGCTCCCAAATTATGAGCTTGGATGAGGTCACTCATAAAGCCAGACCCAAGCAGAGGCAGGGCAAAGGTCTGTGTGTCAGCAGTTTGTGCTAAATGGGATGAAGTTTTGGGGTTTTTAAATGATTTGTCTGCTTGGTGAATGGAGGAATTTTGAATCAGGTCCTTAATGAGAGTGAGGATTCTCTCATTAATCCTCCTGGTGAGGATGAGCTGATGTGGAAAACAGGATTCTGCTTCTCTGAGGGGTTGGGTTTAAAGCAAAAGTGAATCCCTCTGCTCCAGTTACACTCCAGTGGACTTCGTGCTGTCCCTTGTCAATAGGAGCCAGATGTTCAGCTCCTGGCAGGATGGCAAAACCAAACTTTGTGGATTGTCAGGGTTCAAAAGTCCTGTAAGGTCTCTGTGGATAATTCTGCCCTCTCCTGCTGCCCCTGTGGGGGTGGTTGTCCCTCATTTTGGGCTCTGGAAGCAAAGCTGAGTTTGTCAGTGCTTTGAGCTCAGAAATGGGGAAAGCAGAGGCAGGTGGAAGCTTGAATTATTAACAGCAACAACGTTGTTACACTGCAGGAAACTGGTTCTGTCAGCACTCAGTGACAGTGAAATCTGGGGAGGGGAGTGTGACCCAGGAAAGTGCTGCTGGCTCACTTTGGAATGAAAGGAACAGGGAAAAGGCACGAGGATCTCTCATTTTCAGTGCCCTGCCTCCTCTGGAAGGCCTCCTGTTCCCACCTGGTTCCATTTCTTTTATTTCAGTATTCCTCACCCCAGAGCACAGTGTGTGCCTGTCAGAGCCCTCCCTGCTGCCAGGGTGGATATTTGGGATTGGGACACAGGAAATGATTGTCCATGGGTGTGGAGATCCCTGTGTGAAACCAGAATCCAGAACCTGGGAGTGAGGGGCACCTGTGGGAGGAGCAGGATGGAGTCACAGCCTCCACAGGAGGAGTTTGCACAGGAATTTGCAGCTGCTGTGCTTGTCCTGAGCCATGGCTGGGATGTGAAGTGGCAAAAAATTGTCTTTCAGATGATTTTCTGATGGGAGCAGATGGAACAAGCCTGGGGTTTGTCCCTGTGCAGAGGTGACAAGACAGGGGTAGGCTGGGGACAGGTTGTGAAGAGCCCTGATGGGTGAGGCAGGGAGTGTGTGTGGCACTGGGAACGTGGAGAACAGGGAAGGGAGAAAAAGGGTGATGGAATGTAAATGGGATTTTGCATGGATTTCAGGGGAAGGAGGAGTGTGAGGGCATGGAGCTCCCTAGGAGCAGAGCCAGGGGGAGGTTTCTGAGAGGTGGAGTGGAATGATCCTGAGTGCAGCCAGAGGCTGAGGTTTGGCTCTTTGCTGTGTGTGTGAAGGTACAGCACTTCCAAAGGCTGCTGCTCTCCTCCTTCACACCCTCCTCCTCTTTATTTTGCCCAAGTGCAGCTTTCACTCCACGCCCAGGGGACCCCAAAGCTGTGTGAGAGTGCCTGGAGCAGGGACAGGACTTCACAGAGCAGTGCCCAGACACACCAGCCTTTGTCCTGCACACAGTGACACCCATTTACAGGAGATTCCCACAGAAAACCCATCCAGGCCTCTCTGTCAAAGGCTGCACTGTCAATGCACAGTCATTAATTTTTGCAGTATGCTAACAGTGAATTCCAGCTCTCCAAACCATTACTTATGAGCTTTAAACATTTATCAACTCCTGATTTCCCCTCATCCTGAACAATTCCCTGCTCTGCAGCATGTTGGGATGATCAGGGACAGCAGGACACAGATTCCCACAGGGCAGGGGCTTGTCCTGGTGGAATTCCCTGCTCCATGCAGGACCTTCCCTCCTTCCTGCCACAAATCCTTCTCCAATTGTCCAGCAGCATTCATGGAATGGTTTGGCTTGGGACAGGCATGGCAGGGACACCTCCCACTGTCCCAGGCTGCTCAATCCATGTCCTGGCACTGCTCCAGCTTTGTCCCCTGCCACCTGAGAGCCAGGAGGGGACGCTTGTGGAGCTGCTGTCCCTTCACACACACACACAGCAATGAGCCAAAGCAGCAAAAAGCAGAATTCCCTCCCCTGCCTCTCCTCCTGGGGCAGGCTCTGCCTCGGTGACTCCCAGTGGTGAATCCCTGGTGGCTCCAGCTGTGCCTGTCCCCAGAGGTGCAGCCTGTCCCCATTTCCCTGCATTCCCCAAGCCAACCCCCAGCCCCAAACCTGCATTTCCCCTGCCAGAGGGGGTTTCTGCTGCCCTCCTGAAGAAGGTGGCACAGCCAGTGTGATGTGGGGCTGCTGCACAGCTGCTGCTTGGCCTGGAGCAGCACAGGCTGCAGGGATTCAGAGTTCACACAGAGAACTCAGTTCTTGCACAGAGTTCAGTGCAGAATTCAGTTCATGCACAGAGTTCACACAGAGACTTCAGTTCATGCACAGAGTTCAGTGCAGAATTCAGTTCTTGCACAGAGTTCAGTGCAGAATTCAGCTGTCCCTGCTGGGTCACAGGCAGCTCAGGCAGTTTGCAGCTCTCTCCTGGCCTGAGCAGCTTTGAGTCCATGCTCTGCCCATGCCCAGCCCCTGCCTGTGGCTAAAAGCAACAACTCTCCCCAATACTAACTCTTATATAGGATTTTCTTAACAAGCTAGACACAAACTCAGACCACCACTCTCTAACCTATTAGAATTCCTGTTTCTTAGCACACCAGGTTATGTATAGAACTATGTATACAGTCTATCTTGTTCTGAGAAATGTAAGCAATATTCTTACTAGAGCTCTATTATGTCTAAGTCCTGTCTACAACTGTGGGCTTGGAGCCTCTACTGAGGATATCAGTGTGTTTCAACCTTCACTGAAACTCTGCTACTCTGGCATTTGAAACCTTTCACTTACTAAAAGCATTAGAACTCACCCTAAA
>JAOTQP010001009.1:3989422-4004561 GCA_026413545.1 Cichladusa arquata
CTGAGAATTTCAATTTCCCCTGACTATTTTAACCCCCCCTGCCCATTTCCCCCTCCCAGGCCGGGTGGGACCCCCTCAGGACTCACCAACCATGTGTTTGCGCACGTGGGCCATGGTGTAGAACTTCTTCTCGCAGATCTCGCAGGAGAATTTCTTCTCGGCGTAGCCGTGCACGATCTTGATGTGCTCGTGGAGGGACCAGAGCTTCTTGAAGGATTTGTTGCAGGACACGCACTGGGGTGGGCACAGAACAGAGAGGGGGTGGGGGTTAAGCTGAGGTTTGGTTTAAAAAAGTCCCAAAGGGTGAAAGAGGTGCCTGAGAATGAGAATTTTGGGGGTTACAGCTGAGGGGAGGTTCTGGTGCCTCCTGATTCCCCAAAATCCAACAACAGGAGCCACAGAGGGAGAGCTCCACAAGCAAAGCCTTGGAGAGGGAAAATCCAAACCCTTGGAGAGGGCAAATCCAAACCCTTGAAGAGGCAAAATCCAAACCATGGGAGAGGGAAGGATCCAAATCCTTGGAGAGGGAAAAGCCAAACCCTCAGAGTACGAAGAATCCAAACCCTTGAAGAGGGAAGATCCAAACCCCTGGAGGGCAAAGAATCCAAACCCTTGGAGAGGGAAAATCCAAACCATGAGAGAGGGAAGGATCCAAACCATTGGAGAGGGAAGGATCCAAACCATTGGAGAGGGAAGGATCCAAATTCTTGGAGGGAAGGATCCAAATCCTTGGAGAGGGAAAATCCAAACCCTCAGAGTAGGAAGAATCCAAACCCTTGGAGAGGGAAGATCCAAACCCCTGGAGGGCAAAGAATCCAAACCCTTGGAGAGGGAAAATCTGAACCCTCAGGAAGGATGCAAACCCCTGGAGAGGGAAAATCCAAACTCTTGGAGAGGGAAAATCCAAACCCTTGGAGAGGGAAAATCCAAACCCTTGGAGAGGGAAAATCCAAACCCCTGGAGAGGGAAAATCCAAATACCTGGAGGGAAAAAATCCAAACCCTTGGAGAGGGAAGGATACAAACCATTTGAGAGGGAAAATCCAAATGGTTGCAGTGGGAAAATCCAAACATTTTCAGTGGGAAGGATCCAAACCCTCGGAGAGGGAACAATCCAAACCCTGGATGCAGAAAGAATCCAAACCCTTGGTGAGACAAGAATCCAAACTCCTGGAAAGGGAAGAACCCAACAGAGCTGGAGGAGGCCAACACCAATAAATTCCCAAAGCCCCATCCAGCCCTTCCTGCCCCCCCAAATCCAGGTGGGAAATCAGCTCCATCCCTCTGGATCCTCATGGAAATCAGCTCCATCCCTTTGGATCCTCATGGAAATCAGCTCCATCCCTTTGGATCCCCATGGAAATCTGCTCCATCCCTCTGGATCCTCATGGAAATCAGCTCCATCCTTCTGGATCCCCATGGAAATCTGCTCCATCCCTCTAGATCCTCATGGAAATCAGCTCCATCCCTCTGGATCTCCATGGAAATCAGCTCCATCCCTCTGGATCCTCATGGAAATCAGCTCTGATCCTCTGGATCCTCATGGAAATCAGCTCCATCCCTTTGGATCCCCATGGAAATCAGCTGCATCCCTTTGGATCCTCATAGAATTGCAGTTCTGATCCCTCTGGATCCTCATGGAAATCAGCTCCATCCCTCTGGATCCCCATGGAAATCAGCTCCATCCCTTTGGATCCCCACGGAAATCAGCTCCATCCCTCTGGATCCCCATGGAAATCAGCTCTGATCCCTCAGATCTCCATGGAAATCAGCTCCATCCCTTTGGATTCTCATGGAAATCAGCTCTGATCCTCTGGATCTCCACGGAAATCAGCTCCATCCCTCTGGATCCTCATAGAATTGCAGTTCTGATCCCTCTGGATCCCAATGGAAATCAGCTCCATCCCTCTGGATCTCCATGGAAATCAGCTTGGATCCTTCTGGATCTCCATGGAAATCAGCCCCATCCCTCTGGATCCTCATGGAATTGCAGCTCTGATCCCTCAGGATTTCCATGGACATCAGCTTTGATCCCTCTGGATCTCCATGGAAATCAGCTCCATCCCTCTGGATCCCCATGGAAATCAGCTTGGATACTTCTGGATCTCCATGGAAATCAGCTCCATCCCTCTGGATCCTCATGGAATTGCAGCTCTGATCCCTCAGGATCTCCAAGGACATCAGCTTTGATCCCTCTGGACATTCCAGGATCAGCTCCTGGAGCAAATCCAGCCCCCAGCTCCTCCTGCTGTGTCCTCCTCCCTCATTAAAGGCACCACTGGAGGTCCAAAATGTGACAATTCCTTCCCAAAACTCCCGTGGAATGTCCAGGAATTCAGCCCCATTGAGGATTTCAGGCAGCTCTTCCTAAAAAAAAACTTCATTTTCCGAGGTGGGAATTCCAGCTGGAAATCCTGGAGCGTGAGGGAACCGAAATCATCTTCACGTTGCAGGGCACAGGCAGGAACTGTGCCTTGTTTTGGGGTTTTTTGGGGGATTTTTGGGAATATCTCCACTTCCCAGCCCAATTCCCACCCTTTCCCCATCAGTCAGAAGGGCTGGGTGCTGATTAATTAATGAGTTAATCAATCCTGCTTGTCTGGGATTCTGTTTCTTCTCTCTGCAGGTTTGGGAATTCTGGTGTAGGCTCTGCCCCCAGAGCTGGGATGGGGAAAAAAACTCCTAGAGAGCAAAGAAATCCCAAATCCTTGGATTTACACAGTGAAAAGAGCCCCTGGAGGGGACAAATCTCCAATAAAATTAAAATTAAAACACAGACACTGAGAGGAACCACACAGAGACAGAAATTCGGTGAAGGTGCTGATTGTGACGGATGAAAAAGCAGAAATTCCCTGGAAAAAACAGATTTATTCCAGCCCTGGGATGAAAAACTGGGAGGAGCCAGCCTTGGTTTGCATTTCATTTCAATATTAAACCGTTTTTATTCCAGGACAAAGCTCCCCCTCGACACATTTAACCCTGAATTGTGGAAGATTTTAATTTTCCCTCAATCCTTATTGGCAATTGGAATAAAAACACATCCCAAAGGTCAGGACAGAACAAGATTTGCTGGATTTATTCTTGGATGTTGAGGATTTGGAGGTGACTGGATCATTTTCCTCTGGATTTAAACCATAATTTCTGTAATTTCTCCTTTTTCTATCACTTTTGTACATGTTTGTGGATGGATACAGGATATTTCTCCATTTTATGTGTTCAAAATATTCAGGAATTCCTGCTTTAATTTTAATTCCTGCTTTAATTCCTTTACTTTTTTAAATTCCTGCTTCAGTTTTTATGCTGTGAATGAACCCCCTGCATGCTGAGGCATCTCTTAAATTCCCATTTAAACATTCCCTGCTGCACTGAACTTCTAAAATATTTCTTTCAAAAGCTGCAAGAATTAAATTTATATTAATAAATCCTTCCTTGAGCTGAAACAAGGGAAAAAAAAAAATACCAGCCTGGAGTTATACAGAGCTGGGCAAAGAGTTTGGAAAAGAGAAATTGCAATAAATATTCCACATCTCCCCCACAGCAGGAGCTGAGGATCAACCCAGCCCAGCACTGAAAGCAAACAAACAATGAAAAATGTGCAATTATTGTGCTCAAACTCTCACACAAATAAATCCAAATTCCAGCTGCCCAAATATCCAACTGGGGCTGCTGCTGCTGGGAGGATTTCTGGAGGAGATGGGTGAAAAAAAGGCCAAAAAAAGCAGATTTTGGGGTGCCAGAGAAAAGAGCAGTGCCCCAATTTCCACAGGACAGAAAAAAAAAAACAAAACCAAAAAACCCAAAAGGGAGCAGAAATTCTGGAGCTCTTCCCACAGCTCCCAAAATTCCCCAGCTGAGCTGAGCTGCTCCTGCCGTGGCTGGGAGAAACAGAAAAAAAAAAAAAAAAAGAGATTTTTGTGTCTTCAGGGAGATTTGTTGGGGTTTCCTGCTGGGGAAGGGGTGCAGGGTTCCAACCCTACAGAAACACTCTGGGAATTCCCTTTGCCTCGTGCTCTCCGTGGGGTTTAAATCCCATTTTAAGCCCAGCTCAGGTCCTGACTCCACTGCTGCCCCTCTGGGATGTGAGATTTCCCATTCCAGGGAATTCCTGGAGTTCTGGACACCTCCCTGGCCATGCTGTGAGGTTTTATTGTGCATTTCAAAAACACAGAAACCCCTGGAACTCTCGACTCGGTGAGAGCTGCAGGTGCTCAGCAGGAAGAGGAGGATTTACCACAGAAATTCAGATTTTTGGGACCAGTTACTCCAGACTCTGACCCTGCTAAAGGAGCTCTGTGCTCCCAACTCACAGTTTACTCCTGGAGTAACTGCTCAGAGCAGCTGAGCACTCTTTTCCCTGCCATCCCCTCCTTTTGGGAGACCCCAAAATGCGGGATAAGGCACGTGGAGCTGTATAAAAAGATTTTTTTTTTTTTCCACCAGCCGGATCCAGGGCACGCCAGGAGGTGTGGGGACCTGGCAAGCAGCAGAACCTACCTGGATGTTTTTTTCACAGTCAGTTTGCTGGTGGAGGGACAGCTCACTCTCCAGCACAAATTTCTTCCCACATTTGTCGCAGATCTGCATCCGCCTGTGGGTGACGTTCATGTGCTTCTCCAGGTACCAGCGTGTGTTAAACACCCTGGGGCACTTCTCACAGGTCAGAGTCTCCTTCTCTTCACACTTTGATTTCTGCACAGGTGCCTTGGGCTCCTTTGCAGTTTTCTTCTTGCGCTTGGGGGGCTCCGTGCCCTTCCTGCGGCCCCGCGTCGCTCGGGGCGCCGGCGAGGCGGCGGCGGCGGAGGCGGAGGCGGCTCTCCTGCTCCTCCTCTGGCCAACACTAACCTTCTCCACTCTTTTCTCCTTCTTCTTCTGCCTCTCGTTCTCCTCATAATCGTTACTGTCCTCCGTGGCCTCTTCCCCACTGTCACCCTCCTCTTCCTCACTGCTGCTCTTAAGGACAGCAGTCTCTTTGGACTGGGAGGGGACACCCTTCTCCCCTTTGGACACATTTAAGGTTTGGTTGTTAAGGTTTACCTCCACTATAATCTGCTCCCTTTTGTAAGTCACTTCATCTTCCTCCTCTTCCTCCTCCTCCTCAGAGTCGTCAGAGTTTTCCCTGTCTTCTTTCACAGCCCGGACCTCTCCTACCGCTCTGCTCTCCCTGAAAAACGGCTGCTCCTCCCTCTCGTGGAGGTGGCCTTTGCTCACTTTGCTGTCCACCAGCACCGAGAAGGGGCTCCCTGACTCCCTCTTGTACACCTTGGTGGACAGGTCGAGCTCCTGGCCGGGGTAGAAGGAGGCGGGCGGCCCCTCCTGTGCCATGCTGGCCCCGGGGGGGGGCTCGCCCTTGGCTGCCTGGCTCATCTGGGGGGGCTCATGGGGCGCCCTCCGTCTCGGGGGGGCTGCTCCGGCCCGGCGCCTCTTCCATGGGAGGGTCCTGGGGGGGCTGGGCTGGGCTGAGGCTCGGGATCACGGCAGGGGCAGGGCGAGGAGGGATCCTCGGCAGGAAGCGCAGCCCTCGAGCATTTTATCTGCAGGAGACAACGGGAGAAGGAGAGAAGGGTCAGGCGGGAAATGCCTGCGGGTTTTCGGGGGTGTTTCAGGAGGAGCTGGGTGAGGGTGGGGTGGGGAAAGGGAGGGACGAGTATCAGGGATCAGGAGAATTCCCAGGGAATGGAAATCCAGGTAAGGATACACTCCATCCACCACAGAATCACCTCTGGGCCACAGCTGTTTCTCCTGATTTTTGGGAGAACTGACAGGCCCACAAATATCAGAATTCCCAGCAGCAGATTCCCAAGGTGTGGAAATTCAGGTAAGGATACACTCCATCCACCACAGAATCTCCTCTGGGCCACAGCTGTTTCTCCTGGATTTTTGGGAGAACTCACGGCCCCACAAATATCAGAATTCCCAGCAGCAGATGGTGTGAGATGCACCAGAGATCACCACAACCATTGCTCCCAGATTTTTGGGAGAACTGATGGCCCCACAAATATCAGGAGAATTCCCAGCAGCAGATTCCCAAAGTGTGGAAATCCAGCTAAGGAATACTCTCCATCCACCAAGAATCACCTCTGGGCCATAACCATTTCTCCTGGATTTTTGGGAGAACTCATGGTGCCACAAATATCAGAATTCCCAGCAGCAGATTTCCAAAGTGTGGAAATCCAGGCAAGGGATACTCTCCATCCACCAGAGATCACCACAAGCATTTCTCCTGGATTTTTGGGAGGAGTGATGGCCTCACAAATATCAGGGATCAGAACTGGCAGTTCTGGTGTGGAAAGGTGTGGAAATCCAGGCAAGGGATACTCTCCACCCACCAGAGATCACCACAACCATTTCTCCTGGATTTTTCTGGAGAACTCACGGCCCCACAAATATCACGGATCAGAACTGGCAGTAGATTCCCAAGGTGTGGAAATCCAGGCAAGGAATATTCTCCATCCACCAGAGATCACCACAAGCATTTCTCCTGGATTTTTTGGGAGCACTGTCAGCCCCAAAAATATCAGAACTCCCAGCAGCAGATTCCCAAGGTGTGGAAATCCAGGCAGGGGATACTCTCCATCCACCAGAGATCACCACAACCATTTCTCCTGGATTTTTCTGGAGAACTCACGGCCCCACAAATATCAGGGATCAGAACTGGCAGTTCTGGTGTGGAAAGGTGTGGAAATCCAGGCAAGGAATACTCTCCATCCACCAGAGATCACCACAACCATTTCTCCTGGATTTTTTGGGAGAATTGTCAGCCCCAAAAATATCAGAACTCCCAGCAGCAGATTCCCAAGGTGTGGAAATCCAGGCAAGGGATACTCTCCACCCACCAGAGATCACCACAAGCATTTCTCCTGGATTTTTCTGGAGAACTCACGGCGCCACAAATATCAGGGATCAGAACTGGCAGTTCTGGTGTGGAAAAGTGTGGAAATCCAGGCAAGGAATACTCTCCATCCACCAGAGATCACCACAAGCATTTCTCCTGGATTTTCTGGGAGCACTGTCAGCCCCCAAACCCTTCTCTGCCCCCACAAACCCACCCCAAACCTCCCCCAGCCCACCCTCACACATTCCAGAGCCACATTCCAACAAGCTGTGGAATTCCAGCAGAGCCCTTCTCACCAGGGAACACCCCAGAGCTCCTGGATTTCCAGGGATTTGAGGAATTCTCCCCTTTGTCTCCCTGAATCCCCACCAGCACAACATCTCTTTGCCCATCCACATTTCCCCCGCGGTTTTCCAGGCTGGAATTTGCCCGGGACGCTGCCACTTCCTCCTGCAGGAAGCGCCACGTGGTCCCTCATGGACACAAAGCAATCAATCCCTCACATTTCTCATTTTTTTTTTTTTTTTTTTTTTAAAAAACACCGGGAAAAAAGAAAAAAAATCCAGTTTGGGAGCTCGGGATGGCAGCGGCAAGCTCAAGGTTTTGGGTTGGGCTGAGTTAAACCTGGAGTTAAAGCTGGGATTAGAGGGTGCAGAGAAGGAGAATTAAGGAGAGGGACACCCCAAAATGGCATGAAAAGGACAAAAAATCCCATCCAGAGACTTTTCCCATGATCTCCAGCCTGGCCTGGGATATTTCCAGGGATGGAGCAGCCACAGCTTCCCTGGGAATTCCATCCCAGCCAGGAATTCCCACCCAATCCTCCTCTTTTTCCAAAGATTCTTGCATTATCATTTCTGTTCCACCAGAATTTTCCTCTCTTCTGAGTGAATTTTAACCGGATGGGAGATGAATAGTTAATATTAATTATTAATAAAAATAAAGAGAGTCTTTGTGAAGCGACACGCTGGGGAAAGAAAGGGAAAATAACCAGTTTGATTATGAACTTCATTAAAACAGCTTCGTGAGCACTTCTCCAAATTATTTTTTTTTAGGTTTTTTTTTTTAATTATTATTTTTTATTATTTTACGTAGAAAATACCTTATTTTCTGATTATTTCCTCATCATATTAAGCATCTCTAGGAAGCTGCAGGAGGAAATCAGGAATGTTACTGAGCTGGGAAAGCACAAAACTCGCCAGGAAAAAGGAATTTCACTTCCCCTCCCACACACATTTTTTTGGCAAAAAAATTCCTGCTCACGGAAGGGATTATGTGTAAAAATACTTTTTCTCAACAGGTAGCACCTCAAATCAAGCCCACAGTGGGGTTTATTCTGAATTATCAAAGCTGTTTCCTGCAAAAACCACTTCACTCTGCAGCATCAGTGGCTTTGAACTTCTCACTGCCACCCACAACTTTCAAATCCATTATTTAAATAAAAACCAAAGCCCTCCTTGGCCATTTAGTACAAACAGCAGCTCTGAACTACTGCCCTAAAAACGCTCTTAAAACCCTTTTTTCCCCTCCCTTTTAAATTTCTAACCCCAAAGCAGCGTTTGGGTGTTTTTAATCCCAAAACATCCAAAGGTTTTTTGCCCATTTTAAAGGTGAATTTAATTTTATCAAGGTTGATTTTTCCGCAGAACAAATTCCAGCCACGTTGCCAAAGGAGAGGTGCAAGCCCTGATTAAGATGTAAAAAAGGAAACGAGAGTTTCAAAGAGATTTTTGATGCTTATCAAGCCCCAAACCTGGGGAATATCTGCAGAAAGAACTTGAGCAATCAAAGTCTCCGGCGTGAAAAGCTCGAACTCTGAAGAAAAAAAAAAAGAAAAAAAACACAATTTGCAGACAAAAGAGTGGGTGGAGGAAGCTGGTGAGTGTGTGGGAGCAACTTCACACCGAGCTTCTGAAGAAAAAACCGCATTTTTTGGTGTTATCGGCGCTAAAAATAGAGAGATTTGGCTGGGCTGGGGAGGCCTCGGCCCGGCCTGAGGGGAGCGGGGCAGGCCCGAAGGAAAAACTGAAAAAAACTGAGGGGAAAATGGGAGAAAAGTGAGGAAAAAGAGGATTTCAGGAGAAGGTGAGGATGTGAGGGAAGAGGGATTGAGGGAAAATGAGGGTGTGAGGAAAAGCGGAGGAAAAGATGAGGGTGTGAGGGAAAAACTGAAGAAAAGATGAGGGTGTGAGGAAAAAAACTGAGGAAAAAATTGAGGAAAAGCTGAGGGTGTGAGGGAAAATTTAAGGAAAAAATTACTGAGGATGTGAGGAAAATCAAGAATTTCAGGGAAAGCTGAGGGTGGGAGAGAAAAATTGAGGAAAAAACTGAGGAAAAATTGAGGGTGTGAGGAAAAATTTAAGGAAAAACTGACTGAGGATGTGAGGAAAATTAAGGATTTTAAGAAATGCTGAGGATGTGAGGAAAAATTGAGGAAAAATTGAGGGTGTGAGGGAAAATTTAAGAAAAAACTGACTGAGGATGTGAGAAAAACAGGATTTCAGGAAAAGCTGAGGGGAAACTGAGGGTGTGAGGAAAAAATTGAGGAAAAGATGAGGGTGTGAGGGAAAATTTAAGAAAAAACTGACTGAGGATGTGAGAAAAATCAAGGATTTTAAGAAAAGCTGAGGATGTGAAGGGAAAATGGAGGATTTGAGGAAAAAACTGAGGAAAAACTGAGGGTGTGAGGGAAAATTAAGGAAAAACTGACTGAGGATGTGAGGAAAGTCAAGGATTTTAAGAAAAGCTGAGGGTGTGAGAAAAAAAATGAGGAAAAATTGAGGGTGTGAGGGAAAAATTGAGGGTGTGAGGGAAAAATTGAGGAAAAACTGAGGCTGTGAGGGAAAATTTAAGGAAAAACTGACTGAGGATGTGAGAAACATCAAGAATTTGAGGAAAAGCTGAGGGTATGAGGGAAAATTGAGAAGGTGAGAGGAAAATTGAGGATTTCAGGAAAAGCTGAGAGTGTGAGGAAAAAATTGAGGAAAAGCTGAAGGTGTGAGGAAAAATTTAAGAAAATGACTGAGGATGTGAGAAAAATCAAGGGTTTGAGGAAAAGCTGAGGGTGTGAGGGAAAATTAAAGGAAAAGCTGATTGAGGATGTGAGGAAAACAGGATTTCAGGAAAAGCTGAGGGTGTGAGGGAAAAACTGAGGAAAAATTGAAGGTGTGAGGGAAAAATTAAGGGAAAATTTACTGAGGATGTGAGGAAAATTGAGGATTTGTGGAAAAACTGAGGATTTCAGGAAAAGCTGAGGGTGTGAGGGGAAAACTGAGGATTTCAGGAAAAGCTGAGGGTGTGAGGATGTTTTCCATTTAAAACTCCCTGAAATCCCCAGGTCATGAGAATTGTGGAGAATGAAGCAGCAGGAAACAACCACAGATTGAACAGTGAAAAAAACACAAAGTGAGGGCTAAAATGACATTTTTGGGGTGTCCTGTGCAGGAATCGGACTCGATCCCTTGAGCAGGATATTCCACAAACAGCTCAATAAATCTGCAATATTGCAATAAAAAACTTCAATAAACTCTCCCAGCTGGAAGCACAGGTGCCTGGAACAGGCCCAGCCATTCCCTTCACATCTGAAGGGAATTATTTCCATTATTTCCATTATTTCTCTCAGCCCCCAATCCCTACTTTCCAGTCCTGGCTGCTTTAGGTGCAAACAACCCTGAAAATCTGTTTTTAAGAGGGGAAGTTTTATCTCCCAGACTCACTTTGCCACATCCTTTTGCTTTTGCATTTCCATGGGAAGTGCTGGAGCTGCCTGAGCCCATGGAAATGCAAAATAAATGCAAAACAAATGCAAAATAAATGTAAAATAAAGCGCTGAGTGCTGCTAACGACCCTATTCCTATTCCCACTCCCAAACCTCCAATCAGGAAAATAATCCTGAAAGGGAAACAGGGAATTGCTATTTGGGAATGGAGGGTTTTTGGGAATATTCAACATTCCCAATTCCTGTGGAAAACAGGGAATTCAGAATTCCTTCAGCTTTTCCATCCATTCCAGACATTTTGGACACAAAACCCTGGAGAAGAGGGGATAAATAAATCCTGCCCATTCTGGAATTCCAGAGCTGTGTTCCCACCTCATCTGACCCCCGTGTTTGCTTTTTTTTTCCCCAGATTTTTCTTGAGCGTTCCCAAAATAATCAAAAATAATCAGGAGAGCCTTGGCAGAGACAGAAGAACCTGGAGAGGGGATAAATCCTGGGAATTCTGGAATTGCAGCCCAAGAATGCAGTTCCCACCTCATCCCACTGCTTTTCCAGCTGGTTTTTTTTTTTTTTTTTTTTTTTTTTTTGGCCAGTCCCAAAATAACTCGGGGTGAGTATTCTGCTGACTCAGCAGGTAGCACTGATTTTATTTTATTTTATTTGTTTTTTCATCCCCCTGTCGGGGATTTCCCTCCAAATGTTCCACAGGCTCCCAGAAAATCAGATTCCCAGAAAAATACCTATTAAAAAAATCCCAGAAAAATATCCCAGAAAAATATCTATTAAAATTCCCAGAAAAATATCTATATCCCAGAAAATCCCAGAAAAATATCTATAAAATCCTGCCACTGGAACAGAAAAAAACACGAGGAAGAACCCTCAGGCTTTTTCCCATTTTTTTTCAAGAGGAATGATCTGGTTGCATCCAGATTTTTGGGAGACACAAAGCCTTTCCAACCAGAGATTCCTGGATTTTTTTCAAGCATTATCTCCACTAAAAATCCATTCCAGAGGTTTCCATTTGGGAATTCAGCATTAAAATCCCTCGGATTTTGCAATAAATGAGGGGTTTTTTTTAACTGAATCTAAAGGAGTTTGAGATTTAACAGCCACAAACTCAATGCTTTACTTGAAGTAGGAAAAAAAAAACCTTAAAATAACTTTTAGTTCTTTACTCCAGACCGTTCCCATCACCTGAAATATCTAAAAATTAAAAAGCTGTGGCTGAAATAGGAAATTCCAGATATTCCAATCTATTCCTGCATCCTTTAATGGAAAAAAAAAAAAAAACCCTGAAAATAAGATTACAACACCCCTAGGTGGTTCCCTGGTTCACATTTCCCATTTACCACTTTTTTATCATTATTTGATCATATTTAGATTAGAAAAAAGCTTTTTATGACCACATTAAAAGGTCTTTTGACCCTTAAATTTGTAAAATTATCCAAACAGGTGCCAAAATTCCTTTTTATGCTTTAAAACCTCTTATTTTCACCCCTCTCTGCTGATGTATCTTGAAGAAAATTAGAGCTGAGCTAAGATTTTATTTAGATTTTATTTCAATTATGCCACTTCCCATTAAGCATCACTGACCCCAAGGTCCAGGAATGGTGGAAGCCCCAGAAAGGAAATCTGCCATCAAGATCTCTTGCCCAAAATTAGCATTTTTCCCCCCAAAAGGCCCTGGAGGTGTCTGTGTGTCCTTGGATATGCAGAGGTGTAAATCAAGTGTGAATATCCTGCCCCAAAGCCTCCCTAAAACCTGCATTTCCAGGGGAAAAAAAATATTTCCAGGAGTAAAAATCCCATTTCCAGGAGTAAAAATCCCATTTCCAGGAAGGGAAAATCCCATTGCCAAGGGGGAAAAAAATCCCATTTTCAAGAATAAAAATCCCATTTCCAGGAGGGGAAAATCCCATTGCCAAGGGAGAAAAAAATCTCATTGCCAAGGGGGGAAAAAAAAAATCCCATTTCCAAGGGGGAAAATAAATCCCATTTTCAGGAATAAAAATCCCATTTCCAGGAGGGGAAAATCCCATTGCCAAGGGAGAAAAAAATCTCATTGCCAAGGGGAAAAATAAATCCCATTTCCAAGGGAAAAAAGTGCCTTTTCCAGGAGGAGAAATCCCATTTCCAGAAGGAGAAATCCCATTGCCAAGGGGAAAAAAAAATCCCATTTCCAGGAGGGAAATAAATTCCATTTCCAGGACTAAAAATCCCATTGCCAAGGGGAAAAAAAGTCTCATTTCCATAGGGGACAAAAAAGACATTTCAAGAGGGTAAAAAATCCCATTTGCAAGGGAAAAAAAGTTTGTTTTCCAGGAGGAAAAATCTCATTTACATAGAGGACAAAACCAAAACATTTCAAGAGGGAAAAAAATCCCATTTCTAAGGAAATAAATTCCATTTCCAGGAGGGGAAAATCCCATTTCCAAAGGGGGGAAAAAAAACCATTTAAATAGGAAAAATATCTCATTTCCAGGGGGAAAAATCCCATTTCTAGAGGGAAAAAAATTTCATTTCCAGGGAAAAAAAAATCTCATTTCCAGGGGGAAAAAAATCTCATTTCCAGGGGGAAAAATCCCAGTTTGAGGGGGAAAAAAATCTCATTTCCAGGGGGAAAAAAATTTAATTTCCAAAGGGAGCAGGCGCAGCAGAAGGTGCTGGAAAAGCTGCTGGGAAAAGCAGCAGCTTGAAACCTCCCGAGGGAAGGGCAGGAATCTCAGCAGCTCCTGGAGCTGCCAGGGTTTCACTCCAGCAGGGAGGAGCCACAAAATTCCCAAATTCCAAAAATCACCTGGAAAAGAAATGGCATTTAAAAATTGGGCACTGGGAGTTTGTTTGGTTTTTTTTATTTTTTTTATTTTTTTTTCTCTCAAATCCTGGAAAAAGCACAAATCTGGATGGGATTTGCCTCATTTCTATTTAAAAAAAAAAAAAAATCAGGTTTTGATTAAAATTCTCTTTGAGGCAACAAAGCTGTGACAGATCCAACCCAAAATAAACTTGGGGTTAAAAAATTCCCAAAATTTTGCTCCAATCCAGGAGCAGCTGGGAAGGTTTTTAAGGCCTTGTGTTTACAGAGGGAACAGCTGGGAAGAATGGGTTAAAAAAATCCCAATTTTTGGTAGAAAACGCTGGAAAAATGGGATTAAGGGAAGAACAGATTTAAAAAATCCCAATTTTGGAGAAATTCAACCACATTCCCCTGAGAGCTCAGGACAGAGCAGGTGGATCTCACCTGGATCTGCTTTAATATTTAAACTGTGAAAGTTCATGAGAATAAAACTAACAGAAAAATTCACTTTTTTCACCTAATTCTTGTGGGGGGAAACCTCCAAAGAATCACATAATGAAATTCTGAAAGGGCAAACAGCACAGATTGAGCAAAATGTAAATTAATGCTGGTTTGAAAAGTAAAATTATGTTTAAAAATTGACTTCATCTCCCTTTTAGAAGCTTGGACCTTGCAGGGAGAGAGCAGAGTTTGTGCTGGAGGAACTGAAGCAAGAAAAAGAAAATATATTTTATATGTTATATAGCATATAATATATAAAAAGATAATATATTATAAAATACATAATATATACTGTATAATATATAACGTATGTTTTAAATTATATGTTAATATATCATATGTAACATATAATATTATAAATAATACTATGTATTACATATTATAAAACACTTTAAAATAATAATTATTCACAGAATATTAGAGAAATCTCCCTCTCCTCAGCTGCCTTTCAGTTCTGCCTCTTCATTTTTCTGTGCAATCAGGAATAAATTTAATTTAATTTAATTTTTTTTTTTTTTGGCCAGGCCCCTGAGAGAGGCAGAGAGAAATAGGTCAGTGAGGAGTTTTGTAAGGAGCTGAAATCCAGCTGTGCCATCTCAGGTGTGCTCTGGGCACGTCCCTGCTCCTCCTGTTTACTGCAAAAATCCTTCCCACGTGGAACCTCCTGCTCTGATCCCACAAAAAAAACTCTTTGGATAGATAAAAAATTTCAATTTTGGGGTGGAATTGCAGCTCTTGGGGTAAAATCCCCACATTCCATGATTGTGGCAGAGAGGAGGAAAGCACAGCACCCCAAAATCTTTTATTTTTAGATGATTTAACCTAAATTTCCACCCTTCCTACAGCAAGAAAACATCAATCAAATATTCCCTATATCATTATTAATGAATTAAAAACTCACAATAATCTGCAAAATCAAAGCCTCTTCTGATCAACATCCCAAATCAGATCAATATCCCAAATCAGACCAACATCCCAAATCAGACCAATATCCCAAATCAGACCAACATCCCAAATCAGACCAACATCCCAAATCAGATCCATATCCCAAATCAGATCCATATCCCAAATCAGACCAATATCCCAAATCAGATCCACATCCCAAATCAGATTCAATATCCCAAATCAGATCCATATCCCAAATCAGATCCATATCCCAAATCAGACCAACATCCCAAATCAGATTCAATATCCCAAATCAGACCAACATCCCAAATCAGACCAACATCCCAAATCAGACCAACATCCCAAATCAGATCCACATCCCAAATCAGACCAATATTCCAAATCAG
>JAOTQP010001009.1:4068655-4079105 GCA_026413545.1 Cichladusa arquata
CCCGGGATCCATCCCAAAATCCCCTCCCGCCCTCGGGATCCATCCCAAAATCCCTCCCTGCCTGTAAATGGGATTTTTGCTGTTCGTCCCTTTCATCGCTCGCTGCTCGTCCGTGTCCCCCCCTGGGGACAGCGCTGTCCCCTCCCCCATTCCAGGTGGGAATTCCATCCCATCCTTCGCTCCCGCCTCATTTCTGGCCTTAAAGACTCGCGGGGGGGAGGGGGAGAAACGCCGACCCCTCCCAAAAATCGCGGCAGGGTTTGGGTGTTCCAGGAGAGCTCGGGGTGTCCCGGGGATTCCAGCGGCAGATCCTCCAAAATCTTCCCGAAATTTCCCTCCCCGGTGATGGAAAAGCTCCAGGGAGGGTTTGGGGAATTCCAAAGATAATTCTGGGAGAGGGAAGATCCCCCAGGAAGAGCCAGCCCCGGTCGGGCAGTGCTGGGAATCCCAAATCTGAGTCCCAAAATTCTCCCATCGCTCAGGTCCGGGGGAATTTGTGCCGAATTTACAATCCCTGCTCACAGTGGGATGGAAACTCCGAGCTGCTGCCAGACCAAACCAAACCGGGATGGATTCGGGATTAACTCAGGATTAATTCAGGATTAATTCAGGATTAATTCAGGATTAATTCAGGATCGATCTGGAATGGATTCGGGATGAATTCAGGATTAACTCAGGATTAATTCAAGATCGATTTGGAATTAATTTGGGATGAATTCAGGATGGATCTGGGACGAATTTGGAATTAATTTGGGATGAATTCAGGACTGATTTCGGATGAATTTGGGTTGAATTCGGGATGGATCTGGGACAAATTTGGGATGGATTCAAGATTAATTCAGGATGGATTTGGGATGAATTCAGGATTAACTCAGGATCGATTTGGAATTAATTTGTGCTGAATTCAGGATGGATCTGGGACGAATTTGGAATTAATTTGGGATGAATTCAGGATTAACTCAGGATCGATCTGGAATGGATTCGGGATGAATTCAGGATGGATCTGGGACGAATTTGGGATGAATTCAGGATTAATTCAGGACTGATTTGGAATGGATTTGGGATGAATTTGGGTTGAATTGGGGATGAATTGAGGATGGATTTGGGATTAATTTTTTGTGGATTTGGGATGAATTCAGGATGGATTTGGAATTAATTCAGGGTTAATTGGGGATTAATTCAGGATCGATTTGGAATGGATCTGGGATGAATTCAGGATGGATCTCGGACAAATTTGGAATTAATTTGGGATTAATTCAGGATCGACTTGGAATTAATTTGTGTTGAGTTCAGGATAGATCTAGGACGAATTTGGAATTAATTTGGGATGAATTCAGGATTAATTCAGGACTGATTTGGAATGGATTCGGGATGAGCTTGGGTTGAATTCGGGATGGATCTGGGACAAATTTGGGATGAATTCAGGATTAATTCAGGATTGATTTGGGGTGAATTCAGGATGAATTCAGAATTAATTCAGGATTAATTCAGGATCAATTTGGAATGGATCTGGGATGAATTTGGAATTAATTTAGGTTGAATTCAGGATGAATTTGGGATGAATTCAAGATTAATTCAGGATCAACTTGGAATGAATTTGGGATGAATTCAGGATGGATCTGGGATTAATTTGGGATGAAATCAGGATGAATTCAGGATTGATTTGGAATGGATTTGGGATGAATTCCACACGGATTCCATCACTGGTGATCTTCAGGTCGTTCCCATCAGCCTGGAATTTTTTGGAAAAGCCACTCCGGGACAAACTGAGGGTTTGAAGTGCCCGGGTCCAAAGCCTCTCCCGCTGGGAATTCTTTTCCTCAGGACAAAGCAGCTCTCAGGTTCTCACACCGTGGGAAAAGGATTTCAGCTCCCAGAATCCTGAAAATCCAATTTTCAGACCCGAGGGAACTGGGACAAACTCAGCACCCAAAGAGGAGCCGGGAGCTGCCTCAATTCCCCCCTGGCTGAGGGGGAAAAAAACGAGAATAAAATTCCAAAAAACACCAAAAAAACCCCCCAAACCCAGGGGGGGACCCAAGCCAAAGTCAGAGCTCGTTTTGTGTCGTCCAAACCCCGTGTGTCCCCCCTCCCCCCTCTGTAATTCCAGGGCCGGTTTCTTAGGAAGTAAAAGGATTTTTGGGGGGATTTGGGGGGCAGCATGAGCCGGGGGGTGCACGGGGGGTGGAATTTGGGATGTGTCCGTGTGTATCTTTGGGATGCCAATAAAGGGCGTCGCTGTCGCTGCCCCGCTCGCTTCTTCCCAAAAAAAACCTCTCCAAAAAACCCAAACCCGGGAATGCAGGATGGGAAAAGCTCCCAGCGCCTTCCTGACGGGATTTTCCCCTTTTTTTTATTCCTCCTCCTGTTACTGTTTCTATTCTCTGTATCCCATTCCCACTCCCATTCCCTATATCCCATTCCCATCCCTTTTCCTTTCCCATTCTCATTCCCAATCCAACTCCCTGGATCTCATTATTCCCATTATTCTCATTATTCCCATTCCCATCCTTTTTCCTTTCCCTTTCCCATTCCCTGAATCCCAATCCCATTCCTGTTTCCATCCCCATTCCCATTCCCCTTATCCCATTCCCGTTATCCCATTCTCATTCCCCATTATCCCATTCCTTTCCCATCTCCATCCCCATTCCCAGTATCCCATTCCCAGTATCCCATTCCCAGTATCCCATTCCCAATACCATCCCCATTCCCAGTATCCCAACCCCATTCCCAGTATCCCATCCCCAGTATCCCATTCCCAGTATCCCAATCCCATTCCCATCCCCATTCTCAGTATCCCAACCCCATTCCCAGTGTCCCATTCCCAGTATCCCATCCCCATTCCCAGTATCCCATTCCCAGTATCCCAATCCCATTCCCATCCCCATTCCCTGTATCCCGTTCCCAGTATCCCATTCCCATTCCCTCCCCTCTCCCCACGGCCCCACAAACGATCCGGGGTCGATAATTGTGATCAATCCTTTAATTGGATTCCTGGGGAAAGGGGCTGGGAGCAGCAGGGAGAGGAAAAGGGGACAAGGATCCTCCTCTGATCCCAAATCCCAGCCTGAATTCCCGGTGAATCCTCTGATCCCAAATCCCAGCCTGAATTCCCAGAGAATCCTCTGATCCCAAATCCCAGCCTGAATTCCCTGAACATCCTCTGATCCCAAACCCCAGCCTGAATTCCCAGAGAATCCTCTGATCCCAAATCCCAGCCTGAATTCCTGGAGAATCCTCTGATCCCAAATCCCAGCCTGAATTCCTGGAACATCCTCTGATCCCAAATCCCAGCCTGAATTCCCGGAGAATCCTCTGATCCCAAATCCCAGCCTGAATTCCCAGAGAATCCTCTGATCCCAAATCCCAGCCTGAATTCCCGGTGAATCCTCTGATCCCAAATCCCAGCCTGAATTCCCAGAGCAGGAAAAACTGGAAATTTCGTGTGTGGGATCACAGGAGCAGGAGGAGAGGGAAAAAATCGGGAAATCAGGAATAAGATCCGGAAAGGAGCCGAGGGAAAATCCCTGGAAAAACTCCTTCCCGTTTTTATGGGAGTCTGGGGAGGGCCAGAGCTGCTCAATCCCACATCTGCTGCCGGGACAGATCCCGGCTGGATCCAGCGGGAAAAATCCCAAAAATCCCCTCCCAGCGCCAGACCCTGGGAAAAAAAAATAAAAAATGAGGGAAAAAAAATTCCAAATTAAACTCCAGGGAGGAGCTTTTCACTCAAACCCCAGGGGGAGCCGGGACGGGGCTGGGAAAGGAAATTTGGGAAAGGAAATTTGGGAAGGGAAAGTTGAGCTGCCGGCCCAGCTGCCAATCCCAAATCTCCCGGGAATTCCCTCCCGGAAAACCTTTCCCGCAGGTTTTTCCCAGCCCTTCATCCCGGATTTTGGGGGGTTTGGGTTTGTTCCCGATCCCGGCTCAGCTCCCCCCGATCCTCCCTCCCTCCCCCGGGGGAATCTGGCGCCCAGATGGAGCCGCATTCCCAAATAATGGGAAGCAGTTGGAGCGGAGCGGGCGCTGCTTTATCCCCCCGGGCCGAGCTGGGCCGGGGATTTTCCAAAAAATCCCGAGAGACCAGGACCCTCCTTTACCCCCTTCCAGGACCCCGGGAAAGCCGGGAATGCCCCCCAGGCACTCGGCAGGGGCTGGAATTGGATTTAATTCCAATTTCCTGCTCTGGGGCGGGGGCTGAGCCTTTAATCCCCCTCCCCGCCGCCTCCTCCTGCTCCCTTTTTTTCCCTTTTCCCAGCCCAGTCTGGGATCAGCTGGGACACGGAGGGATTTGGGATCCTCTGGGATGGGAGAAAACCCAAAGAACCCAAATTCCCTTCTGGGAAGGACTTGGAGGGATTTGGGATGGGGGAAAACCCAAAGAACCCAAATTCCTTCCTGGGAAGGACTTGGAGAGATTTGGGATGGGGGAAAAACCCAAAGAACCCAAATTCCCTTCTGGAAGGGGGAAGAGAGAGATTTGGGGACCCCCAGGATGGAGGAAAAACCCCAAAGCCCCAAATTCCCTCCTGGGAGGGGCACGGAAGGATTTGGGATGGAGGAAAAACCCAAATTCCCTCCTGGGAGGGGCACGAAGGGATTTGGGATTTGGCCGGATTTGTGTGGGAATCAGGACAGGATTTTGTGAGAATTTCGAGGCTGGAAGTTGCTGGGAAAGTTTTCCCTCCCCAGCCGGGATTTGCGCAGGAAGGAAAGAAAAATCCCGGAGCTTTTCAGCAGGAAAAAAAAATATCCCAGCTGAGGATGAGGGAAAAACCTCTCCATAAATCCCCCCCAGCCCGAGATCATCCCAAAAAATCATCACCTCATCCCAAACAAAGGCCAGAACCGGCACGAGGGGAAACTTTATCGCGATTTCCCCCCGCGGGAGGAGGTTTTGCGGGAATATTCCCAGAATCGGAGTTTCCAGCAGCTGCCGCTTCCCTGGCTCCTGTCAGCTGCGGGGGCTCGGGTTCCCGGGGAGAGGAAGAGACAAAGGAGTTAAAACTCCCGGAGAGCGGGGATCTGAAATGGAAACCCGGCATCCTGTTTGCCAAAAAAATTAAAAAAATAAAAAAATAAATAAAAAAAAAAAATCTGGGAGAGGGGGAAAGGCCGGAGGCGCTTCGCTGTGCTGCGGATGTTGGGATCGAAAATGGGAGAGGGGAGGGGAATTGGGGAGGTCAAATTCCCTCCTGGGAGGGGCACGGAGGGATTTGGGATGGAGGAAAAACCCAAAGAGCCCCAAATCCTCTCCTGGGAAGGACTTGGAGGGATTTGGGATGGAGGAAAAACTCAAAGAGCCCCAAATCTCCACCTGAGAGGGACATGGAGGGATTTGGGATCCTCTGGGATGGAGGAAAAACCCAAAAAACCCCAAATTCCCTCCTGGGAAGGACTTGGAGGGATTTGGGATGGAGGAAAATCCCAAAGAGCCCCAAATCTCCACCTGGGAGGGACACGGGAAGATTTGGGATGGAGGAAAAACCAAAAAAACCCCAAATCCCCTCCTGGGAGGGGCAAGGAGGGATTTGGGATCCTCTGGGATGGAGGAAAAACCCAAAAAACCCCAAATCCCCTCCTGGAAGGGGCACGGAGGGATTTGGGATCCTCTGGGATGGAGAAAAAACCAAAAAAACCCAAATCCCACCTGAGAGGGGCACGGAGTGGGGAATCCCGTGGGATTTGGGATATTTGGGGTGTTCCCCTTTCCCCCATTCCCTGAGGGTCCCTCGGGGCCATTCCCGGCTCAGCTTTCCCGGGATGGAACCTGTCGCGATTTCCCTGGAATTCTCCCGGCCCCAGGGAAGGAATTTCTCCCTGTCGCGATTTCCCTGGAATTCTCCCTGCCCCAGGGAAGGAATTTCTCCCTTTCCCCCTCCCGGGGCGATGATCGATGATCGGCTCTGGATTGATTGATTGTTTGATTGATTGATTGATTGATTGGAGCCATTTCCCGTAAATTCCTCGGGAATCGATTCGGGGGTCTGTGGATGCTGGGAATTCTGCTGCCCTCAGCAGGACCCTTAATGAATCCCTAATTGCTGCCAATTAATTAATTAATCCTGCCGGGCGAGGGGTCCCGGGGATTGACCCGGGTTCGGGGCGGGGTTTGGGGTTCGCGTTTCCCCCCCAAACCGCTCCGTGACCCCGCGGGCGCCGCTCCCGGCCGGGGGCGGAGGGATGGGAAAAGCAGCTGGGAGCGGCCCGGGCACCGCGTGGAGGGTCCTGGAAGGGAGCGGGGGGGTCCTGGAAGGGACGGGGGGTCCTGGAAAGGACGGAGGGTCCTGGCAGGGAGCGGGGGGTTCTGGCAGGAGCGGCGGGAGCGGGATCAGATCCCTGTGCCAGGACACGAAATGTCTCAGCCCGGCCTGAAATCTGGGAATGAGCTCAGATCTGTCCCAGTTCTGTCCCAGTTCTCTCAGTTCCATCCCAGTTCCAGCCCACTTCTATCCCAGTTCCATCCCAGTTCCATCCCAGAGTTCTAAACCCGGAGTGAATCCCAATAAAATCCCATTCCCAGTAAAAAGCCGGAATGAATCCCAATAAAAATCCCATTCCCATTGAAAATCCAGAGTGAATCCCAATAAAATCCCATTCCCATTGAAAACCCGGAGTGAATCCCAATAAAATCCCATTCCCAGTAAAAACCCGGAGTGAATCCCAATAAAAATCCCATTTCCACTGGAAATCCGGAGTGAATCCCAATAAAAATCCCATTCCCAGTAAAAACCCGGAGTGAATCCCAATAAAAATCCCATTTCCACTGGAAATCCTGAGTGAATCCCAATAAAAATCCCATTCCCAGTAAAAACCCGGAGTGAATCCCAATAAAAATCCCATTCCCAGTAAAAATCCAGAGTGAATCCCAATAAAAATCCCATTTCACTGAAAATCCTGAGCAAATCCCAATAAAATCCCATTCCTGGCTCCCAGGGCACAGCAGGAATCCCAAAGGGAAATAAAGTCCGGGAGCAAAGGCGGAGGCGCTGCGGCTCCGGGGATGCCGAATCTATGGAAAATCGGGATAATTCGGATAATTAATTAGGATCATTAGGATAATTAGGGAGGGGGGCGGGCTCTGGCAGCGCTCCTGGGCTGGGCTGGGATTTGGGGCAGGGACTCTTTGGGTTCCAGGAGAGAATTCCCAACCCATCCCCAGGAGCCACCCCCGGATGTGGGAGGACAACATCCCAAAATATCCTAGAACAGCCCAAAACTGTCCTAAAACGTCCCAAAAAACATCCTAAAGCATCCCAAAAATTTCCTGAAACATCCCCAAAAACATCCCAGAGCATCACAAAAACATCCTAAAGCAACCCAAAAATATCCTAAACCGTCCCAGAACACCAAAAAACATCCCACAATATCCCAAAACGTCCCAGAACATCCCAAAACATCCAAAGACGTCCCCAAAAAATCCTGAAACATCCCCAAACCATCCCAGAAACATCCCAAAAACATCCCAGGACATCAAAAGACATCCCAAAAATATCCTAAAACATCCCCAAACCATCCCAGAACATCCCAAAAACATCCCAGAAAAATCCCAGAACATCCCAGAACATCCAAAGACGTCCCCCAAAAAATCCTAAAACACCCCCAAACCATCCCAGAACATCCCAAAAACATCCCAGAAAAATCCCAAAACATCCCAAAAACATCCCAGAAAAATCCCAAAACGTCCCAGAAACATGCCAGAACCCCCCGGGCCTCCCAAAGGCCTCATTAATTAGCCGAGCTGTAATTAATTAGCTGTAATTAATTAGCTGTAATTAATTAGCTGTAATTAATTAGCGGCTCCGGCCCCTCCCGCGGCTCCGGGATCGCGGCCAGGGCCGGGACCGCGCTCGGCTCCCGCGGGATCCTCCCCGTTTGTTTGTCTGGGAGGTTTTTGGGATTTTTTGGGGATTTTTCTGCTGTCCCGACTCCGATTTCACTCCCTGAGTTCAGCCCCGGGCTGGAATCCTAAAAATAAATATCCTTGATTATTCTCTGATTATTCCCTGATTATTCCCTGATTAATCTCTGATTAATCCCTGATTATTCCCTGATTATTCCCTGCAGCTTTCCTGGATCCTGCCCCATTGCCCAGCCCCGGGGTTGTTTTTCCCCAAATCCTGGGATCCCAAATTCTCATGGAGGGACACAAATCCAAGGATCCCAAATCCCCTGGAAGGACCCGAATCCCCCCTGGAGACTCAAATCCAGGGATCCCAAATCAAGAGATTCCAAATCCAGGGATCCCAAATCCCCTGGAAGGACCCAAAACTCCCCTGGAGACCCAAGACCCCCTGGAAGGATCCAAATCCAGGGATCCCAAATCCAGAGATCCCAAATCCAGGGATGCCAAACCCCCTTGGAGGGACCCAAATCCAGGGATCCCAAATCCCACCTGGAGACCCAAATCCCACCTTGAAGGATCCAAATTCCCTCTGGAGACCCAAATCCAGGAATCCCAAATTCCCTGGAAGGACCCAAATCCCATCTGGAGACCCAAATTCCCCTTGGAGGGATCCAAATCCAGGAATCCCAAATCCAGGAATCCCAAATCCCCCTGGAAGGACCCAAATCCCCCTTGATTAGAGATGTGAGGTACTTGGGGCCACTTGGAAACATCTGGGGACACTTTTGGGGACACTTTTGGGGACACTTTCGTGGTTCTGTGCTGGTCACGACCCCGAGCCGGGAGCGGATCCCAAAATCCTCGGGAATTCTCAGCTCGGGAAGCGCCAGGATGAAAGAAAGCCCCGATTGTGGGGCCGGCCCTGAGGCACATCCCGACCCTGAACGGTCCCTTTGTCCCCAGCCCGGCCCCAAAATGTCCCTTTGTCCCAGCCCGGCTCCGTCCCGGCCTCGGGAATTCCGGGATTCCCGGGAAGGAGCCCCGGAGCAGCCGGGGGGGCTCCGCGGATCCCAAATCCCGCTGGAGCCGCTGCTGCGCCCCCAGAGCTGCGCTGGCGCCGGGATTTGGGGTGCCGGGTCGGATTTTGGGGTGCCGGGTCAGATTTTGGGGTGCCAGACAGGATTTTGGAGTTCCAAATCCAGCCCAGATTTTGGAGTCCCAGCCCGTATTTTGGGATTCCAACCCCGATTTTGGGGTTCCAGCCCCGATTTTGGGGTTCCAGCTCAGATTTTGGGGTTCCAGCTCAGATTTTGGGGTGCTAGCCTGGATTTTGGAGTTCCAAATCCAGCCCCGATTTTGGGGTTCCAGCCCCGATTTTGGGGTTCCAGCTCAGATTTTGGGGTGCCAGCCTGGATTTTGGGGGTGCCAGACAAGATTTTGGGGGTGCCGGGCCAGATTTTGGAGTTCAAATCCAGCCCATATTTTGGGGTTCCAGCCCCGATTTTGGGATTCCAGACCAGATTTTGGGGTGCCATCCCGGATTTTGGGAGTGCCGGGCCAGATTTTGGGGGTGCCAGACAGGATTTTGGGGTGCCGGACCGGATTTCGGAGTTCCAAATCCAGCCCAGATTTTGGGGTGCCAGCTCAGATTTTGGAGTCCCAGCCGGTATTTTGGGATTATAACTCTGATTTTGGGATTCCAGACCAGATTTTGGTGATCCAGCTCAGATTTTGGGGTGCCGGACCGGATTTTGGAGTTCCAAATCCAGCCCCGATTTTGGGGTTCCAGCCCCGATTTTGAGATTCCAGCCCCGATTTTGGGGTTCCAGCCCCGATTTTGGGGTTCCCGCTCAGATTTTGGGATTCCAACCCCGATTTTGGGGTTCCCGCTCAGATTTTGGGGTTCCAGCCCCCCATTCCCGCCCTGGATTTGGGATCCGATCCCTCCATAGGATCCCGCCCTGGACCTGGGATCTATCCAGGAGATTTGAGGATTTTTCCTGCGGAAATTCCAAATTCCCCCTTTCCCCGGAGCTTTGGGATGTTTTTCCCTCCTCTGGCATCAGCTGCGCTCGGGCTCGGGTTTCACCCTCGCGCGTTTCCAGGATTTTGGAGCCGCAGTTCCCAGGAACACCCGGACACAGCCCCGGGAATGGGAGGCGGGACCGGGCTGGGAAAGGCTGGAAATGGGAATTTGGGACAGAGGGACGGAGGGAAAAGGAAGAGCGATGAGAGAGGGGGTGGGAAAATTGTCCCTGCTGCAACCGGAGGGGGAGTCCAGGGAAATTCCCGCTGAAATCCAGTGAAATTTGCATTGAAATGGGGGAAAATCCGTTGGAATTCCCATTGAAATTCCTATTGAAATGGGGGAGAAATCCGGAGAAATTCCAATCGAAATGGGGGAAATTCCCACTGAAATCCAGTTAAATTCCCAATGAAATCCATTGGAATTCCCACTGAAATGGGGAGAAATCCAGTGAAATTCCCACTAAAATCCAGTGAAATCCCCAGTGAATTCCTTGTTCCCAGTCCAGGAGCTCCTGGGTATTGTGGAGAAATCCACCAAAATTCTCCCCAAAATTTGGACATCACTTTTCTTTTTTT
>JAOTQP010001009.1:4193846-4203873 GCA_026413545.1 Cichladusa arquata
GGGCGGGGCCGGGGGGTGTGCGGGGTTTGGGGAAAAGGGCAGAATTCCCAGGAAATCGGCGAATTCTCCATCACAATCCCAGGGGAAAAAACCCCAAAGCCACCCCCAGAGCCCCGAGGGGACACCCCGGCCCCGGGGGGGATTTTCCTGAGCTCGAGTGACCCCCGGGGTCCCTCGGAGCAAAGGCGGGATTTGGGAAGGGCTGCAGGAGCGGATCCCGGGTTTTGGGCGAATCCTGGTTTTTGGGAAGAGACTCCAGGAGCGAATCTCGAATTTTGTGCCCGGCTCCAGGAGCGAATCCGGGATTTTTGGGCAGATCCCGGTTTTTGTGCCGGGCTCCAGGAACAGATCCCGGTTTTTGGGCGAATCCCGGTTTATTTACCCGGCTCCAGGAGCGAATCCCGGTTTTTGTGCCGGGCTGCAGAAGCGAATCCCGGTTTATTTACCCGGCTCCAGGAGCGAATCCGGGATTTTTGGGCGAATCCCGGTTTTTGTGCCGGGCTCCAGGAACAGATCCCGGTTTTTTTTGGCGAATCCCGGTTTTTGTGCCTGGCTCCAGGAGCGAATCCCGGTTTTTGGGCGAATCCCGGTTCATTTACCCGGCTCCAGGAGCAGATCCCGGTTTTTGGGCGAATCCTGGTTTTTGTGCCGGGCTCCAGGAACAGATCCTGGTTTATTTACCCGGCTCCGGGAGCAGATCCCGGTTTTTGGGCGAATCCCGGTTTATTTACCCGGCTCCAGGAGCAGATCCCGGTTTTTTTTCCCTGCCCGGGCTGTCCCCTCCTGCCACCCGCCGTGGCCGGGCGTGCCCGCTGTCGCAATGCGGGGACACGTGGCAGGACCGGCTGGGCGCTGATGTCACCGGGACTGTCCTGCTGACACAGCCCGGCGTCCCCGGGCCCCGCGACATTCCCGGGATTCGGGGCTGGATTCACCCCGCCAGCCCCGAGCTGTCCCCAGCTCCCTCATTTGGGATGCAGGGACCAAAGTCATCCTCCCCGGGGTGGAATATCGTGACTTTCCCCAATATTTCCCAGAGAAATCTGGGTTTGGAGATAGTTTGTGAAGCAGGAATAGAATTCATCCTCCCCGTGGTGGAATATTGTGATTTTCCCTGGTATTTTCCGGAGAAACCCGGGTTTGGAGGTAATTTCTGCACTAGGAATAGAATTTATCCTCCTTGGAGCAGAATATCCTGACTTTTCCCAATATTTTCATGAGACATTTGGGTTTGGAGATCGTTTGTGAAGCAGGAATACAATTTATGCTCCCTGCTGTGGAATATTGCGAGTTCCCCCAATATTTTCCAGAGAAATCTGGGTTTGGAGGTCGTTTCTGAAGCAGGAATAGAATTCGCCCTCTCTGGGGTGGAATATCCTGATTTTCCCTGGTATTTTCCAGAGAAATTTGGGTTTGGAGGTTGCTTGTGAACCAGGAATACAATTTATCCTCCTTGGAGCAGAATATCCTGATTTTTCCCAATATTTTCCAGAGAATCCTGGGTTTGGAGGTTGTTTGTGAAGTAGGAATACAATTTATCCTCCCTGTGTTGGAATATCCTGACTTTTCACAAAATTTTCCGGAAAAATCTGGTTCTGGAACTCCCCAAAACCCGAGCTCTGCAGAGCAGGGAAGGATTTGGTTTTCCATGACCTGGCACCGTTCGGAAACGATTTGGGGATCTGGGATTGGGATTTCTCATCCAACGTCCCGGGCAATTATCCGCCGATTTAAAGGGAATTTACTGGCAATTTATTGGGAATTCATTGGGAATTTAAAGGGAATCCACTGGGAATTTACAGAGGGAAATTGCAGGGAATTTAAAGGGAAATCACTGGGAATTTAAAGGGAATTTGCAGGGAATGTACAGGAAGTTCACAGGGAATTTGCAGAGAATTTACAGGGAATTTCCTGGGAATTTACAGGGAATTTACTGGGAATTTAAAGAGAATTTACAGGGAATTCACAGAGAATTTAAAAGGAATACATAGGGAATTTACATGGAACTCACAAGGAATTTTAAAAGAATTTACAGTAAATTTAAAGGGAATTTGAATGGAATTTGAATGGAATTCAGGTGGCTCAGGAGGAGTTTTTCAGGTGGCCCAGAGGAATTTCTCAGGAGGAATTCTCTGGACCCAGAGCTGCCCCAGACAGGTGAAGGACGAGCAGAAACCTCGGGCTGAGTCCTCAGCAACTCACTGGGCCGGACCCGCAGCCCTTATCAGCCACCGGGGAATCCCTTCATTTAATTTCCTTTAATTTCATTTATTCTTTTTTTTTTTTTTTTTTTTTTTTTGCAGGCAGAATCTCGGCCGGGTGACGCGGGGTCCAGACGGGCGGCAGCTCCGGCTGTGTGGGGACCAGATTTTCAGGAGATGGGATCTGGTTTTTCCAGGTGGGATCAGGTTCTCCCGAGCTCCGGCTCCTCCCAGGGAATTTTTCCAGCGGCACCGAGCGAGCCGAAGGCTCCGGCTCGGTCTGGGGGTGGGAAATCCATGGAGGGAATCCCCAGCCCCCCCCCCAGGCAGGGATTTGGGGATTTTGGTTTGGGATCCCCGTGCAGAGCGCTGTGATTAACGGCTGATTAACGAGATTAATTTGTACCTAATTAACCCAACATTGATTGGATTTGCTCCTCGGCTCCCGCGGTTTCCGTGGGATGGGGCAGGGATGGGATCCCGGCTCCGGAATCCGACCCCAGGGAGCCTCTTCTGCTCTTCCCAAATCCTCTGGGGTCGTGTTCGATGAACCCAAAGGGATTTCCCAATTTCCCAACTTCCCCGTTTCCAGATTTTCCGATTTCCCCATTTCCAGATTTCCAGATTTCCCAGTTTCCAGATTTCCTAATTTCCCCGTTTCCAGGTATCCCGATTTCCCCATTTCCCTATTTCCCGATTTCCCTATTTCCCTATTTTCCGATATCCCCATTTCCAGATTTCTCAATTTCCCCATTTCCAGATTTCTCAATTTCCCCATTTCCAGGTATCCCGATTTCCCCATTTCCAGATTTCCGAATTTCCCCATTTCCAGATTTCCGAATTTCCTCATTTCCAGATTTCCTAATTTCCCCATTTCCAGATTTCCGAATTTCCTCATTTCCAGATTTTCCGATTTCCCCATTTTCAGATTTCCTAATTTCCCCATTTCCAGATTTTCCGATTTCCCCATTTCCAGATTCCCCAATTTCTTGATTTCCAGATTCCAGATTTCCTCTGCCTGGCTCGGAGGGGACTTGGATGAAGCCAGATCCGCATCCCTGCCCTCTCCAGATGTGCACAGCCAGGACCTCCGGCTTTTCCCGAGGATTCTGGGTTTCAAACACCCTTTTCCCAGCCCTCCTTTCCCCTGGGAGGAGGATGAGGATGATGAGGGGGAGGAGGGGCAGGAGGTGTTGTGGATCCAGCCCCGGACCTGCTCCCCACACCCACCCACGCCGGGCCCCCTCCCAGCGGCCTCCGGGTGACTCCGAGCCCAGGAATGCCGCGGATCCATCGGGAATTGCGTCAGGAGCTCGCTGTGCACAGCGCGGGGCGGGTGGCACCTGGGCAGGGACACCGTGACAGCGACACTGTGACAGAGACACCTGGGCAGGGACACCGTGACAGTGACACTCTGACAGGGACACTGTGACAGGGACACTGTGACAGGGACACTGTGACAGCGACACCTGGGCAGTGACACCTGGGCAGGGACATTGTGACAGGGACACTGTGACAGGGACACCTGGGCAGGGACACCGTGACAGTGACACTGTGACAGCGACACCTGGGCAGTGACACCTGGGCAGGGACATTGTGACAGTGACACTGTGACAGGGACACCTGGGCAGGGACACCGTGACAGTGACACTGTGACAGGGACACTATGACAGCGACACCTGGGCAGGGACACCGTGACAGTGACACTGTGACAGGGACACTGTGACAGGGACACCTGGGCAGGGACACCGTGACAGTGACACTCTGACAGGGACACCTGGGCAGGGACACCGTGACAGTGACACTCTGACAGGGACACTGTGACAGGGACACTGTGACAGGGACGCTGTGACAGGGACACTGTGACAGCGACACCTGGGCAGTGATACCTGGGCAGTGACATTGTGACAGGGACACCTGGGCAGTGACACCGTGACAGTGACACCTGGGCAGTGACACTGTGACAGGGACATTGTGACAGGGACACTGTGACAGGGACACCCGGCCCTGTGCCATGTCCCCCACATCCTCCTGGAAGCAGCAGGAGGGAAATCAATTTGGGATTTGGGATTTGGGATTCGGGAGTTGAAATTTGGGATTTGGGATTTGGGATTTGAGATTTGGGATTCGGGAGTTGAAATTTGGGATTTGGGATTTGAAATTGGGGATTTGGGATTTGGGAGTTGGGAGTTGGGATTTGGGAGTTGGGATTTGGGATCTGGGATTTGAAATTTGGGATTTGGGAGTTGAAATTTGGGATTTGGGGTTCGGGATCCGTTCGCGCTCCTCCCGGCGTGGCAGGGGTGAGCCCCGCACGGGCTCCAGGGTTTTGGGATTTTCCCAGCCCGGCTGAGCTCATCCCCACAGCCCTGGGCTCTCTCGGCCTCGCAGCTCCCAGCTCGTCCCGGTTTTCCTCAAAAACCTTTTCCTGCTCAGCCTCAGCTCCGTCCTGACGTCGAGCTCGGGGTGGGGCCGATCCCAGCCCGGGGCACACGGGGAGGGTTTGGGGTTTTGCCGTTCCCAACCACCCCAGCAGTGCCCGGGTGACCCCGAACCCCCTTTCCCGCATCCCCATCCCTTTGGAGCTCAGCCCTTTTGGGGTGGCCGCGGTGAATTCGGGGAGCCCAGTTCCAGTCCTGGAGCACAGACAGAGCCCCGGGAGCCGCCGGGGCCGGACATTCCCTGCCCGATTCCCACGGGCATCAAACCTGCTCCATTCCCGTAAATCCAGGATTTATCCAAACCCATTTATCCAAATCTTTGTGCTGCCCCGGGCGCTCTCCTCACCCCGAGCAGGACAATTCCCCTTTATCTGGGAATTCCAGCCCCATTCTGGTCCCTCCCGGGCTCCCCCGCCCGTTCCTTCATTCGGGGGTTAAAAATCCCCTCGGATTTTTTTTTGGGCATTCCCAAAATGAGGGGAGATCCCTCAGCTGAGGGAATTCTGCGCCGTTTCTGCCCAAACTTGATCCCAGGATTTCATCCCACGCTGGATCTGTTTATCCCAGGGTTGGAAAACGCACCCAGAGTTTTTCCCCAGCTGCTGGAGGCAATTCCTGGAATTCTCAATCCTCGGCTGCACAATTCATATCCAGCTGGGAAAAAGGAATTGCCCAAAACTTGTGGAAAACCACCAGGATTGAGGCAGCTCTGGAGCTGCTCTTTAGAACCTCCCTATGCTAAAATTAAAATAAAAAAAAAAAAAAAAAAAAAAAAAAAAAAAAGGAATGGCTGAGAAGAAGCTGAAAAGAAAATATTTTTCAAACCCGTCTGACTTTTGGGAAAAAAATCATTCCAGAAAGGAAAATTTATGGGACAGAAGGAACCAGCGCTGAGTTTGGGCCAGACTTCGCTGGAATAAAGCCAAAAAATTCCTGTGCCAGCCCCAGTTTGTGCTGGGCACTGGGACAGGGATTTGCCCTTTGCTGTTTATCCAGCTTTGGGTTTTTGGGAAACGCCAACATGATTTTTATTTTTTTTGGAAGGGGGTTTGTTGTTGTTGTTTTCTTTCCGAAAGAGTCAGAAATTTCCAAATGCTGAAACTCTTCCCAAAAGGAACCAGCTGGGATTGCTCAAGCCCCGCTCCTGCCCCCGCCCTCCCGATGAGTTACGGAGGGTGTGACATCCCCGGGCCGGGTGTGACATCCCGGGATCGCTGATCCAGCTGCTCCCGGGGCAGGCTCTGGGAACATCCCATTCCCAATCCCAATCCCATTCCCAATCCCATTCCCAATCCCAATCCCAATCCCAATCCCAATCCCATTCCCAATCTCCATCCCATCCCAACCCAATGCCGTTCCCACTCCCATTCCCATTCCAATCCCCATTCCCATCCCCATTCCCATCCCCATTCCCATTCCCATTCCCATTCCCATTCTCAGCCTCCCGAGCCATTCCCAGCACATCCAGCTGTGCCTGGCCCCGTGGGACTTATCCACGTGGGATTTATCCGTGTGGGATTTATCCATGTGAGATTTATCAGTGTGGGATTTATCCTTGTGGGATTTATCCATGGGAGATTTATCCAGGCAGGATTTATCCACGTGGGATTTATCCAACTGGGATTTATCCTTGTGGGATTTATCCATGCGGGATTTATCCGTGTGGGATTTATCCGTGTGGGATTTATCCACGTGGGATTTATCAGTGTGGGATTTATCCACGTGGGATTTATCCATGTGGGATTTATCAGTGTGGGATTTATCCACGCAGGATTTATCCACGTGGGATTTACCATGTGGGATTTTTCCACGTGGTGTTTACCGTGTGAGGTTTATCCTCGTGGGATTTATCCAACTGGGATTTGTCTGTGTGGGATTGATCCCTTTGGGATTCATCCACGTGGGTTTGCTCCTCGGATGAGGATGAGCTTTGCAATCCCTTCCTGCAATCCTGCAGTTTATCCCAGTGTCCATAAAGCCAAACCCTGCCTGGCTCCTCCCAGGGAGTGACAGGGAGGAAATCAGGGATGGGATTCCCTGTTCCAAGCACTGCAGCATTCCCTGGGCGCTTCTCGCCGGCACCTGTGGCACGGAAAATGCGGGATCAGGGAGGGATTGGTCTGGGAAAGAGGGAAATGGGATGGGGCAGGACGGGATGAGCTGTCCCAAGCACTGCAGGCTGACTGATTGCACTTTCCTCTCTGGAAAAGTGTCCAGGGATATTGGGGAGGAGGAGGAAGAGGAGGAGGAGGAGGAGGAGGAGGATTGATCCATGGATTGGAACCAATGGGAGCGCCTGGAGCAGTCCCAGTTCTCAGGGAGGGGATAAAACACTTGGGGATCCATAAAAAACTTGGGGGTCCATTGAACATTTGGGGATCCATTAAACACTTTCCAGATCCACAAAACATTTTCCAGATCCATAAAACACTTTCCAGATCCATAAAACAATTTCCAAATCCACAAAACGTTTTCCAGATCCGTGAAAAGCCACGGAGATCCCTCAGATCTGGATCCAGCACCGGGCACTGCTGCCCGTCCCTTTCCCTGCTCCCCTGGCTGTGGAACAGCCGGAATTCCAGAGGAATGTTTTTTGGGAACATTTTCACCCTGGGATCTCTGCAGGGAAAGTGTCCCAGGCCTGGTGGAATTGTCCCTGCCCGTGGAAGAGCTTTAGGGTCGCCCCATCCCAAACCATTCCCGGTTTTCTGGAGCCCAGGGAAGCGCTTCCCCCGTGTTTTGCCTGCCCAGCTCCTCTCCAGCACAACAATCCGGGCTGAGCCGGGCCGTGCCGGGCCAGGACACCCCGCAACCACCCGGGGATGCCACCGCGGCCGCGTCCCTTTGACGGGACCTTCCCTGGATGCAGGGAAGCTGTTCCCGATCCCAGTCCCGGGAAAGCTCCGGGAATGCGGGGCCGCTCTGGGCAGCGCAAACAGGAAACCGGGGCCGGAGCCCCGGAGCGGCCCCGCCCCGGCCCGGGGCGCTGGGCACAGCCCGAGCCGCCTCTCCCGGCGCTGCTCAGCGCCCGTGACGCGTTGTTGTTGTGGATGAGAAATTCCAGGAGCGTGGATGGCCCTTGGCTTCGGGGGCGGCGTCACCGCCTGAGGTTTTTGGGGTTAAACCCACACAGGTGCCGACCTTAGAGGCCCGACGGGATTTGGGGCCAGGGTTTGTCCTGTAAGGGGAAGCGAAGGATGGGGATGGACGGCAGGGATGGACGGCAGGGATGGTGGAAGGAGCAGGAATCCCAAACCATGGGAGAGGAGCAATCCCAAACTATGGGAGAGGAACAATCCCAAACCAGGGGAGAGGAGCAATCCCAAACCAGGGGAGAGCAGGAATCCCAAATTATGGGAGAGGAACAATCCCAAACCAGGGGAGAGCAGGAATCCCAAACCAGGGGAGAAGAGCAATCCCAAATTATGGGAGAGGAACCATCCCGAACCAGGGGAGAGGAACAATCCCAAACCAGGGGAGAGGAACAATCCCGAACCAGGGGACAAGAGCAGCAATCCCAAAGCCTGAGTCACCTCCCGGTGCTCCCAGCCCATAGAGGGAGCTGCCGGAGCTCGGAATGGCCGTGCTGAGTCCGTGAACCCGGCCCTGGTGTTACATGAGGGTGGGATGCTGGAATTCCTGCCGGGAGCCTCCCGGGAGGGCCGGGGTGGCCGGAGCTGTGGGACAGGCGGCACTCGGGGTCCCTGAGACCATCCCGGATCTCTCTGGGTTTCCTTCCCAGCCCAGGGATGGATCCCTGACGCGATCCCTCTGCCCAGAGCCCAGGAGGGAGGGACGAGCGGAGCTCGCGGGGATCCCCCGAGCCGTGCGGGGAACGCTCAGGTCCAGACTCGACCCAGAAATCCCGGGAGCTTTCCTGGAAAATCCCGGGGGCAGGAGATGGGGACGGGGGATGGGGACAGGGAATGGGATGAGGGATGGATTGGGAGCTGTGGGGTGGCAGCAGCTGAGCCAAACCAGCTCTGGCTGATCCCGGGCTCTGCATCCTCCCGGAGCTGGGACGACCCCTGAGGATCTCTGAAACCCAAATAAATCCCTGGGGATCCTGCTCCCCAAATCCCTGGGGATCTCTGACCCCAAATCCCTCGGGATCCTGCTCCCCAAATCCCTGGGGATCTCTGACCCCAAATCCCTGGGGATCCCGCTCTCCAAATCCCTGGGGATCTCTGCAACCCAAATCCTCTGGGATCCTGATCCCAAATCCCTGGGGATCCTGCTCCCCAAATCCCTGGGGATCTCTGCAACCCAAATCCTCTGGGATCCTGATCCCAAATCCTCTGGGATCCTGATCCCAAATCCCTGAGGATCTCTGCAACCCAAATCCTCTGGGATCTTGATCCCCAAATGCCTTGGGATCTCTGAATCCAATCCTTGGCATTTCTGCAATCCAAATCTCTTGGGATCTCTGCAACCCAAATCCTTTGGGATCCTGGTCCCCAAATTCCTTGGGAATCTCTGAATCCAATCCCTGGCGATCCTGCTCCCCAAATCCTTGGAGATCTCTGCAGGAGCCCTGGATGGAGTTTTTTTTTTTTTCCCAGCACGAGCTGAAGTCTGTATTTTCCCGGGATTTGTCCTGTTGGGACAAACATTTGTAAGCAAATTAAATCCAACCGCAGCAAAAGGAGCCAACAGGAAACCTCCGGCTCCAATCACCCCAAATCCTCGGAGGATCCGGGCACGGGAGCCTGGGAAAGCAGCTTGGGGCTGGGAAAAGGGACAGCAGGGGCTGGCTGCCACCGCCAGGGGCGACCCGAGTCCCTGCAGACTCCCAGCCACATGCCCTCATCCCTTGGATTTATCCCATCCCTTGGATTTATCCCATCCCATGGATTTATCCCATCCCCATGGATTTATCCCATCCCTTGGATTTATCCCATCCCATGGATTTATCCCATCCCCATGAATTTATTCCATCCCATGGATTTATCCCATGGATTTATCCCATCCCATGGATTTATCCCATCCCCATGAATTTATTCCATCCCATGGATTTATTCCATGGATTTATCCCATCCCATGAATTTATCCCATCCCTTGAATTTATCCCATCCCCATGGATTCTTCCTACCCCTGTGGGTTTATTCCATGTATTTATCCCATCCCATTAATTCATCCCATCCCATGGATTTAGTCTGGGACATCTGAATTCTCCTGCCAGCCCCATCCCGTGCTCCTTCCCCTCATTCCTGGGATCTGATCCCACCTCCTGCACCCCCCAAATCCCAAATCCCCGGGGATGGAATCCCACAGGGTCCCCCTCTCCAGGAGCCTCTCCCAGCCCCGGGACGAGCTGAGGGAACTCGGCCCAGCCCACCCAGCCCTGCCTGGAGCACATCCCAAATCCCGGGGGAATTTTCCCGG
>JAOTQP010001009.1:4261771-4303801 GCA_026413545.1 Cichladusa arquata
GCAGATTATTTTGCTTTACTGACGAAGGAGGAATGAAGTAGGAATCCTCAAGAGCCAGTTTGGCACAGGCACATGTAGATACTTGAGGAGCACACAGGATCCCGGTGAGTTCGTGTTACTGTTCCGATATGGGCAGGTCTCTGCACGCCGCTGCAGCTCTGGTGCTGCTGAGAAGCGATGTTGAGTGAGCTAATGGCAGGGAAGTAATCTGGGAGAGTGCTGTTGTCTCTTGGGCTGGCATCACTAATGAAGAGCGTGATGAATCATGCATGTTGACATTTCAGCTCTTAGCAGTATTGGTTATTTTTTTGTCCTTTATGAAAAGTATGTATTTGTGACCGAAGGAGCATCTTCCTGAGCAGACTGAGAGCTCTGCAGGGTGCGAGTGGGCTTGCTGTTAGTTTTGCTGTTTGGCTGCGGAGGGGTTTGTTGTAAGAGATCTTTCAGACGCGCAATTTTGGAGTCTTGGAGCAACTTGTTGCTCATTAATTGTTCACTTGTACATGAGAAAGAATCAAGTGGTATGTCCGGAGTGGAGGTCCTGGAGTAGATGAATGATCCTTTCTTGCACCACAAGCAGTTCCATTCATGGTGCCCCGTTTCACAGAAGTTACTAAAAAGTCATCTGATGAGCATTTGTGACCTTACTGTGCTGATCAAAGCGGCGCAACTCAAAGCTGTGTTTGTTCCTCGCTGCACTGCAAGTGTGTCTGCCATTATCTCGGCCTTCCCAGAGCTTGGAAGAAGCCTTCTTGCTGCTCTTTCCTAGAGTTTTTCATTTGTAAATTTGTGATCATTTCTTTTAGAGTAGGTTGCATGTGAGACAGCAGAGGTATGCTTGTTATTGGAAATTACTTGTCTTTCCATCCAGATTTCCATATGTTCTGGTTTTCTGCCATTGGAATTAGCTGACTTGGTTTTCAGAGATCAGATTTGCAGATTTCCCTTTGCAGCTTTCCAGTGTGTAATAGCTGAAGCTCACATCACACGACTAATGAAATTCAGCTGACTACTTGAACTGCATCGTTTACCCTCATCTGCAGGGAATATTTTTAAGATTAAAATATAGAATAGCTTGACAGTTGGGGAAAAATTCCCAAATAACAATGAATAGGGTAAATGCATCCCTTTTCTCTGAATTCCTCACTTTATTGGTGAATATTCAGTTGTCTTATTTTTACTTACATCAGCTGTTATTGCTAATTATGGTTGAATTGTAGTGATCTCAAATTTAAGATTTGTAATGGTTTCATAAATGAAAGAAGTATTTTGGATAGGTGAATCGTTACTTGCAATGCAAGCCACACCAAGTATTTTTTCTTAATTAAGAAGTGTGAGAAAAGAGATGGTTAATTTGTATTTTATGGTGGAGAGCTTCTTGTTTATTAGCTTCTTGTTTACTTTAAATATTTTGGGTATTTATTAGATTTTCCCCTTCATGCCTGTATGATTTCTGTGGCAGGTACAATAATATTTGACAGATTGCTGCTATTTTTCCATATTCAGATTATTTAAGCAAAATGCTTTTATAAAGTAATCAGTAGGAAACACCTCTGCTGCAATTTATATTTTTTACATGCCTTAATGAGTAAGGCTTGTATATGGGTGTGAAAGGTTTCCTATTTTTTGTGTTCTCTTCAGGTGGCTTCCTTAAAAATTTGTCTTTCCTTCATAGTTTGCATGAGAACCTTGATGAGCACATATGAAACAGAGAAGCCATCAGTGCATATGAAAAATACCAGAATTAAAGACAGTGGAAAATATCTTTCAGAATGGGAGTTTGAATCTTTGTGGCGTTGGTGGTTCAGAAAGCAGTTGTGCATTACCTCTAGTGGGATGAAAAGCGTTAACTAATATTCTTGGAAGTGTCTTGATGTCTTTAACGTGGAAACGATTATGGTCTGTTCTGTTCCTGCCAGTCACGTTGTTGGTAATCCGAATTTCTCTGGAGGTGAATCTTCTGTCCTGGAGCTGTGGAGTGTGAAGCTCAATTGGGTCAGATCCCGTGGTCAGTGTTTTATCTGTTGACTTAAGTATTGGTAGCAATATAAATACTGTATTGATGGGCTCTGGTGCCATGCTCAGCATTTCCAGTGTGCTGCCTCTGGCTGAGGTTATGAAATAGTATTTCCGATGAAGTCAAGGAGAAAATACAAGGAAAACTGGGAGAAGACACTGGAGAGACACAAATGTGAATTGATTCCTGGTCCTGTATCTGGAGCTATAAATGTTGGAGGATTTAGATTCTTTCTGCATTTGTTAGATGGAATATTGCTTGTTGGCTTTATTGTTTTAGAGAAGCAACACAAAAGGAAATAGGGCTTATCTTTTACAGCTCTTTGAAGAAGTTTTGCCTGCCCTGTCCCATCATCCCGCTGGTGATTCCTGCTGAAAGCTACTGGTTTCTCGGCTGTGCTGAACCAGATGTCTGGGTGTAAGGTAAAAAAATGATCCCATTTCCTCCTGGTGTTCTTGCCCTGAAATTGCTCACTGGTAGAGCTGATCAAGTGGAGTTAATAATCCTGTTTTGTCCCACAAGTCTGGCACAGGAGATTCTGGTGCAGCCTTTTTCCATCAATAAAAGTGGGCTTCTGCTATTTTAACTTCTTGGGTTGGATCTCCAAAAGTTGGCGTTTTTCATGAAGAGATATAAGAAAGTGAAGGAACAATGTGCAACCAGAGTGTGCTGAGCAGTGAAGTGTGCATATTCCTGTGGTTGGTCCTTTTATTTACCTCATGAATAAGAGATGATTTTCCCTTTTGCCTTATCTTCCATTGTCTCATGTAGGATTATTCACTGTCTAGAAATTATTTTTGATAGTAGGGTGCCCTTAATGTTCCAGATAGCAGTGTGAAGAGGCCTAGTAACAAGAAAATAATGGTATACAAAGTGCTTTTGTAGAAGTGAGTTCTATGTTTTTAGTGCTGAGAGGTATCAGTGGAAAAGCCTGTATGTTCTGCAGTTCACCAGAACTGGGGATGGCAGCATTTATTTATTTATTTATTTATTTATTTAGGGTTCTTGGAATTTGAAATTGGCCAAAAAAGTGTTGTCTTTTCAGGCCTAAGACGCCTGTGCTACTCTAGTTTCTCCAGGCTCCTTCAGAGCAGGCACATTGCTGGTTCCCTGTCTCAGCTCTGCTCTATGTGTCTGAGTATCTGAGCAGAAGATCTGGGAGCAGAAGGGGTCAGTGACTGAGCAGATAATTGGAATGGCCTTAGCCAGCCTGTTCCTGCAAGTACTCTAGAGGAAAGTCTTCAGCTAAGGGCACTTTAGCAGGCAAACAGGTAAACAACTTTCTATCCTTCAGAGATTTTATGGAATAGAATATGGAAGGGTTCTGAGAGAGGGAAAACCAAAATAAAATAGTGAGGATAGATTTTTAGAAATCAGTGATGCTTGGGGAAGAGATGCAAAAGGGTGTGTGTGTGTGTAACTTTCATGAGAGTTGTTAAACTGAGCCTGTGGAGAGGTGCAAATGCAAGTGGACAGTGTGATTTGAATTATCAAAATAAATGCTTGTGCCTGCAGATTTTGCTGGTTTATCCCAGCTTGCAGGCCCTGGTGTTCTTCATGAGACCTTATTTTTAAGGATATTGGCATAATTATCCGGGTTATGACAAGTATTATGTGTGTGTAGCTGTGTGCTGCTTGATCTGTTGCTGTGTGTGTAAGTTGGGGTCTAATGCTAGTTATCTTTCCCAGCAGCTTTTGCAGTTCTATATAATCTTAGTTTAATAGATCATTTATATTTTATGGAGGGACAAATTCCCCTTTTTCTTACTTAGTGGGCTTTTCTCCTCTTACTCACATGATTTTCCTATTTAATTTTCAGTGTAAGATTTGATTAGAGGACTGCAACTCAGTTTCCTGCTGCTTCACACAGTTGTTAGGATGAGATACTCAGCTTCACAGATAGAACTTCTGTGTTTGATTGAAATCTTTCTGAGCAGCTTTTCATTGGCACCAGCCTTTGGTTAATACCTGCATGGGGGCCATAACATCCCTTGTTTTCTTGCCTTCAGGAGTGGGGATTTAGTGTAACAGGCACCATGAAAGAAAGGACTATTGTTCTTTGAAGGCTGAAACTATAATGGAGCTACAAGTTTTCTCTCCAGACTTCTACCCACTTTCTCCTCAGACTGGTAATATCATCTCTGTCTTGATTTAAAGCAAATGAAGAAGCGGTGATGCTGACAGCCGGCAGTGCTGCTCCACCTCCTCAGCAGAGGTGGAAAGGACCATCTGGCACTACGTGGGTAGCAGTTATCCCAAAAAGTAATAACAGTGGGAGTTCTTGCCAGTTACAAGTTGTGATCACAGGCCAAATGGTGTCATTCTAAATCAGTGTACGTTTTCAAAGAGAAAGAGATGCAAATATTTATTTTTGCCAACTTGAGAAGTATTTTCAGTTATGGGGGGCTCTGCTCGGGTTTTAGTCGCTGGCATTTGAGAGAAGGTGTGAGGGGGATAAGTCAGGAGTATGGCTGTGATGCCTGCTAGACCAGCTCCTAGGCACTAAAAAAAGTTGGCCTTTTTTGTATTATGTAAGCCTCAACTTGATTAATCCATGAAACTGAGGAATTTTTTTTTTTACAGGCTATGTAATGGAGTGGTCTGTTGATTTGATTTAGACTTTGAAGATCTCAGGCCTTATCTTTGGCACTACTAACTAGTCTTGAACAATTACTGCTCTAAAATGATAAGAAAAACTTTGTAATGAGGTGAAAAACTCTCTGTCTTGCTTTTAGAAGCACTTCCGGATGGTGGCCTGTGGTATTTTTGTCTGAAAAGTTGGATGTGGTATAATCAGAAGTGCTGTATAGTGGCTGCAGAGCTGGCGAGCAGGTTGCTTAGTAACCCAGATGGAGGAATTGAGAGTGTACTGGTAAAACCTATAGATGGCATTGGCTTTCAAGGTGTTGCAGGGATAAGAAGAAAGAATTGGATTCAAACAGATCTTGAAAAATTGGGAGCTTAGAGTATGAACAAGTTAATTTCTCAGCATTTATTCTGAATAAAAACTGTCAACACTATAAATATAGAAGAACAGGAGCAGCACAAAGTGCTGTAAAACGTCTGAAATGAAAATTGAAGAATATCATTTGCATGTACACGGAGCAAGGGAAATTTAGGGGGAATTGTGAATTTGTGCCCTTTTTCAGACCTGGGTTCTAGCTGTAGACTAGCTCAGATTCTGTCAATACTATGGATCAGTGTGGAGAAAATTTCGGCACAGACGCAGATAGGCTTTCAGAGAGGGCCTTGTTCTTTATGAGATTTTCTGGGTAGATGTAGCTGCTTTCCTGTCAGTCTGCATTGTCTCTGCACAGGGGCTTTGCCAGGATCTTCCCAGCCTCTGCATAGCTGTAGCTGCAGGAATCCTCATAAAGTGTCTAAGCTTTGCTTCAGACTCTGATTTTGCTGATTTCTTTGTCTGGTGGCTTTGTTGTTGTTGTTTTGGTTTTTTTTAAACTTCTTCTGCCTCTTGTAAGTGTCCAGAAGCCCAGCTTAAATCTGGTCAATAAAGGTTCTGTCCAAGCCTACTGAATACACCCCTAGTCCTTGCACTGAGTCAGTTTTCCTTGTTCTGTTACTGTAGTTTGGATCTTTGGGAGTAGAAATCAGAGTTGAAATTGGTGGATACATGTGCAAATTTTTTAAGTGAATTACAAATGTTATTTTGTAAGTGCTTGTATGTGGTTGTTTCATCTGTTCACCAAATTATTTCTACTTAGAAATATGGTATAAGTCAGATATGAAGACACCATCTTGGAATAGTCACCTCAATTACTTAAATTTTTGTGACAAGTTTCAGCACTCGCATAAACCAAATCTGTGGTATGGCTTGTAGATACCCATTGTAACTGTATACTGTGTATTCTCTAATGTTGCTTGGTTACAATGAAAATTTTGCACTAAGGAAGTGCTTATGATTCACTTAAACTTTTGCATTGCTTTTGTCCTCACAGGCAGCCAGAAGAGCAGATCAGGCCCTATGAGGAGCTAGCTGTCACCTTTATTGGTGATGTATGCATGTGTTTTTGTGTAGTCAAGGTTTTTGACTCCAGCATAGCCACTAAAAATCAGATGCAAATAAACATTCTTCATAAATGGAGGCAAATGGAAAACCTTTCCAAGTTCAGATAAGACTATCTTTAAAGGAAGATTAAATCATGTAGCATAAGCTTATTTAGCTGTTCATCATTGTCTGGAAACTGAGCAACCATGCAAACCTTCCAAGGGATGAATCTGTCTTTATGTACCGGGGGCTCTGGGTTGCTTTTCCTCAGTTTAAAAGTAATATAATATGCAGAATCATCTTGTAGTATTAAAGATTACCTGTTTAGCTGTAGAGGCGGTAGAGCTGAGTGTGGATGTGGAGATTTATTTACCTTTCTCAGATGTCACATTCTGCCACCTGTGCTCTTGTGTCTGATGAACGCGAGTGCTGGCTGCAATGTGCAGTTCTGAAATTTGGGCAGCTTAAACCTCTCCTGTCACCGTCTTTGGTATAAATCCCCAGATTTATATCTGCTGGCACTTTGCTTGTAGTCTCGACACTTGAGCTGAACTGTGTAAAGCCAAACCTGCCTGCTTACATTGAAGAAGTGTCTTTCTGTATTGTATTAAGAGCTTATCCATATGCTTCAAGTGTGGGGTGCAGGAAGTCTGCTGGCAACAGGCCTGCTATTCCATTTTCTGAGCTGACGCTCCTTGTGAATAGTCAGGACGAATGGAAAAACAACCATAAAGCGCGACCAATTGTTGTCTTACTTATTTCTAGGTAAGTTTTGCAAGAAAATTTGAATAAATATTAATACGATGTGTAAGAAATGATGCAGCCTGGCTGGTTGTGGTGTAAACTGCAGGATGGGATTAAAAATGAGATTGAGCAGTGTATAGGGGCTGGTTTGGGGAAGAACAGTCTCCACCTGGGCTTCAGTCACTTCAGTTTAGGAGCAAACATAATGGATATTAGCTGGACCAGGTTTCACTGCTATGTATGTATTTCCTTTTGAGACTGGATATGCTTGTCATTTATCATTAGAAAGAGCATCTGGTCTTGATTTTTACAATAAATTTGGATCAAGAATTATTTTTTATATATTGTTTTATTTTGGAACTTTTTATGTACAATATTTAATGCTTTTTAACAAAGATTCAGACTTTTTTTTACCTTCCAGACTCTCTTCCAGAGAAAACAATAATTTTGGTTCCACATAAATTGTGTACAGTGGCTTTTGAGTTCTCTGTAAGAAAACAAATCCCGAATCTCCTTGAAACAGAGGCTGACAAAGCCATGGCTATAACAAAACACTTGTTTCCTGACTGTCAAGACTGGTTTTGTTTGTGAGACTTTCCAAACCTGGGCTGAACTTTCAAGGGGTTTTGGTTCTCTGAGGATTTTCATGACCCACCAACAAATAGAATATGCAAAAGAATATCCTGAATTTAATAAACAACAACAACAACAAAGGGGATAAATTCTGGAGCGTTTTCTAACTCTTTGCAAGGACACAGAGTCTGGCTCCATCACTTCAGTGTGTAATAGATGTGACTACACCAAGCTCAGAAGACGTTAAAAAATAAGCCCATAGTAGCATACTATTTTATATATGAATTGATCTTTGTGGTTTTTTGGCAGAAAAAGCTTTTTGCTTGATACGGTCCACGCTTGTGTATGTTAAGGCAAATAGCATCTTTTCAAATGTTCTGGAGGGTCTGTGGAGGAAGAGAAGTTCGGTCTTAGCCTAGAATTATTTTGGAGAATTCAAAGGAGCTACAAAATTGTTGTGTAGGGAGCCTGTTTGTATTTTTAAGATGCTCTGTAACACATCATTAACATCAAAAATCACTATAGAGAGCCCAGTAAAAAGCACTGTGTGTCCGTTCTCCCTCTTGAAAAAAACCTTGAGTTTCCGTTCCTGGTGTCAAGTTGTTCTATCTGAAGTGCTCGTGCTAGTGGGCTGTGATCTGATTTTTTTTTTTTTTTAATATAAAACAGAAACAGTAAATGATTATTGAAAATATAAATGCTTCATAAAATTTAGTTTTATTATTTTCTTCCAAATAAGAAACCACTTAAAATATTAATCACTTCACTTGCATGTTTAATGTGCCCAATTTGGAAAATTGAAAGATGGAATATTTATAGCTGTTTGCCTTTTAGGTAAAGGAAAGATGTGTCCAGATTTCATATTGTATTGCTTATGTACCTCTGGGACTTGTAGATTTTCCTTAAGGAGTTGGATTTTATCTGTGTGCAGCTTGCTAGCAGAGTTTTTCTAAACAACGTGTAGAAATACTGTAGGCAAAAACGTGGAATACCCTGGAAATATTGTAAGAAAGCTCCAGAAAGAACTTGGTATTTTTACCAACTGTGTTTTGTTTGTTTTCCTCCACAAGTTGTTTTTACCCAGTTGAGATATCAGATGGTGAGCTTTTGCTTGTGACTCGTTAGAGGAACATCAGCTTCCTTTATTTGTGCTCTTCCTCTTCCTCCTCCCTCCCCCTTCTCATCCTGCTGTTGTTTTATCTTTGTAGTGTTGTTGGATTGGAGTAGCAGGGCGCCAGGAATTGATCTCTGGTCCCTCAGGTGCAGAGTGAGTTGTGGGTGGACAGCAGAGCCTTGGGCAGGACCTGCTGCACAAACACCACTGATTCCCTTCTGCTGATGCGTGCTCAGATCTTCTGAAATGAAACCATTTGTATGAAGTGAAGTCTTCCACCTCCTCATGCTTAGGTGATTTTTATCATTCTGCTTTTTAGTAATGGGAAGGATTTAAGTAAATAATCACACAGAGAGAAGGTCCTTCCCACTTTCCTCTTCCATCAATGTACAAACTTTCAAACCGTTAAAAGCAGCCGTGGGTAAGTGTTTGTACCCGGTCTTGAGAGAATTGCATGTGTGTGACAATAAAGTAAGTGTATGAGAAATTATTCATCTTCCAAAGGGCACCGGTCTGTTCTGGTGTGTGGGACTGAGAGCCTTGAGGGATGTGTTTGCTATTTGCAGTATCACCTTCAAAACACCCCTGGGCTAAGCAAATCTGCTTGTCCTTCAGCCTGTTAGCTCTCCCAAAAAGATGACAGGTTGGCACCCCTGCTCTAAGAGAATCTGTTTTCTGGGAACTCCAGCTTCCACTCTGTGTCTTTCAGTAGGCTGAAAGGAAATCTTCTTCTAGGATGGCAATCTCGGTGTTTTTCCAGCATCCCTGGATACTTTTCCCTCCTGAGTTGTCCTGCCTGTCAGGATGATCCAGGAGCTGCCTGTGTGTGAGAGTAATGTTATTTCCTTCTCCCTTGCTGTGAGTTACTTCTGCAGGTGCAGGTCTGAAAATACCAGGGCTTATATTTCTCACTATTGTCTTGTGCATCCTGAGGATGAAGGAAGATGAGCAAATAAATTATTAGAGAACTGAGGTAGTGAAGATGACATTGAGGGAGAGAACAGCAACAAGGTGTTTCTGAATTTGTAAATGTGTTTCCTAAATAGATAATTGCATGTGAATAAGTGTGCGGATAGGCTGGTGGGAAGAGGAGTCGGAAAGTGGTGAACTTAGTAATATTGTATTTTGAAAAGCTTATGTGAAAAGGGCTCTCTATCCCCTAACGGAGAATTTAGGGAGAACAGAAGCTCATCAGAAGATTAAGACTGACTTGGTTGAGGGATTTAGAAGTCAAACAGAATTTTGACACATTTATACTTGTGTTACAAGTTCCAGTCACCATCCTTCTGAATACGGATCATTGCACTTGGGGTAACTCGCTATCAGCGATGGATGAGTGTGCAGCTGCTTTTTCTCCTCGAATGCACATATGTTGCCCTTTCATGGCAGCTTGGATCAAATGTTTTAAAAATCATCATTATTATTATTTTCAGATACGTGTGGGGAAAGGAATTTTAAATATTATGTAACACATTTTTCTTAAGAATTTGTTAGCATTATGTATGTGGGGCGGTGGTTAAGGGGGTGGATGCTGCTGGGACTGAGCTGTAAGGAAAGTAGTTGTGTATTTGTTTGAGATGAAAACTGCCTGGTGGTACAGATGAATTTCTCTTATCTGCAGGCCAGACAGGCTTGAGAGTGAATTAGAATGTGAATCGGCATTATTTTTCTAGACACCCTCAAAGTAAATATTATAGGTCACCTTTTACTCTAAGCAGCATCTTCTTAGTGGACGTTTAGTGGAATTTCACATCTTTAATGATTAGCTGAGTAGTGGAAGCTAGTAAATCTTCATGACCTTTTTTCCCCCAAGTTCTTCTGAACTTACCGTGCTGTTTATGTGTATTTGTAATAAGATCTTAGGGACTTGGTCTGTTGTTGACTGCCTTTAATGGAGAATTTTATATGGTTTCCCTTTTTCTAACAATCTGATACATTCCTTTAAAATTTTTTGTGTGTATGTATGTATATGTATTTATAACCATCATTTATATTGTACAGTAGTCTGGAAAAAAGTAGCAGGAGTGCATTTAGTGAGGGCTGAGTAGAATTTCTTAGCTCACAGTGGGGAATGGGGTGCTGGAAATGACTCCAGAATGGACTGGTAAAGATTCCCTCTTCTCCCTGCTGTCTTTTTGGCTTATTTTAATTTTTGCTAGAAACTGAGCTCATTTTTCACAAGATTGTCTCATTTAACTTTCCTCTGAAAGGATGCGTGCATAGAACCTGTTGCACAGGGAACCTCTGTTGCTCCAACCTGAGAAGGTATCTCAACAGCTGTCGCTGTGCTGCTTCATCTCAGAACCCTCTGAAGAGATAAAATAATCCTGAGGATATAAAATATCTACTTCAAAGCTCCTTAATCAGCTCCTGCAGAACAAACAAACAACATCAACATCTTTTCTTTGTTCCATCAGAAAGTGCAACCAGAACTCAAGTACTTAAACACTACTCTTCTTTCCAGTCTATTTTCCTCTTTGTAAATACACCATGTGAAAGCAACCTGAAAATACTTTAAGATAAAAACACTTTTCAGGAGAGACCAGTAAGTGCACATAGGGGAAGAAACTGGAAAAATTAAACAGGATTGAAGAGGGGGAGAAATTAACCTTTAAAGGAGAGAGAGGGTAAAAGAGGGGTCTTGGGGTTTTTTTAACAGAAGTATTTCAAGTATGTTGAATACTTTATTTTAATTAATTTGTTTTCGTATTGCCAGAGGACAGAATTATCTACAGTTGAATGAAACAAAAGTAACATCCTACTGACAGCTTTCCCAGGGAGAAGTACATGTCCTTATAAAAAGTCAGTATAACATATTACAGAGCTCCAGTTCTCTTTCAAACATTTCTTGTATTCAGCAAAATCCGAAGGGCTAAGGTTTAACATACATAAACAACTTGGGCTTTGGGTTAAAACAAGAGGAAAGACAGAAAGAAAGAACATACCTTACAAAGAATTTACAAGCTCCAGTCCTCATACTGTCCTCCTCAGCTAAGAGCAATCAGGAGTTTCTGGTTTCATCCCACACCTGGCAGCAAAAGTGGAGATACAAAGAGTTACAGTTGTGGCAAAAACAACTGTACTTCCTCAGCCTGATGCAAGTGAGAACTGAAAGCCCAGTGGGATTCTTTTCAACGGGAGAAACCAGCTAGCCTTAAAGCTGTTAGGGGTCCACAAAGGGAATCACAAAGTCCACAAAGCCTTGAGGAGATAAACACTAGGCAGAAAACATTCACAGTGAGAGACTCGGAGTAAGCTGAGCACTTCCCAAATGAAAGACACAGTTACTTTCAACATGACTCCTGAAAGCTACGTTACCATGGCTTAAGAAGTCAGCTTTGAATACCAAGTACCCTCTTAACTTATCTCGGTTGTAAACCAAAATATTTTACTGGCCTCAGGAGCCTTGCCTTTGGCTCAGAAGTGCCTTAGTCACTTCAGCTGGCTGGTACAGGACCTTTGGAAAAACCAGACCTGCAGTTTGCTTTGCCATGCCTCCTTTTCTGCACCGTCCTTTCCCTGGTTTCACAGAGAGCCGAGTGAAGATGGGTGGTGATGATGCTGCAGTTCCCGTGCTTTTCTCCAGCAGCAGAATGCTTGGGGTCACTGTTCTCTTTCATTCTGGGAAAGGAAATGCTCTGTCCCTGACTCATAGATAAAGTCAAGGGGTATCAGAAAGTGTGTATCAAAGTCAATGATAGCGCAGCAGAGCTGAATACTGCAGTGTTGGTTTGGGGTTTTAGACAAAGCCTTTACACCCTCCCCCATTTTTAGTTTCAATAAAACTTTGGCAGTGAGGGGTGAGGTTTCTCCATAAAGCTGCATAACTACAAAAACAAACTGATTTTTTAAATCGTATCGATAGTCTGTCGTATGGTGGAAATCTAAATGCCTCCTAGAGATGGAAAGAGAGGGAATGTATTTTTCCACTACATTTGGAATGTAAATCATTGCAACTGGCATGTATAATCATCAGTAACTGATGTCATCATTCACTGAGGCAAATCCCAAATCCTATCCAGTTCCTGGCATTGAAGAGCGTGCACAATCAAGGAAAACAAGAAGAAACAACAAAAATAACTGGCTTGCTTTCCTTCTGAAGCACACAGTATCGGAGTACTTGAACTAAAGACCGGTCAAGAAATCACCAACACTCGCTCACACTGGTTCTCTCTCTAAAGCCATTAAGCACATTTGCTGGTTAGAGTAGCAAGACCCAAGCCTTACACTTACTGCTCCTTTCTGCTGTGGCACCACCACTAACTCTTACATTACTCTAACAGTCTCTGTCTGGAAGGAGGATTGGCACAGAAGTCTTACCAGCAGTGCAGAGATTTTCTTTGTAGAGAAGAATTTCACATTCCACAGCAGTAACTGCATCCTATATCCAATATTCGTACATATATATACACCCCGCTTCGACACAAACTCATTCCAGAGCTCGAAGAATTCAAGGCTTGAGGAACCCCTTTGGTCAAAGTCCCACTTCTTTGGTCTCAGCTTTAAACAGCAGCCCATTCTCTCCTTTGCTGTAGCTAACATAGCCAAAATGTGTGATTCACTTTTATCATACTCTGGAACAATATCTGTTAAGAAACAATGGTCTGAAATTTCCTCAGGCAAGTTCTGCAGAAAAACATTTCTGACATCAAGTTGTATTACACCAAATACAGTAATTGCTGGCTGTATCACCACCTGTATCCAAAAGGCTTTTTTTTTTTTTTTAGCAAGAATGAGTTTGAAACATGAAAAATACTTAAATGTTCAGTCTTGTAGCTAGATTGGATTATCTTGAATCTAAATTGAGTATGGATAGCATATTTTCCGAAGTTTATTGCTCTTAGAGCCAAATAATGCAAACGATTCTGCAGAAACCACTTCAGAACGGTCTTAACACAAATCCAAAAAAAGGCATCTTTTTCTCAGCTACCAGAGAGAGGTTTTATGCTCTATAAACACACACAAGGAAAGCAAAGGAGGAAAATCTCTGCTCTTGGCTTTTGGGCCCTTGCTATTTAAGCAATATTCATAATCCCCACTGCCCAGCTGTGTGATACATTCTTTTAGCTTTTAGAGATCACAAGACCCATGAACAAATCCCTCCTTAATACATGATTGAAGCAACTCTCCAGCTCAGCGACACCAAGGCGAGAAGATGAACATGGATACTAAAGAACACAAGAGAAGTGGCATGACCTCACTTCCGGCAAGGATTTGAAGGGCATCGTGCTGAGAGACAAACATGGTATGTATGTTTTCCACTGAAATCCATGCTTCATTCACTCTTTTCCAACAGCCAGTTTTAAAATACATCTCCTTTTCCACTACTCAGTTCCTCTGTACTCTGTCATTCCTTTTCTACCTAAGTCATGCCCTGTTTCAAGTCTTCCCCAAGTCTTCTTCTACAAAATGAGATGACCAAACCTCAGGCTTCAGGACGTGGCCATTCCAAAAATCTCCACAATAGCTCCATAATGCTTTCTGTTATTCACTATTTCTTTGCTATTAATCCCCAGCAATTCTCACAGAGATTTCATTGCTTTTTTTACGTTTTAAAGATGCCAAGATTGGAGCTGGTGTTTCCATGGCTCTGCTAGTCATAATCCTGAGATTCTCTAGGAAGCGGTAACAGTCAGTTAGGAATCATAATTTTCTGTAATTTGCATTTGTTTTTCCAGCACATGCAGAACTTATATTTGTTGTATTTACATTCAGATTTATTAATCAGTAATTAAAGTTTAGGACAATTCTGCAACCCCTCAGCAATCCTTTGCTTCTACTATACTAGATCTGTATAATCTCTAGTCGTCTTCATGTTTGGGCCCATGAATTAGCATAATTCTACAGGTGACACCCCTCTGCCATGGCAGCTGACCATTTATTTCTATCCTTATTTCCATCTTAGCCCATTACTGTCCATGACAAGACTCTCTCATACTGTGCCCGTTGAGTTTTCTAAAATGTCTTCGCTTCAGACGAAATTCTGCTGAAAAGTGAGTTATATCAACTGGATCTTCTCCTCCATGATTTGCTGGCGCCTTCACCAGAACATCGTGTGGTTCAGAAAGCAGCAATTCCTTTTACAAAACCCACAGCAATTTTTCCTGTATTTATTCAAATGCCATCTAAGGAGCACAAAGGTTGATTTCATTCAGGATGACGTGCTACAAACGAGGTATCACAAGGTGATCTGTCTTCCTGAACTCACAAGCCAGATGAATGGTTTGCATTTGCTAGAATAATTTTCCATTTCCCCAGAGGAAACTGCTAAATGCAATAGCATCTCTCAGGCTTTTAGCACTTGGCGATAAAAGGCCAAAACACAGATTATCCACCCAAAATCCTGTTCACAGGATGTCGTAATGGCTGCTTGCAGTGACTGTCCTGCAAATTCAACCAAATTTCCCTTTTTTAAAGCAGCACTGGTTAATTTAATGCAGTGAAGTGCTATGACTTCAGCTAATTACAGCTGATATTTCAGGCCCTGTTATCATTACAATAATGGCAGTCTTCATTTTAAAATTTAAAAAAATATCAATTAAGAAGTTTAAAACCTATCTCCATCAGGAGATATTCAAATACTCACACAACTCCTTTGCTTATCCTGAGCATTACTCTACCCTAGTAAATGCAGTACATTCCCTCTTCAACACCCAAAGCCAGCAAGATGCTCCTCACTTACACAGCGTGCAGCCGTGGTGGTGCCTTGCCATGCTTCAGACACCACCCGTAGTGGAAACAACTCAGAGCCTTTAGGGACAGCACAATGCTCCAAGCACTGCCAGAGCTACATGGAAATGAGATTCTCACATGGCACTGATGGGTGCATGAGCAACTTGATTTTTTTCCAAGAAAACCACCAGAAAATTTAACTTGCATCACATTCCACTTAAACACAAATGCAGAATTTATCTAAATTAATTAGGCACTGAACCTCCCACAAAACAACTGAAAAGGAACAAAAGTGACTCTTAGGAAAATTTCTTGGTTTACTTTATTTACAAGTCATTTTCTATTAACAGAGCCACTGAGCCACTATGACGTTGCTCCATAACAACTGATACTGATCTCAAAAATTCCCTTAAGGTGAAACTGTTAAAATAATATGGGAAAATGTAGGAAAGCTGATGACTATGAAATCATTTCTCTCTATAAAGCCCAGGCAATTATGATTGTAGTAAATGAAGCTTGCAGAAAAAACCCAGAAATCTTCCTTCTTCCAGCAAGCTCAATGTGCAGAGCTGATAGCAAATGTTTGCCTTTGGCTTTTCACGTACAGGACATCCATTTCCTCCACTGCTCCTGCAGCCCGTTATGGGAGAGATTCACAGACCAGCAGTGACCAAAAAAAGAAACTAAAGTAAGAAAATCTCAACTGAGTCAACAGTGAACCTAAAATTACTCCGTCAGTGTCAGGCTGAGGTTTCTCCTGTTAAAAGGTTACCGTGCTCATGAGTGACTTTTTGTATAATAATTACTTTTAATACACTAATACACACAGGCAGAAATAGTGAGGTTTCGTTGTAGTGAACGTTGTAGTGAGCAGGCCCTGGCTCTTCCAGCTGCTTCTCAGCCTCTTTCTTTACCTGTCTGGCACAGCATTAGCAGTGATGGTGGTGTGTGGACGCAGGGATATAAACATGACATGTGGGATAAAGCTGTGCTGTAAATTACACTCTTGAATTTCAGCAATTTCATCCTTAAAATGGTTGGAATCCCAGGATGGTTTGGGTTGAAAGGAACCTTAAAACTCATCGCATTCCAACTTCCTGCCATGGGCAGGGCAGCCTTCCACTAGATCATGTTTAGTCCACTAGACCAGGTTGGGTTGCATGTATTTGAGCAGAATACATGCTGTCAGAATTTTCTGTTTGGTTCTTACTGAAATCCTGGCAAAGCTTATAGCAGCATTGAGAGAACGGGAAAAGGTGTGGGATGTTCCAAAGGCCTGCTGTGTTAGCTGTCCTTTCCGTGTCATGGTGTCTCTGGATCATTAAGTCTTCTCGTCTAGGTATTTGCTGACATATTAAAAGTCAGAAAATTACAATAAGTCCTCTAACCTTGAATAACTGTGGAAGGAAGATACTTTTCTTGGTGCATCCTGATCATAACCCACCATTTCCTAGTCACATGGGCATGGGGAGTGCAGGACCCAAAGCAGCTGGTTAGTAAAAGACAACTGCTCTGAGGTAGAGGAGGGAGGGTGAACAGCCAGGTTGTATTCAGAGCTATTGAACATAGGATGGTGATTAGAGTGTGAAGACATGAGAGAGGTGAGGCCTGGGGACCAGCAGGTACCGTAACAACAAAACGGTAACAGCTCCTGCTGCCAGATTGCTGGGGAAAAGGTGGTAAATAGGTACCTTTGTAAATTTTGATAAACAAGATTAAGATGCTGAAAAATGTGGTCCTCCGTGAATTAGGTCGGAGCTGTCTGTGGGCAGAGAATAAAATGGGAGCGCCTTATAATTTTCATATAAAAGCAGGAGTCTGAGTTGTTAAGAGCAGAATGTGGATGTAATCTAGATTTAACACACAGAGTGGGTCTTTTTTAAGGCACACATGATAAGCAAAAAAATCTTAATTTAAAGCATGGTCAGTTTCCTGTTTTTTTTTCATAACTCCATTGAGGTCTGGATGCATTCTCATAGTTATTTAGAGTGATGATCGTGAAGAAGCTCTTGCCAACTTAAAAGATGGTAGAGTGGATGCTTGTTTAATACTGTTGAAAAACAGCCAAGACGTATCTAATTTTGGACTGGAGTGTTATGTTGTATGGTTTTATTTGTGGAATTCTTAAGTTATCAATGGTCTACATTCCCGTGTAATGAACTGTGTAAGTGCAGTCATTATGTATGGTAACATACGATTCAAATATTTTAATCAGAGAATATAAGGTTAAGAAGACAAAGTCTGTGTCAAGATTGAAACACAAGACTTGTTTTCCAGATTAGTCCCCAGTAAAGTTAGGTCAGTCATAGTTGCATGACAATAATTAAAAGAATGTTGTCGTTTTCCTGATCTTTGATTTGTTATATGACAGACATCATTAAAACACATGTTGCTTGAAAATTAATTTAGGCAAGTTAGAACTGGAACCGAGATTATTTTTAGTCAGTGTGTATTTTGTTTCCAACATGTATATATGTGCAAAGAATTTAAGCTGTGATTTGATTTGTTTTTAGAATACCATCCAAGCTTACTCAGTTTATCAGATGAATACCAGCTGGTGCATCTAACAGCCAAAACTAGAAAAATAACCTCATTTAAAGATGGAAGTCCCTATTCATGAAACCATTTCAGAGCCTTTGCTTTCCAGCAGGACTCGTTGAGCAGCATGTTCTGATCATTGGGGTAGCTTTGGTTTTCAAAGATAGATGGTCATTGTGTTTAATGTCTGTGTATTAATGTTCTGTTGATTAAAGTATGAGTAAGTTGCTAATTTCTCTGGGAAAATGTAATTAAACTGTTGAGATCAGGATACATGTCACCTGTGGTATGTTTGGTCCAGAGGCTTCAGATTCAATTAGCTTTGCAAAATTGCTGTGAATTTTTACCTGCTTGCTTGGATTGAGGTGAAAAAAGGTTCCTTTGTTCACTCTAGGATGAATAGAAAACTAGTCTTACTTCAGCCTTTTATTTGGATGTTTCTCAGTACTAATGTTCAATATTTTCAAGTATAGGATGGGTGGTATCAAGATATTTCAAGAGACTTCTCACACTTGTTGCTGTGAAATCGAACATTCTGGTACGATTTCAGACGGTGCAGTCAAGTTGTCATAGATGGCAGCTTTTCTGGTTCCTACCTCGAATCTTAAAGCTTTAAATCTTTATTTCTTCATGGATTTTAGGCTGACAGGAAAATACTGCAGCTACAACGAGTGTTGCTGTACCTGAAAGTATTCATTCCTTATATAGACAGTTTTCTGTATTAGAGTGACAGGAAGGTGCTTAATTCTGACGGCTGAAAGTGTTGAGAGTATTGGGATTTTTTTTTCATCAACCATTCTTACTTATTTCAGTAATTCCTACATTAGGTAGGAGCCCTTCTCTTGGGCAGTCACTCACCTGACTTTGATTTTATGCCCTTTTTTGGTGCATTCATGCACTAGGGTATTTAAAAATGGAGTCAATTTGTGTGCCATATACTTATGGGTTTAATAGAATATAAGAAAAGCTCTTTTTAAGAAATATTTGAACGTGGATGTGAAGGATGTTAGAAGGGCTGGTGAATGTGCAGCTTTTTGCTGTTTTATGCTTCGGTTGTTTTTAACACATTCTTCTACAGAACTCAGTGGTTATTACCTACCAGAGGTACATAAGCAAGAAATTATTTGGGACTGCAGGATGACTAGTTTGTGTCTGAGTTACTTAACTACCTCCTTTCCTGAGTATGTAGTTTTTAAGTGTTTGGTTACTTGGCTTTGTGGCATTATTACCAACTTTTACTTTTTAATAGCATTTCTTTGTTCTCTTACTCTGGAAATTACATAATGTGTGTTCATTCTCAACTGTCTGAGCAGCTCTGTCCATGATGGCTTCCTTCAGAAATTGTCTGAAGCAGTGAAAAGGTCCCAAACACAGAGAATTGTCGAAAACTATTTAAAGTGGATAATTTCTGTTATAGGGATGGATGTGAATGAAGTGATGCATTGGTTGCACTGGAACAGTAAATATACTGTAAGAAATGTGTAATTGAATGAATTCTGTTCTGGGCTGAGGATTGTTCAGAAGAAAAGGAATCGGCAGCTGGTTCCTGTGAAAGGATCCATGTCAGTGAAAGGTTCCATGGGTGAAGTGTGTTTTCCTGCTGTTCTGTATCACAGGAGGGCCTTGTGACACTCTCAGTGCTTCTTCTTTCTGTTTGTGTTTTCTTGACATAAAGTGCCCGACTCTGTTGGCAAAAAGCGTTCCTTACATTATTGTCTTTATGGTGGAACTTGGGAATATTCCTATTCCATGGCCATGTTTTACATTTGCAAACCTGGATGGCAATTTGGAGTCGATAGCTGACAATGCCTAGCTGGATTTTATGGACAAAAATCCTACTTGGCAGCAATTGGCATCATGGGCAGAGGCAGAGGAGTCTGAAGACTGCAGCAGTTGCAGGACAGTGCCCGGCAGGGACTGTGCTGCCCAACACCCACCTTGGCCTGGGAACGCAACCAGCAGAGCAAAGTGGTAACCAGTCAGTTACTGGTTTGGGAGGGGAGAGTTAAGATGTTGGACTGTTCCCTTCTCCCTGCCAGGTCTAACAGTACTTGGAAAAACAATGCTGAATAATAGAATAAATAGAATAATAGAATAAAAAGGGGAGTTTTATAATAATTTTTTTTCTTTAAGTATTGCAACTTGCAGCCCTGTCATAGGCCAGAGGTTTTCACCCTCCAAACTAATAATTATCTTCTGAAACTCTGACTGAATGTTGCTTTGTACTGAAAGGTGCCAATTGGTGATTTGTGTGTTTAATCAAGAAAGAATGATTCTAAAAGTGATTCTCTGCCACCAAAGCTGTTTGTATATTAGTCTCTAAATGTATTTGTTGTGATACAACATGTCAGAATTTATAACTCTCATACAGTTCAATAGCAGAATTTACAAATATAATTAGAGGTTAAAGGCATTTAAAGAATAAAAGCACTTTAATGACATTCAGTTTTTATTGATGATCCGCTAATATCTGCTACATTCACATAAAGATTTCTAATGTAATCCTGTGAGCAGATGAAAGCTCTGCTGTTTAAAAGCTCAGTGCAAAGCAGATTTATTGGATCCGATGGTGGAATGCAGATGGGGAGTTCCTGAGCAGATGATGGGTTGTAAGTGCTTGTCTGCAGCTCACACAGCACAGACTAATTCTGCTCTTTGTTTTACAGGGTATCACATTAAGAGCTGTATTAAGAAGATAGATGGGAGCAAACTGAAACATATATAAGGAGTTATTTTTAGTTATTCTATGAATGTTTCCCGTTTTCCAAAAATTGTAACGTTGCTGCTTTTGAAAGAAAAAATTACTCGCTCACCTGAGGTATTTGCAAGTACTCAGATTTGGACTGTTCAAAAGAATTGTGGAGAATGCCCAATATATATTTTAACATCCATTTTTTCTTTTGTCTATTTAGGTTCTAAGGAATAGAGTTTTTTTAGGATCATAGAATCCCAGAATGTTTTGGGGTGAAATGGACCTTAAAGTTCATCCAGTTCTACACCCTACCATAGGCAGGGGCACCTTCCACTGTCCCAGGCTACTCTGTCTGTGCCCCTCCAGCCTTGCCTTGGACATTTCCGGGGATCCAGGGGCAGCCACAGCTGCTCTGGGCACCCTGTGCCAGGGCTGCCCACTCTCCCAGGGAACAATTCCTGCCCAATATCTGATCGAATCCTGCCCTCCTTCAGCTTAAGGCCATTCTCCCCTTTTCCTGTCGCTCCATGCCCTCATGAAAACTCCTCTAGGGAGTGAAATCATGTGAAGTAATATCTAATAGAAGTCTTGCTTGATCTGAACCTGTTTGAGTTTAGGTTCCATGCTGGTCTTGTGTTCTGTTTGATTGGACACTGAGAAATGTGTAGCCGAGTCTTTCTGAGTGGGCAGTTTCTGCAGAAGGCTGAGTGCTTGGGCATTCCGGTGATTTGGGGCACGGGCAGTTTGCACAAGCCAGGAAGGGAATGTGGAGAAGGAGCATCCTCTGGCAGAGCAGCAGAGCGCAGCTGGTGGGGCAGGGCCAGGCAGGGCAGGGCTGTGTGGGAGATGGGCTCTCAGGCAGAGGCTGTGGGACATTGCTCCTGGCACGGGGATCCCGTTAGCACTGCAGGGTGAGCTGCCTTCCGAGGTTTCCTTGCTCGACTGAACGAGACCTCCCTGCACCCGTGGAAGGGCTCTGCTGCTCCCTGGCTCTTCAGTTGTTTTTCCAGAGAAATGAAAAATTGAAAGCAGGGAGGTAATTTGCAGCCCTGAGAAATAAAGTAGGGTTTTTGATTAATTTATGGAATGTCTTACAGTTTTACATACAATACTATTAACCTAAGACCATAGGAGAAGTCAGTGTTACGGTCCTGGGAGCACCATGAATCCTAAGTAAAGCTGTCACATACTTCTCAGTATCCTCTTGCAGGAGAGGAAAAGACCTGACTGATGTAGTTGAACACTTATTCTACTTTGCTTTAAACTTGGAAATACAGGGTGGCCTCAATTTACTTAGATTCTTTTTGTTTGTTTGTTGGCTGACAAATGAGTTGTGTCTATTTCCTTTGACTTGCTGGTTCTCAAATGAGATTTCTGAAACAGTAGATTGGTGAAGGCTGTAATACAATATCGTCAGCACAAATAAAACACAGGCTGGGAATAAAATAGCTGCTCTCATCTTTTTCAGTAAGTGGCAAGATAAATTTCTTGTGGCTTTTCGTTGATGAGCTTCATGTTCTAAGTACACGATGATAGAGCAAAGGGCCTAGTACTGCACCCTTGATTTAGTGCTGGATCCCTCTTGGGAGTTACGTTTATGTAAGGATTGAGTTTAAAAAAAAATGCAGTGGGCAGGTTGTAGGATTTTAGCAGGAGAACTTGATAGGATGGAGGGAAATACACTTGTTAAATCATCTACTATATGATGTGTCTCAAAGGGCAGTATAACTGCTTTTCTTCTCCTCCCATTTGAAAAGTGGTGAGAAGAAAGAGACAAGTGACCGAAGTTAGTATTGATTAACAGCAATTTAAAAGCAGGAGCATTCACTTTTTAAGGGTAAGGATGAAAAGTGGGGTCTGCCTGATGCTCACACAGTAATACTCTGGAAAAGTCGTGGGTTTATTCCTGGGATAGGATTATTGTAGCTCTGTGTGTGGACAGGGTGGGGGACAGAGGGTGCTGAGAAGATGCTACTAAATTCTGTTGTGTTTCTTTATGTCTTTCAGGACTTGCAGTGAATGGAGGTGGACACTTTTTGCTAGAGATTTAACTTGTCTAAAGATACCAAGGTAGGAGAACCTTTACTTCCAACAATCCCATGTGGTCTTTGCAGGCATGATTTAATTGTTTAAATAGATTTGCAGCTGTCTTCTATTATTTCATTGTTAATTTGTGATCACCTGAAATTGGAACAAGGGCACTTTCTGTAACAGTTTGATTGTATTAGAGAAAACGTTGTAAGAGCTTTCGCATATTAGTGTTTGATCATTCTCTTTTCCTACTGGAGGTAGGAAAGGAAAGAGAATGGATGTAATAAAACAATATGTGGGCTTTCATGTCATTTATTGAGTTCATTCTAACTGCTAATTAAAGTATTGATTCTTTTTTGTAAATGCAATGTGTGATAGTGACACTGCATTCTGTAAAAATGTACTTTGGTGTTTATTTTCAATATAAAACCCAAAATATTCCATGTTCTGAGAAAATCTCTAGTGCTTGCCAATGGATTGAACTCCAGTTTCATATTAAATATTATTGAGACTTATTGCAGAACAGGCTTACAGCAGCTCCTTGATTAAGTCTGTATTTTAAAATGTATTTTTGATTATTTAAAAATGAATAAATACTTAGTTTCCTTTAATCTCTTGGCATAGGCGAGTGCTATAACATTTTCTGACTTTATACATTGCCCGTTTTTTGTTCTCATTTTCTGTTGTACCAATTAATCATCAAAAGTAACTTCAGATTGATAGGAGCCTTAAGCAGAATGTCCAGTATGGGGCTGGTGTGATTTTGAGTGACAAGTTTTTGGATGCTCCCTGTCACAACCAAAAGCTGAAATGAGAGAAACTCTGCATTTCAGTCTTGTGGTGGTTTGGGGCAGAATCAGACTGGTGGATCCTGGCACAGTGAAGTTTGTTGATTCAGCACAGGAAAGACGTGGAGCTGTTAGAGTGAGTCCAGAGGAGGCACCAAAACAATCGTAGGGATGGAGCACCTGTGCTGAGAGGAAAGGCTGGGAGAGCTGGGATTGTTCAGAAAACAGTGGACTCCAGAGTGACCTTGTAGCAGCCTTTCCACACTGGAAAAGAGCATGCAAGGAAGATGGAGAGAGATGATTTACAAGGGCCTGGAGTGAGAGGACAAGGGAGAATGGCTTCAGTGACAGAGAGTAGGTTTGATTAGATATGAGGAAGGAATTGTTGACCGGGAGGGTGGACAGGCCTGGCACAGGAGCCCAGAGCAGCTGTAGCTGCCCCTGGATCCCTGGCAGTGCCAAACGCCAGGCTAGACACTGGGGCTGGAGCAGCCTGGGACAGTGGGAGGGGTCCCTGCCATGGCAAGGGTGGGACCGGGTGAACTTTGAGGTCCATTCCAGTCTTGGCCATTCTGTGATTGCAGCTATGGGAAGTGCCCTGAAATTTCTTTCAAGGCAGTTTAGCAAGATTCAGCTTGTGAGACCTGTACCACATTTGATTTCAAGCTTTAATACCGATTCACGTGGTTGTTGATGGAGGCAGCTATTAGTAATATCTAAAACCAAAGCGATAATTTTAACTGTTATGGGCAACAGAGAAGACACTGAAAGCACCATGGGTGAATTGATGGAAATGAGATGATAGCATTTCTAACTTTTGTTTGGTTATCATTTTTCTCCAAGGCTGGATAATTATGACATTGTATATGGAGAATGGAAGATACAGACTGGGAATTCAGTCTGTATCATTAATCTAGAGTTAGAAACCCGGTTATACAGAATGACAAAGCCTGGTTCAAAATTAAATTTTCTGAATTTCAAGGTCATCACATTTTTATGTTGAGGAGAGAAATGAGTTTTGGCCTTCTCCTAGTGAGTGTTTGCATTCTTTCTGCAGTGTTTCTGATCTCGTTTTAAATAGGTGTTAAATGTCAACACATAAATAAAAAGTATTGCTGGAGAAATCTTTTTCCCAGAAAAGTAAGTTCAAATGTTGACTGCAAAGTTACAGCTGCAAAGTCTGTTTGTTGGTATTCGGTGACTGCAGGGTTATCTGATGAGGATTGATATTGTTTGAGAGTAGTGAGTTTCTCTGGATTCAGAGTGAGTCATAAGCTGTCAGTGCAGTCTTTCTGTGAGAGCACTCGTGCTTTTATTCTCCTTTGTCCTTACTTGAAGTATGACTGTGTTCCAGACAAAAGGAAAAACAGTCTCCTGTTAGCAGAGAAGGGGAAGCTTGAGCCTGCACAGAGCACATGTGTGTTGGAGGATTGAGCATTGCACCTTCTTGGTGGTGTCCTCCTGCCTCAGTGATCCAGGTACAACAGCTTCACCCTCTGGAAGTGCTGTTTTCCAAGCAGAGCACCAAAATGAGCTGTTCCTGTGCTAAACTGTGTTATTATTATTCCATAATAATACAGTGCTTGTCTCCTTCCTCCCGGGCTGTAACTGTATAAAAATTACCTCTGAACATAAATGCTACAGACTTCAAGTGAATATAATCACCACAGACTCATCAAGAACTCTGTATGGCCACATTCACCTTAGGGCTGTTATTGGGAACTTCACAAACGTGAGAATATTTCTTTGTTGTGCTCTCAGAATTGCTTTGTAACTGGAGCATTAGCAACTGCTTCTTTTGATAAAATAAAAGCAGGGATTAAGGCCAGCCTCCTGCTTCCTTGTGAAACGTTACATTGGCCTGCTGCACGTTTTGCTAGTGGGAATGCTGTTAGGTCTTTTATGAGTGTATTTTTATGTGTTTCTATCAAAGATAGCTGGAGAAGCAAAGACAGCTGGGTCATATCAGGAGGACAGGAGAGAGCACAAGTGCAGGGGCTCTGGGATTATGGGACTCAGTGCAGGATCTGTAGGAAAGGCAGTCCAGAGATCTCCAAGTAATTTGTTTAAGAGTGGATCGGCAGATTGACCTTCACGTCAGATCCCCCATGGTAGTTATTAGTGGTCAGACTTCTGTGAGGAAACTTAACATCAAACAATTAATTTTGTTGTTCTAAAGCCTATTAGAGAACTCTGTTTAATAAACTCTTAATTGCTTAAAGACCTCTAATTGGTAGAGTTTAGCGCTTTTAATACCTTTTTTGTTTTCCTATTTCCAAATAATCCTAGAAGTTCTTGGCAAGCTTGCTAGGTCACAACAGTGCTGTTTTCATTACTAAAGTTCCTGGAAATATTTAATCTCTAAACCTAATCTTTAAATTTTTCTCCTGTGTGTTTAAGCGTGCATGGACCAAGCTTATAAATATACATTTCCTTTGTCTTCAGCATTATTGCAATCGGTTATTCCCACCCCTTTGGTGAGTCAGAGTTTAATGGATTTGGTCATCACAGAGTTCATGGAGCTTCTGCCACTTCCTGACAGCTCTCAGTGATGACTGTGGCCATCCCAGACCTCCTTTGAGCATCAAAGTATGGTTTAAGCCTTCTTTAGTCCATGTCATCAGGCTGTCTCTAAAAACATCCTCTAGAATTTCAGCGCTATTTGAAATTAGAGTTCAGGTTAAAATCTGAGTAATTAATTTGATGAGCATGAGAAGTTTCAGTCTGGCAGCAGTTACAAGCAAATGTGGAACACATCTGTGTACAATACCCATTATACGTGGAGTAAATGCTTGAAAGTCAAGCCCTGTTGTGTGTTTTGTTTTCATTTTTCAATTTATTTCATCGTGTGATAGTTACTTTTATAAATCTGTCACTTATGTAAAAAAAGTCCTTGTTACCTCTTCCTTCCTGAAGCTTGAATGCTCTTTGAAAATGGTTCACTAATTTATGAAAAGTTAGGGTAGTTTTTGTTCACAGAATATTTATTTAGGCTTTACAAGTTGTTAAATCCTTAAAACTAATATTCAGAAAGGTTCCTTTTTCTGGCATCTTAATATGTTTGTTACATGCACTTCTTGATTTCTCCTGTAGAGAGTTCAGTTTCTCTCATGAAACCAGCTAGTCTTGTGCTGCCAGGAACCTTCGCAGTAGAATATTTTATGAGTACCAAGCTTTTCTGTTACTTTGCACAACTGAGTCTATTTTCCATCAAAGGACTTATGGGTTGCTTTTTTTTTTTTTTAAATGACCCTTGAAAAACAATTTTCTTTTTGTTGTTCCTTTGGGGAGTTCAAGGAAGGTGAACTAAAGGAATGTAATGCCTCAGGATCTTCTGAGATGGACAGAAGCTGATAAATAAAGGAACAAGCAGTGAGATCCTCATTGAAAAATGTGCTTTAAGTGAAGTTTGCGAATACTTCTACTTTATAACATTATAATTGTATATAATGCTATGTTTAATCTACTAACATAATGTATTGAGAATTTTTGACCCCATAATGTTCATAGACTTGTGCTGAATATTAAGAAGGTTCTGGAAGTAAATTCTGTCTTAATTTGCTGCTGCCTGACCTGGAGAGTGAGGTAATGGGATCTCATGAGCTGGCACAGGCTTGTACTTCACTTTTCAACTACAAATTCACATCCAAAGAGGCAGCTGACAGAACAGGTGAACCACCTCCAATTTGGCAAGACAGTTTTTTTCCTTTTTTCATTTTTTTTTGGGTGGTTGTCTTTTTCACCCATTCAGTTAAAGCTCTACAGTGTCCACTCTGGCTGTGCTGCTGAAACCTGTGAACATCACTGTGCTGCACAGGAAGCCTGACTGCATAGGGAAGCTGCATAGGGCTGTCTCCTGGCTGAGATTGGCTACGATGATAAAGAACTCTGTTTCTTTTAAAGTGTTTGTTTGTAATTTTATTTCCTACAACCAGTTTTTGCAATGCTTGTCCCTCTACATCGGTATTTTCATTGCGGAGGTGAGGAAGGAGCTGAACACTTAAAGGAGAATCAAATTCTTAAGAGACGTGCATTGCACATATGACTTAGGATGCATTCCATTCCTCCTTTTGTAGTTAAAAATTTGTCTTATTGGAAAAAACGTAGAATTCTAATCTTATGATGTTCATTTTATGGCTTCTCACGCTGACGTGCAGCAGTATTTGCCAGCAGTATTTGTACAACTCGCTGGACATCAAATACTCTTTTGAACAAGAGCTTAGCTTGGCTAATCAGCTTGATATAAAATAAAATTTCATTTTTTTTTAGTGGGTGATCAGACAGGCCCAGAATACAGGATCAGGTTGTTTTATTGGTGTATATAGGCAAAAAAGTTTGCTTTGATTTTGTACTTCTGTGTCTGACAGACAGTCTCTCTTTAGAAAGAAGCCAAACTGACATCTGTGGGCTGTAATAATGTGTAGCCACCCAGAACATGAGGTGGTTTTTGTAGCCTATGTACAAACTGTCATAAAATTAAGAAAACACTGAAACAGGCCTTAGTCATCCTGAAGGATTTAATCAGATGTCACTGACTTGTTCAAGCTTAACGTTTGGTGTAGGTTTGCAGCTTGCAGAGCTCAGTCTGCATCTACCCCCTTCACTTTATGGTTTTTTTCCTCATCATATTTGTACTAATGCCTTCTAACGCTCCAGAAACTTACTATTGTTTGTGTATTTCATTGAAATTTAGGTTTGTTAGAAGATCAGACAACATGTAGCAGTGTCTGGTCATAAACCAAGAGATTCTTGAGCTGTTTTTTTCTAAAAATGCTGCATAGAGATTATACCTTTTTTATTCATCTGGAGACTTGTGCCCATACCATGTCTTCATTTTGTTTGGTAAACTTAAAAATGGCAAGATAAAGGACAAATCAAGTTTAATAGCTCTTGGTTGCCCAAATTGTTGCCAAAGGCATCCTGTGTCAGTGGGGGTGGAAAGGATGCCCATCACATTCCTGCAGCTTTTGCTTCTGCTGACAGAGCTGCTGCTGATCCTGGACAAAGACATCAATCAGTGCTCTGGGGTGCATTAAGGAGTTCATGGGCTAGGATGAAAAATTGTCTGATCCAGCTCTTCCTAATACTGTGATTCTGTTTGCTGTTTCATGCTTCTAATTCTATGAACTAATACGACCAAGATGATTTTTAATTTAGAGTGCTTCTTCTGAAATACTACTTGTGGCTTAGTGGTGCTGGCTGAGCAGAGGAGTTTGCTCAAAGCCACAGAGGGATGCAGTTGTGCATGAAAATAAAAATCAGCAGCTGATTTTGCTCACCTGCTCCACTGTGTTGTGAACACCTTAACTAATCAGAATATAAGTCTAATGAGTGCTTACACTTAGAATACATCAATATTGTATGTAAGCTACAATGAGTAGCCACGTCAGGAATTGCAGCTGAAGTAGAGTCACAGAATCACTGAGTGGTTTGGGTTAAAGGGACCTTAAAGACCATATAGTTCCAATCCCCTGCTGTGGACAGAGTCATCTTCCTGTAGTCCAGCAGTCCTCTGAAAATATGGAATTAGTGCTTGGGATGTCCCTTGGCTGGTAACCCAGGGTCTTTATGTAAGACGTAGTTCTCTCTCCACTCTGGGGTTCTTAGAAGCAAATTCATGGAGGCCCTGTCTGTGCCCTATGCAGAACCTTAATTCAATCCTAGTAGCAGCACAGCACTTCCTGGCCCTGCTTGCCATGTGCAAGATAGAGGTAAATACAATTATTAGCAAACTATCAGCCTCACCTTTGGCATGGCCTAGGCCCAGGCTAGGTAACTTGACAATATTTGGTTGAATTCAGTTGTAGCTCAGCACTGGTGGCATAGCTCTGCTCAGTTCTCTCGGCAGTGCAAGCCAACATGGGGAAAGTCCCTAAACAATTGTCTGTGTACTCAGATGGGATTTTTTTGATAGTCATATAACATTGGGATGCTCTGAAGAGGACCTAAGCCTCATTTAGGAGCCTTGGGAATAAGCCTGAACACCAGCTCCTTGTGTTTTGGTGGCAGAAGGGTGCCAGGGACGCTCAAGTGATTCATAAATGCAAAGGAAATACCGATTCCACAATTCAGTACTCATCCACGCACGCACACAGATTCCCAAATCTGTTTGTGGAGTCTGGTAAGTGAATGGGGACTTGTGTCAGGAGAGGCTGCTGTTGCTGTCATCCCTGTGCGATTACTGGGGCTTGGGATGTGTGTACTCTGGGTTGCTGCCCTAGAATGCTGATGTGTCTCAGTAAGTGAGTAAATCATATTCAAAGGACTTTCAGTAGCTTTAAATGTACGTATAGAGCTCTTTGAACTGGGCGTTACTGTATTATTAGACTTGAAAGTATCGGACAAATGTGAAGAAACACAAGATGGCACTTCCTGAGCATCCTCCAAGAGGAACCAAATTATTGTTACAGGAAAAAAATTCATTTTTCATTTTTACAAGATGAATGTGTTACCTTGTAACTATGGGATATCATGTGTAAATTGAAAGAAAATAGTGGTTTATTGTGTGTACTGATCAAAGACTCTTTACAATTATTTTGGTCTGTTTTGAACTGCTTTTGTTGTAGCTGTTTTGATGCTTTGCATGCTTTAACAAGTAGCTGTTCCCCAGCACAGGCTGTCAGTGTGCCTGGTGATCCCAGACACTCTTTCATCTTCAGCAATACTTAAGACAACCTTTTTCTTTCCCCCGAGACATATACAGCAAGGAAAATATAGGGATAATGTTTCTGTTTGATTTTTTGCATCAGTTACTCTGGGTTTGAGTGACTTGTCTCCTCATGACAATTTACTCAACCCGCAGGAGAATTTAACAGTCAACCAGCCCAGGAGCTGCAGAGCATCTGGAGTCGTGGTTGGTGTCAGCAGGATTGATTTTTCTGAGCAACAGGAAGGGCAACAGCTCCTTCTGATGCGTTTGGCTTTAATAGTGGTGGGAAATGGAGGCAGTTTGCTAAATGCTATGTCTTTCCCACTTCTGTGTGATGATAAATTATTTGGCAAAATAGGTTGGCTCTACCAGCAGCACTGGAATTGTGTTATGTTTTGTTTGTCCTGGAAATAAGGCCTGGAATACTGAAAGCAAACTGAATGGTAGGCGTTATGTGGATGTTATTGTTAGGAATTGTATTGGCAAAATAGTTTTTCATCAGTTTTATCTTGGTTTTAGTGCTTCTTTGCCTCTTCTCCATGATGGCTTCCTGTTGTCCAAATGGGAGTGTTCATTTTGTGTGTCTGTTGTTCTGCTTTCTGTAGTGTTTGCAATAAACCAAGTGGAACAGGATCGCCATGTTTCGAAACAGTCTCAAGATGCTTCTTACAGGAGGGAAGTCAAACCGCAAAAACAGGTCCAGCGGTAAGTAATCGTCACCTCCTTGTGCATGGGAATACTGGCACTTTTGAAACCATTCCTTTCATGTGCTTTGGTCTTAGCAGGACTTTCTTCTTGTTAATGAGCAGATGTACTCAGTTGACAATCTTGTAGACTCCAGACATCATTATACTTCATTTTAATGTTGTGCTTTACTTTTATTTTGAAACTATATGTATTTTAAAATGTATGCAAACCATAATCCGGTTTTATTGGGGAGATAAGATGCAGAGAAAACCAAATAGGAGTTCTACATAATCTTGCAGTAAACAAGCATCAAGGTTCGCATTTCATCTATGGAAAGTAAGATTCTTTTCTTTTTCTTCTGAGATGTCTGTGATAACTTGTGGCAGTTAAACCTGCTTAATTACAGCCCAAATTTGTGAGAGCAGCAGCAATTTCCTTTAAGCTTTTATTTATAAAAATTTATTTTTAAAGGAGGGAGAGTGAGGAATGGGAATAGTTGAAATTAAAGGAGAAATTGCCCAAATTTAGTCATAATTTATGTCAATTTCGTATTTCCATCTTCTCAGGAAAGGAGTTTACAGTTAGTATTTGTTCGTGTAGCTTGGCCTGTTTCATCCATGACATAGATTGGGGGAGATTGTAATTGTAAAATGAAACATTACAAAAATATTGATAGGTTTTAAAAATATTTTTATTAAACTTTTGTATTTTTTTCCAAAAACAGAGTGTTGGCAGGATAAGAGCTTTTAATTAAATCCTTCATTTTGGATTTTAAAGCCATCTGGCAGTACATTTGAAATATTTTGGGATACAGTGTCTATTAGTGCTCGTGCATCTGTGTTAATGTGGATGTTTATGTTATGGATGTTCATATGGATGTTCCTTGAGAAACCAGGGGTGAGGATGAGGAGGCACAGTGGTGGTAAAGGCAATGGGAAAATGGACTGTTTTCCCTTGGTTTTAGCGAGTTGCTCTGTGCTGCTCGCGCTGCCAGAATTTGGCCATCGTTAGTACCTCGTTGTGTCCGTGTTGTATTGGGGAAGCAGAGCTGCGGGGCTGTGCTGCGGGGCAGCCCGGTGCCTCAGGCCTTGGACAGCAGCGCTCTCTTACTGCAGGCTCTGCTGGCACTCGAGGGCTGTTGGTCGGTCCTGGACGGGTTCTGGGAAGTTCAGGCGTGCGTTGTGGTGTTGTAGTTGGTGTGGATCTCAAAGTCTGTTCTGCAGAGGCACCGGATGGATCCAGGCCTGAGGTGATGGCTGTGCATTGCTTTTATGGAGATTTCCTTCCTGTATGAACTCCTCAATCTCTTGTAGCAGGAGTGGTTACTGTGAGGGAGGTACCTGTGTGAAAAGACAGGTTTGGAGAAGGCATGTGAGGAGATGGCCCCATCCTCTTGTGATTTGTGTCACATTTACTGTTTAAATTAAAAGTCCTTTGATGATACCTTTAGAAAACTGTACACAGACAAATCACCTTAAGTTGTGATTTCTGTACATAGGCCTCTTTTTGTCAGATGTGCTGCTAACAGGCCTTAGAATTCTTTCTGGCTTATCTCCCAGAAGCAATATTAAGGCTTTTGTATATGCCAAGCTCTGTAAATACATGTTTCTTATTTTGTGAATGAAAAATGTCAGTTCTGAAGTACCAAGGTTCTGCAGTCTGGTTTTGGGCAAAGCAGAAGAGGAGGTTGGTTTTCATGTTCATATATTGAAAAACAGTATGGCAGAATTGAATTGATGAGGTTCTCTCTAATGCCTAGTGACTGTACTGTGTATTTAATTTACTGCAATTCTGCCTTTGAAATGAGTTGCTTTATTGAGAAGTTTTGTTTAACATTCTTCAGGGCAAGAGAGGGAGTGGGAAAATGAGATGATCAGGTTTGTTATATTGTTTGTGACTAAGTGGCAAACATCACTACACTCTATAATAATTTTTCAGATAGTTGTTAATCTTCTAAATTCTTACATTACATCAGATGCATTCATTGCTGCCTAGATTTTTAAAAGATAAATATATTTAAGTCTGTATTTCTTTGCAACACAGTAAGGAAAGAAAATCAGTAAATCTTATGTGTACATTTCCACGGCATGCGGTACTGTAAGCCTGAAACTTGCTATATTTATTTGCTTTGCAGTTCTGGCGAACTACAAATTTGGTACTTTAAAAGCAGATTAAAAAGGACAGAATTTACCTAACAATATACAAAAGGCATTTGTCACGCTGTGATGAATTCTCCCATGCTCTTGAATAAATCCTAGAATGGTTTGGGGTGGAAGGGAACTTAAATGTCCAGTCCCATCCTCCTGCCATGGGCAGGGACACCTGTCACTACCCCAGGTTTCTCCAATCCCCATCCAGCCTGGCCTGGGGCACTCCAGGGATGGGGCAGCCACAGCTTCTCTGGGCAGCCTGGGCTGAGGCTTCACCACCCTCACAGTAAATGCAGCTGTCTTTCAGCAGCTGGGTCCAGGTATTTCATCCTCTGGAATGCTTTCACGTGGTCAGCGCTGTCCTTCAGGTCCCCCCAGCAGTGTTCTCTTCACTGGTGGGTTTTGTCGTGGCACTTTCTGTGGGGACGTGGGTGGGATACTGCAGGTTTTGGTTTTTTTCTCATTCAAGTACTCTAAAAAGATTATGTGTTTATTGAAGTTTTAAAATCTTGTTTATCATTAACATGATTTAGAGTGCTAATTAGAAGTTGGAAATTAAGCTCACCTGATGGTTTTGGTGCCCCATGACCTCTGAGCTACACCCATCTCTGAGAACTGTGAACGAACTCAAAATCCTGAGCTCCATGTTGGGAGAATCAACTGTTGGAGGTTTCAGGTGTGCCACATATTGAGCCTGAATCTCATGGGTTGGTGACAGCCCACCCAGATGTCTCTGTGAAATTGTACTGTGTCCTCTTTTCCTACACTCCAGTCATTTTGCATTCCAGTGTGGGAATAAACCTTTGAAGCAAGGTAAAACGTACTGTGTTCTTTTCTTGGGGAATCTAAAGGAGCACACTGGCCTTTGAAATTCCTATGCTTTGCTGTGTCTTTCATTTGCCGTAGCTCTTGACAAACAGGAGCAGTGGAGTCAAGCTAATGATTCCTAGATGTGATGTGGTTTCGATAATTCTTTGTGATTAAAAGAACACTGGTAGTGATAACAGTAAAATGCCTTCTTAATTTTTGTCCTTTAGAAACTGCTGAGCAACTTCTCTGAGAACTGTGGCTAATATTTATTTTACCTCAACTATGGTGGCTTTTCCCTTTTACTGCTCGATGGTGTTGTGATTCAGGAACACACAAAGTATTTATAAAAGAAGGATACAATTACATGCATCTGACTGGGCAGTTACATACAGTAGTGCCAATTAAATTAATTTCTACTGCAGCATCAGCCTCTGTAATTCCTGTGATTAGTTCTGGGTGTCCTTTCAGAGCTCTGGTGCTGGGGTTTCATAATATGTGCTCTGGACACAGAGTGCTCAGTGCACATGTGTGTGCACATACTTAATGTGCATGTCTTAATGTCTTGTCTTTTCTTACGAAAAAGTCTCCTGTGACTTGAGCACTCAGGATGGTTTACAGTAATGCCTTGAGGACACAATATGCCTGCAACAGTGTTTTGATTAGGTTGTTTTTTTTTTCTGATATAAATGGATATTTCACAAAGCTGCCAGATAGCAGCATCTCTGGTGCTGAAATGGGATCTCAGTATAGTTGCAGATTACCTTTGTTTTTCCAGTGTAAATTAACTTAGAGCTACACAGGCATACAAGCTTTCTGATTAGTTTCTATCCAGAGCTATATTACATAAGATGTGTTTGTTTTAAAGTTTTAAACAGGATGTCCTGGGTTGATGTTACAACACTTTGTATCCCCAAATCGTGTGCTGTTCAAGGTTTGTTGTGGCTAGTTTTGCCGCCGGCGCCCTCCTCCATCGGCTGGCCGCCGCCGCTAGCGAGGGGCTGCTGCGCTCCTCCCCGCGCCCCCTCCCCCGGCCCGCTCGCTCTGGCTGCTGGGCTTGCTGGCTTTGCTGCTGCTGCTTTTGCTTGGCTGCCTCCCCTCCTTGCTTGGCTTAGCTGCTTTTTGCTGCTTTTTTGCATCTTTTTCCCTTATTAGCTAGGAATACCATCCGAACCTGATCCAGACTTCACCTGACCTGGAACTTAAAGAAATCCCGGACTCTGTTCGTTTGACAAGAAATATGCGTGGTCTGCCCTCCTCGGCACCAGAGACGTCCTGACATTTTACACCTACTTGGACGGGTGACAAATTCCTTTGGCATCCGTGGCTGTTTGTTTCTTGTGTTGGGGAGTGGGGTTTTTTTTTTTTTTCCCTGTGTGTTTGCTAAATAAACAAGCTTTTTCCACTTCTCCTCGGAGGAAGTTCTTCCCGAACCCGGCAGTGGGAGGGGGGAGGAGTTCCGGGAGTTCACTAGGGGGATTTTTTCCCCGAATTTTGTCCTAAACCAGGACACAGGACTGTGTTTTTCTCCATCCTATTATTCCTTCCGGATGAAGATCCAGCAGGATTGTTGTGGCCGGAGCCCTATGGCCAGGGCAAGCAGGTGTATTAACCTGCAGACAGGCAAAGCTGCTGCTGCTGCTTGTAAGAAATGCTTGTGGCTTCCTCCCCCTAATTCAGTTCTTCCAGGGCGATTCATTCTCTGAATCCAGAGACTACAGTTCAGAGGTTCTCTGTTGTTTTCACTTGTGTTTATCAAGGACCTGTCTCATATTTATCTGCAGTTTTCTTGCTTGCATTAATCATTCCTTGCTCTGGGTGTGTATTGAGGTAGTGCGTATCAAATCAGACCACTTGTATTCATTCCAGTATCCTGTTAGGGAAGTAAGTCCAGGTAACGGATTCCACCTATGACAGTTATCCTTGTTAAGCAGATGGACTATTTCCCTCTTCCATTATCACACTCAATTAACATCTCTGTAGGAGTTTGGAGTCCCTTTAGAACCTGGTAAAATTCAGCTGCAAAAGTGCAGATTTTGTTTGGTTTTGTATTTCACTTCACTTTTGAGGAAGCCCAAGAATTTGTGCTGTTAATTTCTGATACAGGCCGAGATAAAAGTAACATTAAACGAAAGAAAAAAACAGGGGGGAGGGGGAAGAAAAAACAAAAAAACCCCACTACCAAAACAAACAAACAAACAAACAGAACCCCAAACAAACAAAACCGAACAAACAAAAAAAACCAAACAAAACACCCCACACACAAACAAAGCAAGGCAAGTACTCTAAAATCTGAGTATCCAAGGCATGTAATCCTTAGCCCAAGGGGTCTGCTTTTCTCCTCTGAGTTAGTTAGGAATTACATCTTGCTTGTTCTTAACTATAAAATGCACAGTTTTTATCTGGAGCTTCCCGGCCAGGAGCCTGCCTGTCATTCAGAATATTTTTGGTGCAGGGTTTTAAAAAACCTCTTCTTCTTTCCTGGTTCACAGAAGACCCAATTACTTCTCACTTCCAAGATATTTATAGAGCTTTTTGGAACCTGCCACTTTATATTTTTATTCCAGGACTGAAAGGGCTCCTGTCAAATGCTCTTCTCCTTCGATTCCTGCCTTTCGAAGATAAAAGGCATTTCTGTGAAGGTCTCATTTCTGCTTGGCCAGATCTCTCTGCACTTTCTTAGCTATCTGATCTCTTGTGGAAGTCTGAGGATAACTTTTATCTCAGACGAGTTGAAGGGTCACAATTGCTTTTTCAATTTCATTTCTGAAAGAAGTTGCTGAGTGATGAGATCCAATTGGTGGATCCTATAGATGTTAGATAATTTAAGAAAGTGTTAGAAGTGAGGTATTAAAAGACCCATCATGTGCTGTGGTCCTGAATACTGACTGTATCCACATATTCAAGGTATTCCATCCAAATAATGAATTGGATCCTGTTCTTCCACAAAGATGGCTGTTTTTTCATAAATCCATTTTTAAACAAGGCTTGAGTATGTTGTCAAATTGTCTGACCACAGTAATGTTTATCCTTGAGCTGGTTTGAGCATGAGCTGACCTTTTCTGAAAGTTTGTTTTGCATTTATGTAATTCAGTGTTTTCCTTCTGAAGAAGGCAATATATCAGGAAGATCTATATGTACACAGGCGTGCTGTTTGGTTCCTGGTATTCTGATTTATTTGATCAAAATATGTCTTGTTCATGTACCATCTCTTCCCAGACAAATACAAGATTTTTGGACAATGAAGCTGCTTCTCTCCTGCATTACTATGGTGGAGGGAATTTTAGCAGCCTATATTAGAATAATATGTCTTTATTTCCTTCTAATTCGCAAATATCAGACAAGATTTTCACAGTGTGACCATCACCAACTCTAAGAACATGTGCCGAGCCAGAAGGGCCCCCCTGAGCCTCCTTTTCTCCAGGCTGGGCCCGATCCCAGCTCCTTCGGCCGCTCCTGGGGCTCCATTCCCTTCCCTGGACCTGCTCTTTCTTGGAGTGGGGACCCCAGAACACAAGGCACTGGACTCGTATTTTGGATACGGGAGGGATTTCATGGTGTTACTCCCATTTTCTGACAGATTTGTGATGAAATATTGGTGCTTTACTGGGCCAGTAGAGGGAGCAGGAGTTTTCCATCAAATCCCATCGACATTCCTGTGCTGATGTGCAAAGGAGATGAAGCTACATCTTCCCGCATCAAATGACCTTGTCTTCTCTTATTTAACATAAAAAAGGTATTCAAGGAGAATATACACGCTAGCTTCAAAAGGAAATAATAGCAATTTGAGGATTTGTTCAGCCAAACTGTTGGGAAAGTAGAATGTCCTCTCCAGAATGTCTGAGAAGACCTTAAAGATTTGTATATCTGTAATAGTTTAAAAATGCAGTCAAATCTTTTGACAAAATAATGTTTATTTCAGTGCATTCAACATTTTCATCTGGAAAATCAGTAATAAATCAATGAGATGTCTAACTTGGGGGTTCTCTGCTGGAAAAGATCTGGCCCCAGGGAAAAAATCCCAGAGTGGTTTTGGTTGGAAGGGACCTTAAAGCCCACCCGGTCCCACCCCTGCCGTGTCAGGGACACTTCCCTCTGTCCCAGGGCACTTGGGCACTGCCGGGGATCCAGGGGCAGCCACAGATGCTCTGGGCACCCTGTGCCAGAGCCTGCCCATACACTGCAGTTTCCTAAGTTCTCACAAAAAGGAAGGGATCTTATGGATCAGGATACGAAGCTAAATACCGATTCTGTGCTCCTTGAGCAGAACACTTTTGGGTATGAACAGCTGGGTACCAGCTGGAGATGTTCCTGTGTTCACTCATACAGTGTGGAAGGAGCACTCCCAGACAAAAATGAAACAAACCCTACTGTACTTAGTGTCTGTTACCCAGCTCCATTTTCATCACACTCCCCTTAATATAATTAATCCCTATTAGTCTTGATGTGCTCTTACTTAAATCTCCACCCAAGATATGAGATGTTTCCATATCACATTTTTTCCCAGTTCCTAAAGAGAAATATTATTTATATTCAGTGTTGCTTGTCCGTGGGAAGTGTTAGTGCAGATTCTTCCAGTTGTTTATTACATTGACAGGATGTTGAATCTGCACTGATCCATTTCAGGATTATATTCCAGGTATGACTGATGGTTTTATTTTTGAGGGATTTTTACGATCAGCACTGTAGGTGTGAGGTGGCTGCTTTTCCAAGACGTGCGTTCTACTTGGTTCACATAAAGCATTTCTTGGCTGCGGGAAGTACCTGTGCCAGGTGGGAGGGATAACTCTGCAATTCCATCATTAAATTCTCTTTTTGGAGTTGCAGTTGCTCTTCCTTTTTTTTTCCTTAAGGAAGAGTAAGTGTCTGTAACTTACTAATACTTTTAATGGAAAAATCATCTTTGCTTTGGGAGAGGGTTGACTTTTAAGCTGCACATTTTCAGGAGTTTCTCCTCCTCAGCCTCCTCTACTGCTCACACAAGCTTCACCTCTCAGCATGTCTGTGAGGACTGTTTTTTTTAGTATCAGATATATTTTTAGATAACTCATGGATAATTTTTGCTGGAGCTTCCATCTATAACTGACCTATTTGAAGGAATTGTGGAAATTTTTGCAGCAAGATCTTTCTGAAGTGGAAGGATTTATGTTTTCCTTTATATAATTTTCTTTTTGAGGATGAGACCAGTGTAGCAGCCGACCCATATTCTCTTAGCATACAAAAAACCTTCAAAACCTGAGCAAGTTACGGACATGATTTTATTAGAAGCTTTGATAAGGTGTCCATATCTCGGCAGAACAAACTTTTTGTCATCTAAATAGGTTTGAAAAATCTTCTTCAGATGAATTCAGAATGATTATCAGCCATCACTTCTCTGAGACTCTGTTACTGATTTGCTGATAGTAGACAAAACTAATCTGTTGAACTGGACCTTTGGACTATTCTTAGAGTAAGAAATAAAGATCATGGATTATCTCACGGTTCCAACATACAGATTTAAAAAGAGGCTTTTCATTTATGTTTGTGAGGGTTTTTTTGTTATGATTTCAAATTACACAATTTAATTGTATACTAAATACAGTCTGCTTTCAGCTTCTGTTAAACTACTTTCTTTCCCTGATATCACAGGAGTTAATAGTGCATTTAAATGATTATTTCATCATATTGTTCTTATCTGATTTGTATGATTGAGTCATCCATTTACTCTTTTTTAAGTTGTTCCTTGACGTTGTTCATGGTGAAATGCTCTAATCATTGTGGTGCCAACACTGTTTTATTCAAAGGCATAAAAAGCAGTGGAAAGTATTCTCAGTGGTGTTTATACCTTGTTAATTTAGAAATTCGAGTTTTGAACTGCATCTGTTCTTTTAATTACTATGTTCCATGAACAAAACATGTTTCAAAGTTTACAGCAATGCTGTGTGATTCAGTATGGACACCTACAAAAGCTTCAGGAGATCCCAGTGCTAAAATGTAGGAAAACCTGGAATTCTGGGTGTCTAAATATCACAGCTGCCTTAGTCCTCTGTGGTGATCCCAGTGGCTGATAAAAGATCCTGAGTTAGGAAGTGTCTTCTGAAAGCTGCCCTGCAGATTACAAGCCCACTCACATCTTACAAGGGAATATCCAGCTATTCCTTCTCTCTTCTCTCAAAAGAACTTTGTGTCACTGTGTGTGCCCAAGACACGACCCTGTCCTTCCATGAGCTGTTTGCACTTTTGTTGCTCTTTGTACAACCAGCACAATTTACCTCTTTCCTTGACATACTCAGGGAGAAATCATCCCTGCAAATGGATGGGAGGTGGTGAAAATAGAACTTCTTATTCTCTGAAGGAGAATATTGAGGGGAACTGTGCTGTGGGTTCCTGCCCCTTCAACCCTGCCCTGGGAAGGCTGGAGCAGGGAAAGGGTGGGAGCTGCACCTGGAAGCACTCAAGACAATTAGGCCCCAGAGAGACAAAAATCAAATGAAACAGTGGCCACTTAAGAAGTACATAATGACAGTGAAACAGGCCTTTACATAATAATTTGCTCATTAATTCAAGCCAGTTTTCTGAATTTTCCTTCTGTCTTCCTAAGACAAGTGTTTCCCATAAGAAATGTCACAACACGTTCATATTCAGTTGCAGAAAGGTACCATATACTGACTCTGAGCTTTCAGTTCTGTATTTTCTAAACCCACATTTAAACTAAACAGGAATGGCTCGTTTGGTCACAGTGGGACAAGCTTAAGCTGAAAGAGTAATTTTCTTTTTGCTAACAAATTGATCCAGTTTTTAGTTGGGATAAATAAATGCCTTGGATGTTGGCCATTTAAAAAGAAGTATTTAAAAGTCCACAACCTCCCTGGCCCAGGTTGCCTGGAGATTGTGACTGCCCCATCCCAGGAAGGTTGGACAGGATCTGAACTGCTTGGTCCAGTGGAAGGTGCAGAGTTCAGAGGGGGTCTCTGAGCAGGAGACACCCAGTGGCAATATTGATGTCCTTTTTGGCAGTAACCTGTGGGCTCATTGATGGCATTTGTTTTTCCCTAATGTGACATGGGAAGCTCCTTTGTGTCTCTCGTCCAGCTGTATCATCGTTTGTATTTTAGTTACATAGTTATGGTGGTTTTAAAATTAATGAATGAAATACACTCTATAATTTCCAAATATTATTAGCAACCCAATTTTTTACTCTTTTGTCGTGAAGTCATCTTCCCACATCAAAATAAAAAAAAAAGGAAGGATAGTTGGTTTTGATTTACATACTCAGTATAGGTGCCTCTGGATAAAAGAGTCACTTGATGCTAATAGAAACAAGGATGCCACTTTTTCTGTATGAAATTACCCCAGATTAGAAGTACCTGCGTTTTCCAGTGACAAGTAACAGCTTCTGAGATGATGAAGGTACAGATCTATATCACTGATATCTGAATTTACTTAGGATTCATTCGGCTCTGGAATAACTCAGATGTTGGTGTATATGATTTCTGATTTCTTATATGTGCCAGGGAGAAACCCCATTTGTACTTGTGTCTGAAATTCCTGGGCAGGAATGCTGACAGTGTCTCTTGTAGGAATAGGACTTAAGTTAATAAATTTATTATGACAAGGGTGTTTTCTTGCTGTGTTTTTTGTGCAAGCTTCCAACATTGTAGGACATTAACTTCAGGTTTCCAAGTACTGATGCAATAAAAATAAACACAAATGTACTTGCAGAGGCAAAGAATTTTTTTTTAATCTACAGTCCCTCTAAGAAGTCTTTTGACCTCTGACCACTGGGTTGGTTTTTTTGTTGGTTTGTTGTTTTGGGTTTTTTTTTCTGTGGATTTTCGTAACTAATAAGCAATATGGGGAATTAATGTAGGATATCCCACAAGAAGGCAATGGACCTTTACATTTTGAGTCCATTTATCATTGAATTGCGGAGTGGTTTGGGTTGGCAAGGGAGCTCAAAGCTCATCCAGTGCCACCCCTGCCATGGCAGGGACGCCTCCCACTGTCCCAGGTGCTCCAAGCCCACTGCCCAGCCTGGCCTTGGGCACTGCCAGGGATCCAGGGGCAGCCACAGCTGCTCTGGGCGATCTGTCAGGAAGTGTGTGTGTTGTCATGCACAGTCCATGCTCTGCTCCTTAGAAGAGGAAGTTTTTGCCGTCAAAATGTAGCAGGAGGAGGTGGAGGAAAAATGTGTCAACTTTTGGAAGGTGCTGAGGTGTTTTCACATCACATTCACTGGGTGATGCTTCCCCTGGATCTGTGTTAGAGCTCCCTTGATAAACCAAGCAACTCCTTCATTCCTGCTCTGCCCAAATGGCTTTCCTTGAAGATAAATGGATGGACTTCAGTATGTTTATGAGTTGCTAAAGCCTCTTAAGCCGAATTGTTGTTTGTACCAGCCACAGTGTGGCCACAGGACCTGGACAATGCCCATCCCCTGTGCTGGGCGCAGAGAGGTACCTCAATTGTTGTGTCCAGTTCTGAGCCCCTCATGGCAAGACATTGAGGGGCTGGAGAGTGTCCAGAGAATGAAATGGAGCTGGGAAGGGGCTGGAGCCCCAGGAGGGCCTGAGGGAGCTGGGA
>JAOTQP010001009.1:4303812-4363961 GCA_026413545.1 Cichladusa arquata
CTGGAGAAAAGGAGGCTCAGGGGGAATTTCTGTCTCTGCACAGCTCCCTGACAGGAGGGGACAGGCAGGGGGGTCGGTCTCTGCTCCAGGGAACAGGGACAGGAGGAGAGGGAACGGCCTCAGGCCGAGCAGGGGAGGCTCAGGGTGGACACAGCAGGAATTTCTGCACAGAAGGGGTTCTTAAACATTGGAAGGGGCTGCCCGGGGAGCTAGTGGAGTCCCCATCCCTGGAGGCATCCAAGGAGCAACTAGATGTGGCACTCCGTGCTCTGGTCTATTAAAAAGGTGGGGATCAATCACAGGTTGGACTTGATGATCTGGGAGGTTTTTTCCAACCCTACTGATTCTGTGCTAAGGGATTGAACATGTTGGAAAGTGATTGGGGAGCTGGAATTTAATGATATGGTGATTAATAACTCAGGTCTGTGCTATAGTTCCTTCAGTAAAAGTATTCCACCCTCAACACCCACAACCATTCCTGCATCTCTCCCCTGCACCCTGACACTCCCGCCAGGGAGTAATTTTCATGGGGGTAGATGTTTTATTCTATTACTAATTTAATGCAGTTCTCTAACATTTTTAGTTATCATAATAATTCATATCATACTGATTTTAATCATAACACTAATGCTATTTCTAACCATAACAACAATAGTAATTTTATAGACATAATAATAATAATAATAATAATAATAATAATAATAATAGTTTTATAATAGAATGAATCATAGCATAATAGTAAGTTGTGGTGGTGGTGCGTATTGTTTTCTGAGGCAGAAAAATACTCCGAAACTAAATAACCAGGAAGGACTTTTGATTAAAACAATTGTTTTCAGTACCTGACTGGGGTCCCTCTTCTTTCCTGCTCTGGCTGGGAAGCACTTTGCCCCTTTCCAGGCCCATCTCACTCTGGGAGAGCAGCAGGGGAATCATGTGGCACGTGTCATTTCTTACCAGGCTGGAATCCATCGGGAATGCTGAGAACAAGATTTGCAGCTCCCTCTCCTGCTCCGACACCGCTGCTGCGGGGTCCAGGGTCGGGCTCAGCAGCGGCTCCTGCAGCGGCAGTGCCGGCAGCTCCAGGATCCTCCTGGCAGGCTCTAGCCCCTGGAGCTGTTTGATTTATTTATTCGGAGGTTTTTTCCCCTGTGTCTCTGTTTTGGGAGCACAGTGACAGTTGGGAGCCACCTCTTCAGACGCTGTGCCATGCATACAGGGATGCTCCTACAGGGATGCTCCTGCAGGGATGCTGGGCCGGGCTGCAGTCGGATCCGTCCCTAACAGCTTGACTGGCTTTGTGTGAGTCTTCCACCTTTTCCAGATACAGTTTTGATACTATATGGATTTAAACTATTGATTTATCAGCTCTTACAGTGAAGTGTGCTCTGACAGTTGCTGTGAGAGCAGCAGCACATCCGATGCAGTTGGTTCCTGCCGCAGATTCCCCAGCATGCGTGCAGCAGCCTCATCCACCCTTAGATTCTGCTGCCTTAAAAATTGCTTTGTCAGATCAGAGATCTTGAGAGACGTTTAGTAACGGTGTGTGTTTGAAAGGCCTTTTCATTAAATTGGAAAGCAGAAATATTGGGCTGCTGGCACTTGATTTTGTATGAAACTTGTTATGTTTGTTTTAACGAGAATAGTGGCAAGAGGTGCTGACAGAGGTGATGCTAGAGGTGCTGTGGGATTTACTGACATCACATGTGCTGGTGCTGATGCATCCGGCTCCTGTTTGCAGGGTTGTGCTGCTTTGTGCAGGGGATTTGTTTAGGAATGCTGAAACCTTGAGATTTTCTTTCCCTGTCAGAGCAGTCGGTTCAAAGAATCCAGCTGTGTGTATTGGGGAGGATTTGTTGTGTCATTGGTTTTAATGGAGAACTGGTGGAATGGAGATGAGGGGAGAAGAGGAAGCAGGAGTGTTTCTCAGACCTGGCTACAGCAGGAGAGGCTGCTCTGCTGATCCTGTGACTAATCACATCTTTTAGATCCCTTCGTCTCTTTGTAACTGAGAGAGAGAGTTAATAGCCATGACTGTTTACTCTGTTCTTGCCATAGAATCAGGCACTTGTCAGGTTTCTGACCTGTGTCCAGCATCCCAGATGGACAGATGCTGGACACCGATGAGACAGCAGCTTTCAAAAACTAAAATAATGTCTAATAGTTAATGGATTTTCTTAACACTTTTTTTAAAAGACCACAGAAGTTTTTCTACCTTTCAAATGAGATGCAAGAGAATATGAATTACTGAGTCAATATTTACAATATTATTCACTTCCCTTGTGGCATTTGACTATTTTCTCTTTTGCGTGACAACTTCTGTAAAGCTCCTTAGACAGGTTCATCTCAGTGTGTGCTGAACTTTGTTTTAAATTAACATGGATAGCTGTGTTCTCTAGCAATGATTCACAACCGATTTACTTCTGGTGACCTATTTTAGCTGTTGCAGTGAAGGATTTGTCAATAACTTGGGCGTTTCAGCACACTGGCAGTCGTTACAGCAACTGAGTTGATTGAACGTCAGGAGTGATGCTGTCCACAGATGTTGTCTGAATAGTAGGTCATGTCTATAAACAGTAGCTATTGCTAAAGCAAACACCAGCAACTACCTAAAATCATGCATAAATAAAATAACCAGGAGTGTTGCTGCAATGACAGAGTCCCAATGCCCACACAGAGGTGAATGTAAATACAAGCACTTGGAAGTTCAAAAAATGTGAGAATTAATATTCCCTTAGAAACAGTAATCAACCCTTTTTTGCATGTACAGTGAGATAACTTCATAATTACGTGTGGTATTGTTCCCTGCTACCGTGCTCCTCCCCTCCTGGGAGCAGATTGTGCTTAATGGTTTGATTTGTAGTGAAGAGAAAAAGAATTAAATAGTTCAGTTATTCAGCTCTTAACTGTGGCTGTTCTTTTCCATCCTCGATTTCCCCCAAGCTCCACCTTTGCTGCAGCCAATACCAAATGCAGCAGCAGTTGTATGCTGACTGAAGATTTAATATCTGCTGGGTCATCTGATTTATTTTTTTCTTTCCCACTCGCTAAGTGCATTTTGGAAATTAATTTACTGTGAGCTTTCTTTCCCCCTTAATATGTTGTATAACTTGCAGAGAGATCCATCCCAGACTCCTGACTCCTGTTCCTTTTCTCCAACCCAATGGCTTTGACAGCCTGGTGTCACCATTTTGTGTCACTCCATTGAGTGTTGGAGCATTTTGGGGAGCAGGATCCCAGATCTCTTGCCCCCCAGACCCTCACTTTGCCATGGCCTGTTCTTAAGGCTGGGTTTGACACACCTGAGTAACTGTACAGTAGAGATGTTGTCTTTCCATGTGAGCAGGGAGGTTGATTCATAGAATCGTCAGGAATCTCAGGATGGTTTGGGTTGGAAGGAACCTTAAAGCTCATCCAGTTCCTCCCACCAAGCCCCGTGTTGCTTGATGTCGAAAACTTGGAAGAATGATGAAACTTTCAGGGAGGGAGTTTGTCTTTTGCTGATGATCATGTGTCTTTGGATAAGTACAGGGCTTTACTCCTGATTTTAGTACTGGGACTTTCTTGTCTTTTGAAATGTTTAGTCCTTACAGTTCTTTTGGATTTGGATTTATGTTCGCAGCTCAAAAGGGTTTTTTGTTTTCTCCATGACTTAGATAGAGGTTGTCTGTGGAGACTCTTTAGGGATGATGATTAATGATGATGATGGTGATGATGATGATATCCATGTGCACAGCCATGACCAAACCAACAATGGGTATTGCTATCAAAAATACAGTCAGGGCTCTGTTAGTGCCCTTGACTGTAGGAAGGTTCAGTGCAGCTAATTCCAAGAGGGCATCTCTGGGCTAATAAAAGCTCCTTTGGACAAATCCCAGTTGCAGTTATGTTTGCAGTGTGACATCCTTCTGGCAACCAGAATGTAAAAGGGAACTGGGCAAGGCACTGTTGTGGCCTGTGGCCTCCCTGGCACTTGGCAGCTGATGGGGTGGGTGCAGCTCATTTAAAATCAGGATTCTGGGCTGCTGTAGCCAGATGACCTTCACATGCTGCTGCTGCTGTGTGAGCAGGGAAGGATGCAGAGGTGAGAGAAATGGCCTGTCTGGCATGCATTCAAGGTGCCTGAGCATTGCTTCAGGAAGACTGAGGGCTGGGAGCATTTCAGCAAGGGAAGGGGGAACAGAAAACCTCTCCCGGCCTGGGCTGTGATTCCTCTCTTTTTGGGATTGGGGGTGGACTGAAATTTTTAGTCCACATTTTAGTTCTGCTCTTGTGCTGCAATTCACAGCCTCTCATCAAGTCGGACATAGCTCATGTGTAGCAGGAGTTGATAAAGTTAAATTATGGTGTAACCAGCCCCTCCAAGATTCTGTAGAGCTATCCAGAGATATAAATATATGAAAATGCAGTTGCTTTTTGTATCATCAAAACACATCAATGCTAAACAGACTATTGAGTTTTTAAACAGCTATTTAAGAAGTCAGTTATTTCAAAACTATTTTTAGAGATTTTATAAGCTTCCCCTGCTGAAATACAGCCTGCATTTGAAATCCCTGGGTTTACTTTTTCCCAGCCTCTGGAGCTGGGCTTCTTTTTGCTCTCAGGTGCCAGAGACTCCATGTACTAAAGCATCTGTATTATGGGTGTATCTGTTGTTTCTAATCTGGTCAGTTGATCAATGAAGAGCAGCCTGTAATTAATTGTATAATATTGTACACAATGTCCCACTTTGCATTTACCCAGATAGATTTGGGATTTGTTGACTGTAGCTGCTTTCCTAAACAGTTTCAAGAGGATGTAATAAGCAGTCTTCCTTCCCAGCCTTCCTGGTTTTTAGCAGACAAATAATTTTAAAGGGACACCATTTCAAATTTCATATTTCATTTTTTTTCCGAATCTCTTTATTCCAATGTTTAATTTTTAAATTTTTTTATATAACAGTCCAAAGTGAAGGAACTCTTTGAAGATGCACAGTTTGGTTTTTATCTCATTCAGATGTCTGTGGGATCAATAGGAACAAGTAAAACCTTCCTTCTGTCCTGAGGACCTCATGGATTTCATTGGAGTGAGCTGGGGCAAGGTGGAAGGAGCAGCAGAGTCAAGCAGCAGTTTGCCCAGTTTCAGTCTGCCAGAGGGACCCTTTGTCCTGCTGTTCCCCTGAGATAGGTGATGGGCCTCAAGGAAAAGTTGCATCTGCTTGACCTGTCCACTATGATGTTCTACTTGTGCTGTTTTGGTTCTCGTGCAGATGGAGGGAACGAGGAGCCACCAGACCGAAGACAGGCAAGTGTAGACTCCCGTCAGAGCCGAGCTGGGCAAGGTAAAACCTGCGTGTTGTTCTGCCTCCGGGACGAGTCTCATGTGTTCACCTTTGGTACCTCCCACGTGTTGTGTTTCTAGTCAGACTGTGTGACCTGGCAGACTTGTACTTTGTACCTGTCGTTATTACCCACACCAAAGTACTGAGATTCACAAAGCAGAGTGGTTGAAGGAGTTTAGCCTAATTCCTGGCGCAGCACAGGAGGAGCTGCAGAGCCGCGAGATCTCCGTGCTGCAGCCAGAGGGGCAGAGTGTTCTGCTGTTTGAGCTGGTGCTGCTGGAATTCTTCAGCACATACCAGCCCAAAGCAGCATTTGCTTTCCAGGTTTCTACTTGCCTTCCCCTGTTGTCACAGAGGGAACCTGGCAGGTTCACCATAACCAGGTTATCCTTCCTCAAGCCCTGGGATGCAATGGAGAGAAGGACCTGTGTGTCCCCATCTGGGGGATGAACAGTCCCACATTACATCTTCTGCTTTGGTTTATTTCATCCCACAGCAAGAGGACAAAAGGTCCAAGGAAGAAAGTATTAAAACCAGGTTTATGTTCTTTAAATAACAACCCAACAGACTCTTTTGTTGAGTATCCATCACTCAGAGTCGGTTTGATGGTTGGTTAACACCACACAGAGCCCTGTAGTGGGGATTTCTGTCCCTGACAGCAGCAGGTCTTAGATCTGTGCTGTCTTATGTGTCCTTTGAAGCAGCTTTACTTAGTTTTAAGCATTTTCTCATTTGTGGGGGTTGTAAAAGTGCTGTATTCTCACACATTGAGACTTTGAGACTGAGCAGCATTTTTTGGAAGTAGGGCTCTAGTAGGTTCTATGCACATTGACTTATTCTCTCTTTGGGATTGCAACAATAATTTTCATTTCATTTAGGCTCAAGCCTGTTGTTGTCATGGTGTTCTAATGACTTATTATGGGGACATCTTCTCCAGAGAATTGTTCTTTTTTTGGCAGTATTCCAGTGTTGCGTGGGTGATATGATTTTGAGTTGTTGAACCTGTGATCAGAGTGAGGGGGATCGGAATTGGTAGCTAAAACCCTGAAGCTCGGAAGTGTCAACTGATCTGTTCAGATAGGATCTTTCAATTACTGTATTTAAATTTATTATTTTAAATTTTATTCTTTTAAAGTAAAATTAGGAAGGAACCAGGGAATTTACAGCTGCACATATCCCATGGCAGCTTGCGTACAAGGAGCAGTGCTGTGGCTGTTCTCTTCCGTTCTGAGCTCAGATGAAGTTGTTGCTGTGTAACTCTGTGCTGGAGGCTGAGCTTCGCTCTGCCCTGCATCCCTGGCGTGTTCTTCCCTGTGTTTGCCTTGTGTCCAATGGTTTCTTGTTATGGGGCAGAGCAGCTCAGATGCAGCCGCTGCTGGGACCTGCCTGAACACATTCTGTTCTCTCAGGTTCCCTTTCAACCCATCTATTCTGGATCTCTGCTGCTGTGGGAAAGGCATGGGTTTTGGCAGAGTAAGAGGGGATTTTTTTTCTTTGCAAATCCTTGCCCAAAAATCACCAATCTGTACCTCTTCAATTTGGTGACTGTGACTGAAGGAACTGTAGTAACTAGCAAGAAGTTTCAGTGTGAGAGGGAATAGAAGGGAAAAAAGTAAAAAAGCTTCCAACTTCTTGGAGCAGCAAGCTTCTGAGCTAAATACTTCCATTTGGTTCAGTGAATGCAATTGTAGAGGCAGGCTTTCTGTAGCATGGAAGGAGATGTCTCTCTGCTCTATCTATGCATTTTCTCTAACTTTTCCCAGCTCTGTATCCATCACTTGAAATCTATGCTAATGGGTATTTTTCATGGTGGTGGGTTAAGGAAGTTTATTATCCTTGGATAAAGCATCCAGCTGAAATGGGGCAGTTGTCTTCCTGCTGTCTGACCTTCCACGTTACCGTGTCTGATGCTCAAGTGTCTTCAAAGCCTCATTGGCAGGACAAGAGGAAGCACCCTTAAGGAATGGTTTAGTGGTGAACATAGTGGTGATGCAGGGCTGATGGTTGGGCTTGATGATCTTAAAGGTCTTCCCAACCTGAATGATGATGTGATAGTCTTGTACAAGAAATAGTTTATTAGTTCAAATATGCACTTCGCAGAAACATTTTGTTTAAATATATTATATATAAGTTAAAGTTCCAGTTCAGCCATCAGTGAGCCCTAATTCTAGGGTTTGATAAGCCAAATAGTCTTTCTGATGAGAAGAAATTTCAGACTGTTTCAGGGGTTTTGTTTGTGTGTTTATTTACTCTGCCAAGGAGGAGAGAGAAATTTTGATACGTGTGGAATGAATATAGTACCTTGTGGATGTTTCGTGAGTTTACTGTTTCGTTGTAAAGCATTTGAATTTTAGGAGGGAAAGCTTTGCCTACCTATAATTATTTTATTTCTGTATAAGATACTGCTTTTGATTTTAAGTAGATTGATCAAAGACACTGGGAACTTACACCATAATAACCAGTGAAATGCACGTAGACTTATAAGTCTTTGCCAGACTTCAAGCTTCAGGAGATACCCCTGGTTTATACTTCCCTAAAATTTAGCCTGGGGCAATTGAAATTATTTTCAAGAATCAAAGTCATTGGAGGCAAATCTTTTTTTTCATGCATGGTGCCAAATGTGTTTTAAAAACCCATCATGGGTTGGCTTTTTGGATGCTGGTTTTGGCAGCGATGGTGGTTTGTCTTCCCTGACACTCCTGGTGAGGCTGGCTGGGCTGGCAAAGCCTGCAGAGAGCTCATGGGAGCAGAGAGCGAGTTGTGTTTGAATTGTCAAACCAGTGTAGGTGTGAAGGGCAGCAGTGCTTACTTGGCTGTCATGGAAAGAGTGATACAAAAGTGCTGAGAGACATTCCTGAACGCTGGCACCAGGAATGGATGGATTTTAGCCACCTACAGGTACTGCAGCCTTCTAGAACCCTTTGGGAATTGGTCCAGGATTTTGACGGTTATTTCAACATGAGTTTTTCCACTGATCATAAGCAATATGTTGCGTTGTTCACATTGTACTTTGGATATTGGGAATACAACTCGTCCGTCATCTTCTCTGAAGTACCATGCATTTGAGTCTCTCACCCTTCTGTCTTATTTCGGCTCTAGTCCATCTCCCTTTCTGTCCAGCAAGCATTTTCTCTTTTAAACAAACTCTCACAAGCCACTGAGAACAACACAGCTATCCAGTGGAAATCCAGTGAGGAATGTTTTTATGGAGGGAAAACATCAATAGGAGCTAAAATCCATCTTGTAACAGTGTGATCCAAGTCTGGCCTTCTCACATCATTGAAATATTAATGAAAAATTAGTGAAGTATTAATGCTGACAGTTTGGGTTGGTTTTGCATGTGAATTATTAGTTGTCTGGGTTAGGTTGTTCATCTCACTGACGAGTGGAGATCCAGGTGTCCTTGACCCCAGGGTTTCCGTATCTGCAGCTAATAGGAGGAACCGTCTGGCTCCTGACTCTTGCTGGTCTGCAGCACCTTCCCTTCACTGTTCATTAATATTGGTTACAATTAGCAACAAGTCCTTTTATTGTTCTGTCTTCACTTGTTCTCATGCTATTCCATGTATTTCACTGTGGATCTGCAGTGATCACAGCCTCACACAGGCTTTGTGTGTCTCTCGGGAGAGTTGGAGCTGGTGACTGTTTTTAGAGGTGTTTGTTCGTTTTATTTGGGTTTTGCAGATTTTTTAGGCTAAAGGTCCTATTGAAATTTAATTTAGCTGGGAGGATTTTTATTAGAAGCTGACAATCTAAAAACTATGGTCATTATATTGAAAACCGGTGACTCTAAGACTCTGAAAGAAATAAGAACACTGAAAGAAATTTTTTCTCATGGTTCTGCTGTTCATGTTAGAGAGAGGGGTAGTGGGATGCTCTTTTGAATTTCTTCAAGGGAAGTCATGCGTGGAAAGGGAACGAGCAGTTGGCAAGTGAGCTCTGCCCAGGGCTCCCCCCAGCCAGCCCTTTAGGAGTGATGGAAGCAGAATTCTTTCCCTTGCATTCTAACCAATTCATTTTTATTTTCCTCTCCCCATCAGGCACCTCCACAGAGAACGACTGTGCTTTTGAACCTGACTACGCAATTCCGCCGCTCGCAGTGACCGAAGGTATGCAGCACATTCGGATAATGGAGGGCATGTCCCGCTCCCTTCCATCCTCCCCCTTACTCACACATCAGTCTATCAGTGTTCGGCTCCAACCTGTGAAGAAGTTAACTGGTAAGGACTTAAATAAAGTTCACTGGGGCTTTTAAGGTCTGTTAGTGCAAAAATCTGTAAGAAAAAGCTTTGAACAGTTTCTGTATCAAAGTCATTCCCTTGTTTATTACAGCATCTGCTTCAGTCAGACCCGGGGATGGATTGGATTTTTGTTTTGACAGAGAAATGTTTCTTTGCTGAAAAAGGTCTCTTTGGTTTACAAATATTCTCCAGTTTTTGAGAAATTTCTATCAGAGTGTGTTTTAGTTCCACTTTGTGTTGCTGTTTATGCGCAATTGAGGCATTACAGTGATTTTAAAGAAGTTGATGCTTAAATTTTGAATGCCGAGAGAGCATCAGAGAAATGATGAACTTTTATAGTAAAGTGATATTTTTTTTTTTTTTTGGTTCATGCATATTTTTAGATACTGCTTTGTTTATCTAACCTGTCTGGACTGTGGTATGAATACTTAGAGCTGGTACGGTAATGTGATTTTTGAAAACATTTGGAGTCCAACATCCATACAAAAGCCTGAAAAAAAAAGTATTTCTGCTGGTTTTTGAGAAACTTGCTTCTTGCCTAAAATCTGACTCCCTTCTGTGCCCAGCTTTATGGTCAGCCAGGGTCCTGGGCATGTGCTGAGGAAAACCTCCAAAACGAGTTTTTACCAGATATGATCTGATCTATGTGTACAAAAGAGAGCTTTGATGCAGTTGATGTCTTTTGTTTCCTCTCCCCTCTGGTGAAAGGAGAGCTTGGAAAGAATAGGAGGGGATTCTGAGTTGTGACAGAGTCACGATTCCATGACTGGGCAGGACTGCTCTTTGGAGCATATCACTAGTTCCTCAAAAGCCCTGAAATTCCAGAAGTGGCTGTTGCAGGTGGTAATTTAAAGAGGGGGAGTGGGTTCAGAGCGCAAGAGGGGAAATTTAGGTTGGATATGCAGAGGCAATTCCTGGCTGTGAGGGTGGGCAGCCCTGGCACAGGAGCCCAGAGCAGCTGTGGCTGCCCCTGGATCCCTGGCAGTGCCCAGGGCCACACTGGACAGTGGAGTTGGAGCACCTGGGACAGTGGGAGGTGTCCCTGCCCATGGCAGGGGGGGGCTTTCATGTCCTTTCCACCCCAAATAATTCCATAATTCTATGATACTATAATATTTTAAAGCTCCTAATCTGTCTGATTTGTAACCAAGGCAGCTTTTTATCCACAGAAAAGTTAAAATGTCCTTTTTTGGTAAAAAAGCCTCAGGAACGCATTCCACAGAATGAGAGTTTTCTGCCCAGAGCAGCTAAGATCACTCACTCACATGTTGGTATCTGGGTTTGCTGGGTATGAAGACTTGGCTGGATTCAGAGGGTGATAAATATTCCATGTGGGTACAGTTTTCCACTCTGCTGAATAGTCTGGTGATTAAGAAAAACAAAAACTAAGATCATTGTGGCTCTAAGGGGTGAAGTAATAGTCAGCATAAGTAATCAGCTCTCCCTCTCCTCCCTGTGTCACCTCTTGTTTAGCACTGGCTGAAAACATACTTAAATCAGCACGGTCAACCTCAGTTTGTGTTATTTAATTTTTTTTGTAATAGTGGCTTTATTAACAAAAATAATGTGAAAAATGTATAATAAAGAGAAAGAAAACTCCTCACCCTCCCAGCCTGGGATAAGTGATGTAGGACACCGTTTTGGTTTGTGTCTGCAATAAAATTAGCACTTAAAAGTTACCGTGCTTGTGGCACAAAGAGCAGCTGCTGTTGAAGCAATGGGCTTAAATATTCTACTGTATATCAAGGGTATGTTACTGCTGACTCAAAGCCATAAGTGTGATGAAAATAATGCAGATGCTCTGTATACCTGCCTTGAGGACAGCAGTGCTGTCCAGGAGGGTGCTTGGGGATGAATGTGTGTAAGTGCTTTTGGGAATTGGTGCCAAAAAATATGTGCATTAGGTTAATAAAGGAGATACTGGGCTGAAAGACTCATCTCATGTTTTATTCCACTCCTGTGGAATCCACTATGTGCAGAGGGTTTGCACAAAGCCCTGTGCTGCATCCCACTCCTCCTCCTTCTCCTCCTCCTCCTCCTCCTCAGCAAGGAGTGTTCATTTACATATTGTACATTTATATGTGCAGGGATAATTTTATTCATCACTGTACTTGGCTATTGCTATCTTTTCTATTGAATGACAGATTGCAAGCGTTGGGATTCTCTTAGAAAGAGCACATGTGTGAGTGCCTGTGCAGAGAGTGAGGAGGGGAGAATATTAGCAAGAAATTTAGGAAAGAAATCATGTTTTTCTAACAAAAACCTGCCCTAGATGTTTCAATTTGGATTCTCAGAGGCCTCATTCCTGCTTTATCCAGTGTGAATTAGTTGCTTCAGTGTCTTCAAAGTCATGGTCCTGGGGAACTGGTTTCACTGCAAATCCCCTCTTTGAGAGTGTTCCTCCCTTGTGTGTGGGGAATGTGGGAACTTGCCCTAAGAAAAAAATTCATATAAATCAGTAGGAATATTCCTATAAATCAGTGGGTTCGAGCAGTTAATAGCAGCCTCTTTCCTAAAGCAATTTACAGTTTTCACTAGATCCTTCAGAGATGGTGAGAGCAGAGCTGAACAGGATGGAGGCTTGCTCTTCCCAATGATGCCAGTAAGGACCCACCACTGTGGTTCTCAGCACCCTCCAGGCCCATCTGGGCTGGGGACCTCCCGCACAACATTCCCTGTGCCACCATCACCCACGTCATTTGTCGTGCTGGGGACTTGTCTTCTCCCCATCCCTCTTGGGATACCTTTGCATCTCTTGGGAGTAGTCATGAGGAGTGTCACATCTGCCTTCTCTGTGTCTTCAGCAAATGGTTCAATATTCTTTGATGTTAACTGTAATTGTGTGACTTAAAAGCTCAGATCTCTCTACTTGAAAGCTTGATCAGTGGTGAGAAGGCCAGATTAAGGATTGCAGGCCCCAGGACCCGTTGTTCTCTCCAAACTGTTGTACCAGCTCAGCTGGGTGGGAGCGTGAGAGATGATGAGGCACGGCATCAGAGGTGGGAGTGCTGGGGGGAAGCTGTCAGTGCTGGCACATGTGGGAAGTGGTGAAGTCACTGCTCCTGGAAGTGCTCAAAAAATGTGTGGCTCTGGCACTTGGCTACATGATTTAGTGTGGAATGTGATTGTGTTGCAAGGTTGATGGTTGGATTTGATCATCTTCAAGGTCTTTTCCAACCATAATAATGATTCTGTGATGTGAGCATGGTGAGTCCCTGGCACAGGGTGCCCAGAGCAGCAGTGGCTGCCCCTGGATCCCTGGAAGTGTCCAAGGCCAGGCTGGACAGGACTTGGAGCGACACGGGATATTGAAAGGTGTCTCTGCCCATGGACACGGCAGTGGCAACTGCATGATCTTTAATGTCCCTTTCAACCCAGGCTATTCTGAGATTCTGTGTTTGGAAATAAAATAAACCATCAATGGAAGGACTTCTGATAGTTCAAGTTTCAGTCACTGAGCCCAGGCTCCAGCACTGCGGTGTTGTGATTGTGCTGGGTGCGACAGTGGCCAGTGTCTCCCTCACTGTGCATTGTCTGTTTGAGCACATGCATTAAATGAAAAGCAGCTGGTGATGGTTCTGGTAAATAATGTATTTTTCCCCAGTGTTGCCCGTGGAATACAAACCTCGGCCTTGCCCACAGCTTGTGATGGCAGATGTGTGTGAGCTGGCTCTCCCTGCTCTGCTGTACCTCAGTATGCCTTGGGGGCTCTGCCAGCCTTCCCTTGCCCAGCGGTGCCTGGGTTAGGGGTTCATTTGGGAATGTTCTCCTGTCTCTGGGGGGCCTGGAGGATCTGTGTTGGTGCCAGTGCCGCTCAGACACTCAGCCACCTGATGGTGCTGCGGTTTGGCTCGTCTCAGCCTCGCTCTGTAAGGACAGAGCTCCTCACCTGTGTGGGCCCGCACGTACCTGGGGGTACTCTGTTCTCACAGATGTTAGTTTGGGTCCTTATTAGTGTCCAGCCATTTCCCTTAATTAATCGTTTCAGTTATTTCAATTCCAGTTATTTGTACACACTGTAGAACCACGCTGTTTTGGTGCAGATCTCCTCTTGCAAACATGTCTGGAGTGGATGCGAAATTTGTGCCGACCGCTTCAATGTGAACAATGAAACCTGTCCCCAGCCAAGGGGGTGCTGTAGCTTTAAAGCATCCTAGGGCTTTCAGCATTTTGGTATACATTGTTCCCAGAATCCATGTCACAACTCCTTATATGGTGCTGCCTTTTTTTCCTTTTCCTCTTAGTTGCCATGACAACAGCAGCACTGCACCATTCATCAGCTCTGGTCCTGGGCTGCATCACCAACCCCTCAGCTTACTCCGAAATGTTCGGGAGAGCATCCATGAGTCAGTCACTCTGGTCTGCTAATCCATTATTTCCCTCTTCTTTCAGCAGTTTGCTCTAGGAAAAGAGCAAATTAGGCTGCGCCACAGAAAGGAACTGTAAAAACCCTTCCTTTTCCCCCCAAGGGAGGCATAGAGGCTCCATTTGCTGCAGCATTCTGGTAGGAATGAAAGCAGCTCTGTAACACTGGGAGCCTTGGCGAAGAGGGAAGGCTGGGTGTCCATCAGCGTCTCTGGAGCCCTCCTGAGCCTGCTGCCTGCTGCCCGAGGACGTGCGGGTGATGCTTGCAGGGGCAGCGGGTGCCGCAGGGAGACGGCGCTTGTGATTTTTGGGAGCAGAGCTTGACATCAGCAGCAGGAGGTGTCACCTCTGCCATCACCCTGACGTGGGGAGCAGCAGGATGGAGCCAGCGCTGGGGAGAGGGAGGGATCACAGGAGGATCTGTGCCAGAGCGCTCTCCAGGCAGCCGAAGCCCTGAATTCCAGCCTGGCTGACTGCGCTGCACACACTGGGCTTGGGGAGAGCAAGCAGAGCCCTGTGAGTATTTGGACAATTTGTCGTGCATGTTCTTTGATAGGGATTGTGATTGGCATTCCTCAGCCTCCTCTAACTGCGGAAAATCAATGTGCAATAAGGGATCCTGGGCTCCTGGTTGGTAAGGACGCCATTTCTAGGAGGGAGTTAGTATCAGATAGAGTGATGCTGCTGGTGGTTATTTGTCTTTTAGTTATTTCATTAGTTTTAAATAATCTGAGTTTGTCACCTCCTTGCTCAGATGTGCAGAATTTCTCATACGTAAAATGAATGTGCCATGAAAAAATTTGATTTCTGAGCATTTCTAAAATAGGGCTGCTGAGGAGTGAGTTGAAAATGCTACAGAGACCAAGTCATTTGTTTTCAAGATGTTAGAACAATGGGATTGAGATAATGTTTTCCTTTTGCGTTCTGAAATGACCACAAATTCTATTAGACAGGTTTATAAAACCCCTTTGTGCTGAGGGAAATAAATATTTGCTTTTCACTGAAAGAGTGAGCTTCTAGAAATAAAAGTAAATAAGCAATCATTACCAAGGTAGAATCTGAGGAAAAGCTATTGAAGTTCCTCATGCTCATGTTAAAGCTAATTTTTGAAGGATATTGTGCTTAAAATTGTTGCTGTTTGCTCCTTTTTAAGTCTTTTTATACCACAGTGTTTGCAGTAAGCTTACATTTCTTTTCATTCTGTCATGCTATCAGCATGACACTGATCTGAAATTCCTGTTCCTGTGTAGGAGTGGAGGTTGGGTGTGAGGCCCACCCTGTGTCTCAGAACGCACAGCAGTGCCAAGGACCCAGTTACCTGGAAAATGCCATTAGATTTGGGGGATTCCAGGTGTATAATGTACTTTTTTTGGGCATAATTAGTTTTCCATTGAAGTTTCCTTGATGCCTTGCGATCTCTGTCTGCCTAGAGGTTTCATGAGTAGAAAACTTGTGTTTTGTCAGAATTACTGAGTTGTCCCTTTTTAAAAAATGACCTAAAATGCACACAACATCTCACTGTGGTTTGGGTGTCTGGGTTTTCAGTTCTGTTTTATGCTCTTAACGTGGCAAACTCATATGTCTCGGGAAGAGTTTCTTGATGGGAGGGGTGGTCAGGCTCTGAAGGGGGCTGCTCGGGGTGCTGGTGGAGCACCCATCCCTGGAGCTGTCCAGGGATGACTGGACATGGCACTCAGTGCTCTAGGCTAGTGACAAAGTGGGGATCAGGCACAGTTTGGGCTTGATGGCCCTGGAGGTCTTTTCCAACCTCAGGGATTCTGGGGTTCTGTCTCCAGCAGTGAAACCTGCTGGAGAAGGAGGATCCTTATTCAGTTACAATAACATATGCTGAATGTTTTTTTCCTGGTGTGTCAGTTCTTGCTATCCATTTTTGGGATTCTTCATCCATTATTTTGGGACTTGAGATTTGTTTTGACGGGCGCATACTCAAATGGAAGCCATTTGGGCTTGCAGAGATTAAACAGGTGGATGAATGTGTCCCTGCATACTCACAGATGGACTTTTATCTCTACTAAACCAACGTAACTATTCATGTGAAATGGGAAAATTTCCAATTTAAATTTTTTGGAGCTCCAAAACTGTCCCTGAAATTTATGCAGATAAATAATTTGCCTGTTTATAACATTTGGAATTAAACCAAATCCTATGTTGAAAGGTTTTTTATTTGTTGGAGGCCTGTCAAACTCATGATGTTTCTGCATTAGTTTCAGGGTGTAACTTTTGTTTTCTTAAATAAAGAGAAGGAAGAAACTGGCATATCATATTTAGTGGCTTTTGAGAGACACTTACCAGTTCTAGGAGGGATTATCCTCAGTGGTGTTTTCAAGACAAACCTTATCTGTCTTATTTTGACACCCAACTGTCTTTCATATTGACAGAGCAGAAATTGCAGGAGAAATATTCCATGAAAATCCCATGTTTTCCCTTTGGTGTTGGTGTGAGGTTGTTGCAGAACCTTTAGAATTTGCTCTTCCCAAGGATATTTTTATTTGCATCAAGGCTGTTGAACTGCTTAGCCTGGCAGAGGATGTGGTAAACATGTCATCACAGCACTGGAGCTGAGAAAAGGTGATAATAGCTCTGCATTTCAGATGGTTGTGTAGATGCTCAAACAGAGGGAGAACCCCATAAGCTTCTCTAATGTAGATAGTGTTTAAAAGGCAAAAAAAAACTGCCTTGAAACTCCATGGGTTTTCAGAGGCTCAGAGAGAGAAATTGTCCTTATTTCACACTGAGGCTGCACAAAATGGAGCATCTGTCACGATTGCACTTCTGGTGGTGTGAGAATTTTTAATTTTTAGACATAGCTAAGTGGTTTCTATAGCAAGAGGAGGTGGTGTAGAAAGCCTCCTGTGGAGTTACATCAGGCTGTCACTCTTCCCTTGGCTACGTCTCTCCTCCTACTCCTGGAACATGCCTTCAGAGGTGTCCTGTGCGCTTGAGAACAGAGGGGCATTCACAGGATACACGCATGTGGAATAAGCCCTTGCATTCTCCTGTCCTGGGTATTTTCTAAGGAAAAGCCCTCATCTCCAGCTGGGCATGTTCTCTGGTCTTCTCCTACTTCTATCACAACAGGACAGCTTGTTTTGGAAACTTCTTCCTGGGTGAAGAAGGAATGAGCACGAGGGGTGTTGGGTGGGTCACTTGCCCAAAGATTGAGCATTACTTTTGCTGAGGTAAATTCCTGATGTGGTTTGTACCTGGCTGGCTCTAACCATGCAGAAAGCCTCAACCAGGTTCCATTAAACTCATGGTCTTATCACCAGGTTTGGCTGATACTTCCATTGCAATGTCATGCTCCAGAGTTTCTGTGGTGGGGAGAAAAATCCCTCTGCAGAGGAAGGAGGAGCAGCCGCCATGCCCAGGGTCTCCAGCAGCACTTCACTGTCAGAGCCGGACTGAGTGTCACTCTTGGATTACAAGCTGATTTTTAATTCCTTTATTTGTTCTTCCCTGCTTTAAAAGGTGTGTATCTAATGGAGCTTGATTCTTCTCAGGCACACAGAGTCACCTGTTGGTATATTCTGTAAGCCCAGGTAGCCACCAGGCGTGATGAGACCCACGGATGGCGTGTCCTGGAGCTGTCAGGGCCCTTTTAGTTGCAGATGCCTGCAGGTTGTGGAAGGCTTAAACATGAAATATCTACAAACGTTTTCTCTGTAGAGATGGAGACAGGATTAGGACAATACAGGTTTTATCCCTGTTGTGCTTTTCTTCTTGTCTTCTCAGCCATGGAAGTGAGTAGGTGTAAGTGAGAAAGTGGTTTTTGGAAGGGACGTCACCAGATGGGCATGTTTCTGTCAGTAAATGTTCTGGCGCCCTGTTGCGTGTCATGGCTGTTGCTCTTTCAACTTGGAAGGGGGCCCTGAGAGCGCTGCCTTCCCTTTATTTACACTTAAAGGACGAGACCTGGTCCTGGGACATTGATGCTGTCACAGGATTCGTGTGCACCAAAGCCTCAGAGAGGTTTTGAGTCTTAAATCTCCTCGTGATGAGAAGCATGGCACTCCTGTGTCAGTGACAGCCCGTTTCAGCCATCTGTGTTCACACAAATAATCACAAGGGTATTTGATATTTCAGTTAAATCCTTGCCGTGTGTCCTTGGCCCTGCTCTTCTGTGGAAGGAAAGGATGATGAGCAGTCATCACTCCTCAAAACAGAAAGTTCTAACAACTCCTTTAATTTTGCAAGGAAATTAAGAATTGGAAAAGCAAATATGCTACCAAAAACTAGAGGTTGCTGAATTAGCAATTTTCTTAGGTAAAACCCACCTTGTAAATGCAGCATAATCCAGTTTTTCAAGTGTTAACAATCAAGTTCAGCTAATTCAGGCTTGTGCCTTGCCAGATAAGCAGCTTCATTTTAAGGATAGAATATTCTGTGGGTCTGCTACCAGCAGGGCAATAGGGATCCTAAATCCAGTTTCATATGAATGGAACAGTTTTGTGTATGTGTCAATGTAATTACAGCTCTGGTGGTATCCACTACCCCAACTAAATTAGCTTTAGTGTAGCAAAATTTGAATGCCTTGCACAGAAATAAAATTACCTTATGTATTCTTAATCTCTTGCCTTTATTTTAAATGCTGTTATCAAGCAGTGAATTTATATTGGCTTGTAGTCCTGGTCGTAAACCGTGGTTTATATAGTGAACAGGATCCAGTCTCTCACATGCTCTAACTTGGGATTACTTGGGCTGTGAATAGTCGGGTATTATCCAGTTTGCTCTTCTCTCTTTTATGGTTACAGTGCCTTGATCTTAAGGATATGGTGGGATGAATGAATGAGATTTTGTTTACGTGCAGCTTAGGCTTGCTGCTGGTCTTTGCCCTGCCACTCCTGTTCCAATTTAGTTTGCCAGTATAATTTGATACCTACCTTTGATCGTTCTTGGCTGCTTGTAAAACACTTCAGCAGTGCTCTTGCAGTGCTGTCTAGAGTAACTACTTTTTGTTACTCTTTTTCAGTTCCTTTCCAAACCCCTAGTGCAGGTTTTAATTTTTTACTGCTGTAATTACAGAGAATCAGTCCAGAATCAGAGGGTTGGGTGTTCATGTGTGGTACAGGCACTGCAAAGACAAGCTGGCAGAGCTTTGTCTGGGATGGCAGCGAAGGTGGGGCAGGTCATGAAAGCAAAGGAGGCTGAGCATGAGGAGGTGCTCAAAGGTGCTGAATCGCTTCTCTGCTGGGTAATTGCTTGGTTAGAACTCTCAACACCAGGCAGCTGATGGATGGTGGTCATGGCATCAAGTGCTAAAAAGGGCTTGGAGGGAGCTCTGGTCAGCTGTAGTTGGCCTGGTGTGTATGTGGATGGAATATGTTAATAGAAGGAGGTCTGAAGGGCAGAGTTAATCACAGTGTCACAGAATAGTTTGGATTGGAAAGCACCTTAAAAACAATCCAGTTCCACATGGGCAGGGATACCTGGCTGCATGCACTTCTCAGTGTAAAGAAAAATGGAGAGAATCATAGAATTGCAGAATGGTTTGGGTGAGAAGGGACCTTAAAGCTGCTCTAGAAGAGCTGTGCAAGAGAATAAAACACCGGGGAGATAAACTGCATTTCAGCACTGTCTGGGACTTGCTCTTTTCTTCTGTATGAAGAATCATCAGTTAAATGTATTTTCTCTTTTTCTAGTGTCTTGAGCTAAATTAAGCTTTGTCAATGTCCAGAAAGGATTTGACAGCCTGACATGTTCAGCATAGACCATTTTAAAAAGCCCCATGAGCCACAAGCCCCCTGTTGGGGACACAGTGGCACTGGGCAACTTTCCCTGAGCTTTGTCAGCTTCATGCAAGAGAGAGGGAAATGTGTTTGCTTCAGTAGATGCTTCATTAGTTTCTGATTTCTGTCAGCTTGAAATCTGAGTGTTGTTAGAAATTGGTGTAACTGGTTCTTTCTAACCAGTTCAATGACCAGGGTTGCCTATAATTTGATTAAAGTAACAGAACTCTTTACTGCTCTCTGTAGACTAAATGTCCTTTACAGTACATCCAGGTCCTTTTGGGACAGTTTTCCTCATTTTTAGTGCCAGTGCAATATCTGAGTCACTGAAGTGCAGAAAGAACTCCAGGGTAGTAGGAGACTGAATGGGAATAATGCAATTTAGCACTTGTGTTTTGTAGTATTCTCCTCTCACCTGTTTTAAATTTAACATTCAGTGAACTAAAACTGTCAGAGAAAGGGTACAAGTGGTTTAGGAATTCTTTCCCCTCCAGCTCTACCCTGCTTCTGTCATTTGGGAGGATCTTTGGGGTATTTGAGCAGATCTTATGTAGGCTTAAAATTTTGATTGCGTGGTCTTATCCTGTAGTCACAGCTCTCCAGTCACTCTATTTATTCTTTTTTAGTGCAAACAAAGTCTGAAACTTGAAAACTGACTGCAACAGAAATTGATTGCTTGTTTTCATAACAAGATGACTTAGAAAGCTGGAGCAAGTGGTGCTGCTTTCCTTTCTCTGCTTTCATCTTCCTCCTCTCATGCACAGGGTTCTACCTTGAGTCACAGATGAGGAGTTTCTGCTGTAAAAGGCAGCTGTAAGAGGCTTCAGAAGATGCTGAAAAGACGAATTTTTGATGGGAAATGACATGGAGAAGTATACAGTGTGCCACAGCTCCAGGGAGTCAAAATGACTTGATAAGTTTGGATGGGAAGATGAAAGTCCCGTCTCCTCCTCCTGCCATGTCTACGTGTTAATTAAATAACTTCTTTCTCCTCAAAGCTATCCCCTGTGTGGACAAAGACATCTTGGCAGCCCACATTGGAAAAAAGCCTTATCTAGAGGGGAAGTGAGGGTGTTTTTTTCTTTCTGGGATCAGTAATAAGAGCAACTCTCTTCCTGAGGCTTGCCAGAGTATTCCAGGGAGCATCTGCTGGGATGTTCCAAAATTGAACCCTCTGGGCTGAGCTGGGGAAGGGCACTGTGCTGGCTGGTGTCTTTAGTGGTGGCAAGTTTGATAAAAAAATCACTGTTCCATTGCTCTGAATGACAGAAAATTGTTTATGATAATAAGCAAAATGGAAATTGAGCTGCATTCCTTTTGGAAGCACAGACTACAGCCAGGTTAATATTTTAGGAGGAATTCTTTTCTTTCTGAATATATAAATGTATTGTAAGCATCATTGTAGTGACGTTATTGAACACTTCAGACAGAAATCTGTGTTATTTCATTCTACAGATATTTAAAATGCATATAAGCCTTTTCAAAACTAGGTGATTTTCTCCCTTGAACATTGAGTAGGGATGTCTGTTCAGACAGAAGACCATTTTGATCAGTTATTTGGGAGGGTTTGTAATAATTTTGGTAAGATAGGTAAAAATTTGATTTAATTATACTTTTTAGAAGACTCCTTCCTTTTTGAGGTCACTGATTTTGTGGCTTTAGTGTAGTGGCTTGCTGATATTTTCTGTGCCTTCTTCATCTGGAAAGAGACGGAGAGAGGAGGAAAGAATGTTCCAACAGTTTTCTGTGGTCCCATGGGATTGCAGAATCCACTGCTTTGGAGAAGGTTATTCCTCAGTTTTTCAAAGAAAAAATAAATTTCAGGAGCAGTAATAGGCAAAACCTTCATGTTACAGACATCTGCACTTTAAAGAAGAACTTCTGCATTAATGTAGTTGCTTTTTTGAGCTCTCCTTTCCCACTGTTGTCCTGCCATCACCAGCTTGCTGAACACTCTTCCTGCCTTTATTTATTCTTTTCCTCTTTCCACCTTTGTTTCCTTCAATTTTCTTGTTTCAGGGCCTTACCTCCTAAACTAAACATGTTTTCCAAAAGTTTTGGAACAAGTTTTACGTTTCCAGACAACACATTGTTCTCACCACTTTTCTGTGCTTCCCTGCCCTCACTGCTGTGATAACGTGGGATGAGAGGAGAGAGGCTGGGGAGTGTAATTTAAAAAGCTTTTATAGTCTCAAATAATAGAAGAGGAATAAACTGTTACACAATGGATTCTGTAAAATAATGCTGGATTATGTAAAGAGGATGTTAACCTTCATTGTATGTATGTCACTGGTTTAATTTTTTTTTAAAAAATACCTAAAAGTCCTAATTACACATAGCTGGTGTGTAATATTTCTTCTGGTTTCCCAGAAAAGCTGTGGCTGCCCCATCCCTGGAAATGTTCATTGCTGGGTTGGATGGAGCTTTGAGCAAGCTGGTCTAGTGGAAGGTGTCTCTACCCCTGACAGGGAGTGGGACTGGATCGTTTTTTTAAGGTCTTTTCTAACCCAAACCATTCTAGGGTTGCAGGATTAGTGCCACAGCAAAAATAATCCTGCAGTCCGTAATTTCCTCTTGGTGGCTCCTACCTCAGCCAGATAATGGGGCATTTGGGCCAGAGGAGGGACCAAAGCTTCATCTCTGTGTGCTGGGCTTTGTCCAGCTGTGCTGGATGTGACAGTTATTTGTTCCAGGAGCTCCACGGATCAATAACTCTGCAGCACTAAAAACATTTTAGTTCGGGGCAGACTGCAATAAGGGCAGCTGTGCACAGCACTACAGAGCTGCTGGACGCTCCCAAACGTGAGTCAGGCCTGGCATGGCTGGGACGGGTGAAAGGAGGGAATGCAGCGTGCACTGAGCACCCACTTCTGCTCTCTTTAAATCCAAGCTTCCAAAGTTTGCTCTTCAAACCATGACTCTGGCTTTTCCCAAACATAGCACAGCTTGGGCAGGATTTTGTAAAACTTGGAGATTTGGAGGATTTAATTCAAATACCAAATTTGTGTTACAAAAGAGGCTGTGGGGGTTAGGAAGGTTGTGGCTTTTCCCATCCCTGGAAGTGTTAAAAGCCAGGTTGGATAGAGCCTTGAGCAACCTGGTGTAGTAGGTGTCCCTGCCCATCCAGGGGGAATTTTGACTAGATGAACTTTAGGGTCCATTCTAACCCCTTAACATTCTGTGATAAAGCTGTGATTCAGCTCTTCCTCAGCTAGATTAGTCACAAGAGATGAGTATGTGGCAAACACCCAATGGCAGGGGGTTGGAACTAGGCGATCTTCAAGATCCCTTCCAATCCAAACCAGTTTGTGATTCTATGAAATGTGCTTATCATTTCTGGCACATTTTCACCTCACCAGCCTGTGATAAACACAATATTTTTACACAAAGAGAGCAAATTTCATTGTTTTATCCTCTTGTGGCAGAAGGAGGTTTGAAGCACAGGTGAAATTCAACTGTTTAACATGGGCAAAACACAAAACTGGGCACAAAAGCTGATTTTGAGCCAAATTCCTTGGCCAGACTCTGCCCAGGACCTGCCATAGGAACGAGCCAGGGGAAGCCAGGCACGTGGCTGTGTGTGTTTGTGTTTTACAGTGATCAAGTGTGTGAGAATCCGTGAATAAAAAGCTGCAGTGGTTTGTGCTGATGCAGTTTGGGCAGTAATGTCCATTTTCCTAGTTCTTGTGAGGGGCTGGGAAATGGAGAGGCTTGGAGCAGCCTGGTCTAGTGGGAGGTGTCCCTGCCCGTGGCAGGAGATGGGACTGGATGGGCTTTGAGGTCCCTTCCCACCCAAACCAGGTCTGGGATTCTGTGACAAGCCAACACTGGGGGAAGTATTTCAATAGTAATTGTGCAGTATTGGTTTGAAATAACATCTCAGCCAGTGAAATTGAAGTTCCTTCTTCAGTAGTAGCACATCAATTCCCATATGATGCCAACGCTGTGTTTGTCATCAAGGCACTGGGCACAGGACTGGCCTGTGAGGTGGACACGGATCATGGGCTGCAGCTCCTGGGTGCTGGCACCCCAGGGACAGGGCTGGGACTTCAGGCTCCGTGTAATCAGTGTGCTTTTCTGAACTAAATGCCAGTTTTGTGCTTCTAGAAAGCCAGCGTTGCTCATGACTGTCATCTTTACTCAATCCATGATATTTTTATGACTGGTTGTTGCAGACATCCTTTTTCCTAGTGTTCTTGGAAGATGTAATTTGCTCAAAAAGCTGCAGTTGTGTAGCAAGAGGGACTATTTTCATGCCATTTAGGCCTGGAGTTGCTCAGTTTCATAGAGAAAATCCTTATAGGAATTAGAGGCCTAAAGGACTGAGCAGGTACAGAATACTTCAAATAATTGTTTAATGCTTTTGTTAGTTTTAATAGTTTGTGCCAGAAGCTCATCCCATGACTATGATCATAAGATTTGCCTTTGCTGTCAGTAAGGGGTTCAGGACCAAGGCGAACTGTTGAGACTTGAAAAGCCACTTTTATAAAAAGATCAGTGTTACCCGTTAACATTTGGTTGTAGAGTGTCAAACCAGATTTTAGAGTTTATGACATTCCCATTTGTTATTTATTTCAGTAGAAGACTAATGCCCAAATCTGAATCTGTCAGGATAATCTTCATTTGAACACGAGTCAGCGGTGCTTAATTCTTGTACGTGAAAATCCTCCTCTCCTGTAATCGGGTCATGGGTGAGTTAGGAGGAGTTTTTGTCTTTTCCACACTTAGGATATTTGTAATAACAGGAACTCTGTGACTTTTCCCCACCTGTATTTACATGGGCAGGATCGTATTGACCTGGGCCTTTTAAAGTAAACTGTTGTCTGTGATTCATGGTGTGTCTTGGCTGGTGGAAGTGTGTTTTTAAGGCTCAAGTCATGCTTTTGAGGGAACAAAAACATAATTAAAGAGATGCCAGGCCAGGCTTGACAGTGCTCTGAGCAGCCTGGTGTAGTGGAAGGTATCCCTGCCCATGGCAGGCCATGGGACTGAACGAGCTTTAAATTCCCTTCCAACACAGCCCAGTCTGTAATTTTGTGATGCTGTGGAATGCATTAAAATTATGTGTATGGTTGAACTTGCAGTATTATGGAGATTTCACCACACGGTGATAGGACGCTCTTAGTGCCCTCAAGAGAAGAAATGCTGGATCAGCTTGTTGGATCCATGAGCCCATCATGTCTGCTGTCATCAGTCAGTTCTGTGGAGAAGGCAGCAATTAGTGGGGCAATGGGCACGTCAGTGAGGAGTAAAAGAGATCCAAAGTAAATGTAGAAATTAAACCCAATGGAATGGGAGATTGGTGCTTTTTTTACGGGTGAGAGGCGAACTGTTCAATGCTGATCTGTCAAAACGTGCAGATCCTGCATCTTCCACAGACCTGTGTGTCCACACAGCAAGTGGTGTAGTGATCACATCACACCCTCTCTATGTTTATTAAAATTCTCCTTCCTCTTTTTAAAATAATCTTTAGTGCAGAACCTTCTAGTGGCAATCCCATCAGCCATTAACATTTCTTGAACTGTGAAAATGTTGTTAATTTTGTATTTTAGAACACAGTGAGCACTGCCACGTGCATGGGATGATACATGGTCCTGGTGTCAACCAGAAATGATAAAGAAAAGACGGTACTTTTAATATCTATTATACAAATTACTGTTACTGAAACTGTGGTAAAACTGCAATTACAAATGAAATATTAAACGATTGACCAGTGCAGAATTATAATTTAAACAATTTTCAGGCCATAGCAATAATCTTCTCAATATTAAAATGTTTTCAATACATCAGGATCTGGCACAGGACTGTGACTGGGAATTATTTTTCCCTGGTGTTGACCAGTTTGTGGATGCAGGGTGTTCGTGTGTGCACGTGTGGGATTTTTTCCAGGGGATTATATAGAATCGACTGCTGGCATTAGTGTTTAGCCTCAGGTTGTGTGTTTGAGTGGTGCTGCACATCCATGAGCATGGTGGGATGGGAGGGAGAAGGGGCTCCAGGCTGTCCTCACCTTCTGGAGTCTCTCACGTTCCTCCTGCCTGGCACTCCTGGGGCTTGCAGGGACTGTGCTGCCAGTATGCCTCATCTTCATCCAGGATTTTTGTGTGTAAAATGGTAGTGTGGTACCTGTTTTCCCTCAGCACATCTCCTGAGATGGATCATGAGGGGGTGGAGAGGAGGGTTTTTAGCATACTTGCTTTGGTGCAGAGGTGGGGGGTTGATTCCTTGCCTTTCACTTGCCTTTCTTCTGCTTCGCAGGGACTTTCTATTGAAAAACCATACCCCAACTTCATCTCTGTTTTGCACACTCCATTTAAAGAAAATTCTGTGATCACTGGTGTGTAGCTCAGTTAGAGTGATCTAGTTGTGCATTGTCTGCCCGGGTCCCCATCCTTGGACCTTCTCTGCCCTTCCCAGCACCACAGCAGCTCCATAAAACCAAGAGGTTTATTCCTGCCTTCAGAGATCATTCTCTGACCTGTTGAGCTTTTATTACAGGAGGTGCAAAAGGACAACCTCCCAATCTTTAGTTGCAGATCCCAAACTTAATCTGCAAGGCAGGGAACTATAAATAAAAATTATGTAAATTTAGGGGCAGAAGCCACTGACCCCCAGAATCAGTGCTGAGGGGCTTTTCAAATTAGCCTTTCATTGTAATGGACATGAGAATTTAACTTGGAAATGCAATATGACAATCTCTGCATGTAACTTGTTCCCTAGTTCTCTTTCTCTGGTCTGGAATATATTTAATATATATATTTAATATATTCTACTAAACCACTTGTATTAGTTTTACTCCAAACAAATGTTGTACAGAATTTCATGTCTTTTAGATTTCAGACTGTTAAAACATGGAGAAAATCCCGTTTTTCTAGCACTAGTGGTCAGTGCTGCTTTGTTACAGACACTTTTACCTCTTCCCCAACCTCTGTTAAGTCTCTTGATCCTTTATGGATTTGCAAGGATAAAAGTGGAGTGCTTCTTTTTGGCTTGGACAGTGTTAGCTTTGCTCTGCTTTTTTGTGTTGAACACCAAACCTGTTTGATCCAACAATGAGACCGTCTTGAAATTGCTTCATTCAGATATTTATAGCTAAATATCTTTAACCCTAATAGGCTCTGTGTATCTCTCTATGATCTTTGCTTTTCCACAGTTGCTGAATCGAGACTCATTTGCTTCCTATAAAAAATTTAATAAAGTAGGAGAAAAGAAAATGTGTTAGAGTATCAGGAATGTGCCTCAGTGTTCACACACTTTAAAGCCTGCCTGTGCAGTTTGAAAGTTTAACCAAGAGCTGTCTCCTTTGTAAAGAATGCAGATAATTTTTTTTCCTCGGGGCAGAGGTGGGGAGTAACGTGATATGAGTCTGACAGTGTTTAGTTAAGTGCTTCCATCTGTTGCTTGCTATTTCCCTTACTCATGACCTCTCTTTTTCTCTCCCCCTCCTTCTCCTTTAGCCCCTGTGAGGAAAGCAAAGTTTGTTGAGAGCCCTCGAATCCCAGAGTCTGAGCTTGGCTCCCCAACGCTCTCTGCCCAGAAGCTGGACGTTGATGCATTCTGCCCTGGTAAGCTGCATGCCAAGGCTCTGTGCCAAGAGGGTCAGCAGGCAGAAAGATTTTTACATGTATAATATGGCTCCTTTGGCTAGATGGTTGGTTGGACCTTCCCTAGCCAAGCTTCACTGTCTTGGAAATTTGAATAAGTATTAATTTCTGCTAAGTGCCCATTTACATTTGTTTCTTGCAATTTTGCATGTGGCTGCTCTCCCCTCAGAATAATTTAGAAGGTCTAGAGAGTTGCTTTTGAAAAGATAAAAACGAGCCAATAAACACACTGCTTTAAATTTAATTTTTAATGCTGGTCTGCAGAAAGGCTGGAATAAAACCATGTCTCAGAAACATTAAATAAGCTAAAGCAAAACTGTGGACCTTGTTACGTGCATGCAAGAATATTGGGGTGTTTACTTTTATTTTGTTTTTAAAGAAATACCTTCTAATTCATGTATCCTGTAGCAGTTGCTCTGAAACTTATGCATGTTGCTTGAGGCCTCTGGTTGAAAAATAAATAGAAGTGGGTCATGTCCCTTCCTGGCTCAGCCCTGTTCATGTCTGTCACTTCGGGCAGGCGTTACCTAAATCCCCCAAGCCTCGGCAAACAGCACGTGTGAGTGCCTAGAATCTGCAGCTCAGTATCACTTCCCAGATTCTTCCACACTTGGGAGTGGTGACCTGGGGATGGTTACAGCCTGTGGAGGTGCTAGGAGAAGGCTGAAAACAGCAAGCGTTTTGGTGGATTTTGTGCTGAATTCTGCAGTTTCTTCTCTTGGCTTTCCTTGATTATGAACCAAAGGGATCCATACTTACTATAGGCTTTGGATGGAAAAAAGACTATTTAATATGTTGCAATGGTGTGCAAATGTGTGACATCTGCCTCTGAAATCTGTAGCTACAGTAACTAAGGTCATGTTAATAAATGACTCTGAAATCAGGGTGTTATTTATTTCTGTGGCTGAGGAACTTGAAGAAGAACTAGTAGAATACTCAAAATTGGAGGAATTAATTGAATGTTCCACATTTTGAATGTGGACTTTCTTGAATGTATTGTATCTGAAAGAAAAGTTGTCGCAGAAAATTGAAGACAGTTCCTGTGCTTGGCAATGCCTCATTTGAGACCACAGTTGCCTTGGAAAGTGCTGCTCCTTTTTCAGTCATCATGAATTACAATTAAAATTTGCTGCTGCAGCCCTTTTTTCTAACTGAACGTCTTCAACTGTCATGTTTATAATTGTTAATAATTACAAACTTATTATGATTGCATCCACAGAGAATTATCATTGCATTGTAAGATGAAAAAAACATAACTTGCACATTCCCACACGCAGACACATGCCTCCCCTCTGCCAGAGCTTTGGAGGGCAGGACTCCTGCCAAGCCCTGGGTTGGGCTCTGCAATTTCTTTAATTTCTTTTTCTGCTATTTGATCTCCTTCTCTTGCTGATAGTTTAGTGATCTGAAAGGAAAAGTGGAGTTTTGTACTGCTTTGAAGTGTCATTAAAGGAACATGAAGCGTCACTGAGGAAGGAAAAAAGTGACAATGGTAGAGTTGTGTCAGAGGAATCATAGAACCAATAAGGTTGGAAAAGCCCTTTAGAGCTATTGAGTCCAACTGCAAACACAGCTCTCCTAAGGCCACCATGAAACTGTGTCCCCATAGATGTTCCCAGGATGTCCCCAAGTGCCATCTTGGACTAGGGAAATGGGATGAGAACAGAACAGTGCATGCCAGGGAAGAGCAGATTTGGAGTCAAGGTAGAAACTGCAGGTTGGGGGTTCGTGTTGGTTCAGTTTCCTTCAATGTGATCTCAGGGAGCTGTTGGGGAAGTGCTCTTTGTGTGTGCCCGGGTCCAGAGACCGTGGCCAGGTTTGTGCTGGCAGCTGGGACAGGCAGGGAAAGAGGGAAGGATAGAACACATTGAGGAAGGGTTTCTGAAGGTGCTCATGGGAGAAACTGCCCGTTCTGTGGAAGTGGCAGTGGTGTGGTGGCTGGAGGTTTTCCTGGTGTGGAAGGCTGCATTGAAGGAGCTCAAGATATGACACCTTGGAAAGAAGGGGAGGTCATTGGTGAAGAGGAAGATCCCTGTGTAAAGAGGAAGAACAAAGTTGTGGTCAACTCACAGGGACCAAAGGGGACATAGCATCCAGCTCCTGATGGGAAGGTGGAGGAAGAGTCGTACTCTGGATAACAGCAAAGCTTCAGGCAATGCTTGGAATAAGTTTTCTGAGGAAATACAACTCCTTTCTTCTGTGCTAGGCTTACATTAGCCCTGCTCTAAAACATGTGCATCCTCTGAAGGATATAGCACACAGTGCTAAATCCCGAGAGTTTCCAGGAATAATGATGTGAGTTGAAAGAAGGAAAAAAATTAGGCTGATGATCTGCCTGGCAGTGGACAGGAGGTGGAGTGGTTTTTAATGTGATCCCTGACAAAAAAATGTAATTAATTATACACTTGAAAGCAGTTTAAAACACTAAATAGCAAAGAAAAGAGAACATCAGCCACTCTGCATATATAGGAATAACGATTTCAATTTGAGATGCCAAGAGGTGAAATTTGCTCAATATCAAAGTGTTTATTTTAAGGCTTCAGGCAAATTTCAGCACATTCCAGGGAGGTGGTTTCCTGAGCAACCGCAGTGCACCACTCGGCCCCTCATGCTGCTGGGGGGAAGATTTGCTTGTGACATCTTCAGTGAGTCAGTGTGGGGGAGTGACGTGCTCCCCACATTCCAGCTCTGAGCAAGGAGAAAGAAGATCACAATACTGAGTGTCCTTTGAGGGAAGTTCTAATACCAAGCACAAATAGTGAAGTTTTAAGCTGGACATAATTTCTTTTTTCTTTATTACATTCATTTTATAGAGAAAAGAGTGTAGATACTTAAAAATTATTTCAGTCTTCTTACATGAATTTGGAAATTGGCCCATATTTTTATAGTTGTTGCAGCTGCCATGACGGCAAAAAAAAGCTGTTCCATGATTTTGAAAAACCCCTTTCTACCAGAATTATCACAGAATCACAGAATGACATGAGTTGAAAGAGAACCACAAGGTTCATCAAGTCTCAAATTATATTTCTGTAGATGTTTTTGTAGTTGCAGACATTGTTTAGATTTCAGTTCAGCACTTGCAGTGTCCCTGGTGGAGCAGGAGTTCTCCTTGTCTCTCCCCTGTGTGCGCAGCGAGGCCCTGGCACACGTTTCCCATCCCTGGGAATGTTCAAGGCCAGCTTGGATGGGGCTTGGAGCAGCCTGGGATAGTGGCTGCTGGAACTGGATGGGCTGTAAGACCCAGACCATTTTGTGACTCTGTGACTTGGCAGAGACTTTATAAGGAGGGTCTTGGAAGGTTTCTGCTCCATCTTCCTCCCTTGTCTCTGCTCCAGTCTTGCAGACACTGTTCAGCAGAGCATTTGTGTTTTCCTTCTTGTCAGCCTTCTGGAGGCAGGGAGGCTGGGGGTGACACCCTCACATCCATCACTGCTCTTTGAGGAGGATAATGCAGAATAGCAGGAATTGACCTTCAAACCTCTCTTGTTCAACTGTCAGACCTTCTTGCAGTGATTCTGGTGGCTCAGTTTAATGTGTAGGGGTCTTCCCCCACTTTATCACACTTCACTCCTGCCAAGAGGCATTGCTTGTGAGCTGAATGCGTTCTGGCTTTTTGGTTCTTAATTGTGGTCACAAGGGCATCTTTCTTTGACCTGCTTTTTCATGGTAGTTAAAACATGTTTTGACTTCTGGGTGCTGAGAAAACGTATTGGAAACTATCAGAGATGGGTGATGTTTTCAGGTAATGGCCTTTTGCCTCAGGTTAGTGTTTGCAGTTGCATTTTATGTCATTTATTACATTGTCATTGTGTTCCAAAGGCTGTGTCTGTTATGACATTATCTTTTAATTTGATTAACTCCTTCTTCAGAAATTTTGGGACACAAATCTTGAGTGTCTGGCTTGTTTGTTGCACATTAGGCTGGCAGGCGTTTGTTTTCATCGCTGATTGAGTTAGGAATCACTGCGGTGCTCCTGCCGCAGACAGGGAGGGGAGTGATTTACCATGGCAGCAGCACTTGTGTTCATCTCATCACTCCTTTTTCTCTTCCTTTGGTTAAAGAGTCGTTGAGCTTGACATCTGCTTGCTGCTGCTTCTCTCTTTTTATCATGTAAAACGTGTATTTTTTATTTTATGCTATCCACATGTTTCTCCTAAACACAACAAAATGCTTCTCCGATCTTAGAAAAAGCCCTTTAAGAGGGAATGTAGGAATCAGCGCTGCTTTCTGATTTTTCGTTGTGAAAATATAGGCACTGAGCCAAAAAATCCTACAAAACCCCAAACAAATTTTGCCAGTAGGATTCTGGTCCAACCTCTGTCATATTGAACAGTGATGAACTGGGGGGAAGGACAGGAAATAATCAAACCAACCGTAATCTGGTTTTACTGTTGAATCTTGTGTATGTCCCAGCACTGTCAAGTCCACTGACCTGAAGGGAATGGGAAATCATTGTGATCAGCTCTGACTGCAGAGGAGCCGTAATTTGGCACATCGGTTGCTATGGAAGCAATTGACTTTTCTCATGCTGCTCCTGGGAGGATACTGTTGGTTCCTTCTGCCACATCAAGAGATGGAAGCAGTTTCAGAATAAACTCCTGTGTTACAGAACAAGCCCCAGTCTGGTCTGAAGTTCTGGATTGGAGGGAGGAATGTTGAAGGCATTGCTGGAGTTCCAGGTGTGAATCCATTCGGGGTTGGCCACAGACCAATTGCCATTGGGTGTCATTGAGTGTGCTTGAACTGAAATTGCAACTTGGAGAATAGTGGCTGGGTCTGGAGTTCAGGGTTTATTGAATCTTCTTACCAAAGCAGAGTTGTTCAAGATAAGAAGTGAAAATAATACAAATCCCATAGATTATTCTTGTATATTTTAACTGTAAAACAATTGGGGACAACATGCTTTTCTTGAAGCTTCCTAGTGCAATCTTTTAATACCCAACCCTTGCAACCTAGGGTTTGGGTTCATTTACCTGGAAGAGAAAAAAAGGGGGAAAAAAGAGGAGAAAAGGCTGTAAATAATCCAAATTGTGTTTTTGTGATGAACTACCTGACTTTAAAGTGTTGTGGCTGCTTTCAGAAATGTAACCTAGATGGGTCCTGAGGTGTGTTTCACTTCAGATACTTCAGCAGCAGCAGCAGCCCAGCACCTCTGGCTGCCCATCGGGGTGGATCCCAGGGAATCTAAGGAGCTGTTTTGCCTCAGCAAGCAGCAGAGCTTGCTTTCAGCTGGCCTATTCAGAAACAGTAACATTTTTGTGCTAATACTTCGGCTTTTTGAATATTCATAGCTTTCTGCCAGTGAATACATATGTACGTATGCAAACCAACTCTGGTGGTTTTGAAACTGTCAGTGATGAGCCTGCAAGGATCAATGTAAAACCTCTTCTTCCATATCTGAGCAGGTGGGGCAGATTTTTTGTTGACTGAGTGACTCTTCCAGAGGAGTTTCCTCTTCTAGCATATTGTTTTTTGACAACAATAACAGCCCACACTGATGCTCTTGAATCCCGGCAGGGTTTGGGTTGGAAGGCACCTTAAAGATCCTCCAATCCCACCCCCTGACATGGGTAGGGACACCTTCTAGGACAGGTTGTTCCAAGCTTCGTTCAGGTTCACCTTGAACACTTGCAGGGATGGAGCAGCCACAGCTTCTCTGGGCAACCTGTTAGGGAGTGTGTGTGCTGTCAGGCACAGTCCCAGCAAGTGTCCATGCTCTGCTCTAGAGGAGTGGAAGTTTTTGTCATAAAAATGTAGCTGGAGGAGGGGGAAAGAAAGAAAGCCAACTTTTTCAAAGTGCTGAGGCATTTTAGCAGTGTAACCAATGGGTGGCTTCCCTGGATCCATGTTGTACCTCTCTCAATGAACCAAACAAATCCATAATTGTTCACCTTGTGATAGTTGTGTTCCCACTCAGCGTCTCTCAGAGTGGCTTAGCTGTGTGCTGGCACTTGGTGATAGCACCATCCCAGCTGGGTTTGGGCTCTTACTTGTAATGCCCTTGATGTCTTTACACAAACTTCATTTTCTGTCTTAGTTTCTTACTGAGTTCTTTAGGAGTTCTTTAGGTGGCATTTACTTTGAAGTTAGTCTTCACCTTGTGTTTATGCCTGCCCTAAGTGTAAATACAGGGCTGTTAGACGAGGCAGAAAGGAAGGAGATGGTGGTTGCTGGAGGTCTTGGTCATGGTTGTGCTGATTAGTGACTAGAGTGACTAATCAGTCCTCCCTTTTTCCTTCTGCTTCAGATATTTATTCCCAAATACTTTAGAGTCTAGAGGAAGTAGACCGTAATTCTACTTTTTTCCTACAGTGTTTTGGGATGCTGTTATTTTGTTTCACCTCTTATGGAGGCAACCCCCTCTGTATTCATTCTACCATTATTGTTAACTGTAACAGTAGAAGAAGGGGTGGTTGCATTTGTAGGAAACTGATCCATTCTTTTATAAGCCTGGTTCCCATGTCCCAGTGCCTACAGATGAAAATCCTTGAATTTCAGTGATGCTGTGGAGAGCTGCCCATAAGTGAAAATATGCAGTGCTCTGAAAGCCACACCAAAACTTGTGCTCTTTTGCCAGTTGCTGTGACTTCCTCACTCTCTCCAGGACTGTAGAACAAGAGCTCTTTATTCTTCTCCAGTGTGACTGTTGTTCCCCTGGTGAAATTGGCTTCACTCATCAGCATTCCCTCTGTCCCATCTGCTCTGCTCTCCAGGGCAGCACAGCTGTCCTTGGACCCTGAAGGAAGATCAATTTGTGCATAACCTCCTGTACCAGAGTAGATTTTCCGCTTCATTAAGCAGAATTTTTGACAATTTTATGTCACTAATTACTTGACTCCAAATCGCTTGAGAAGAATTACCTTGAGTCCAAACATGACCATTTTGGCCAGCTGCCTGTTTGAAAGTGCAGCCTTGCTTGGAAGCACTGGTTGTACCAGCCTGGCTTCAAATTCCTCCAGTGCCCTGGAACTTACTGCAGGCTCCAAAATCCTTGTGTTTGGACTGAGACTGTTGCAGCCTTCCTCCCTGACGCCTGTGCTTGCTGGTTTTGTTTTCTGAGTTGAGTCTGCACTGGCTCTTGCGGATGTTCCCATGAGGAGCCCTGTCCCTGTGGGGAAGCCTGGTCCCATCACATTGGTCAGCACTTGGAGCAGTCCCTGCTGCTGCTCTCCGCTCCTGGCTGCTGGCAGAGTTTGCCTGGGGTGCGTTCCTGGGCTCCCTGCTCTATTCCCATCTATTCTTGGCATCCGTCTTGCCTGGCAGGAGGATCTCTGGTGTTGTGTGCAGTTACCTGTGCCTCTGCCACCTGTATCTGCCCCCTGCAGTAACTTCAGTCGTGTTTCTCCACCTACATTTTATGGATGAACTTACAGCTCCTACTGTGTGTAACTTCAGGGCACTGTGAGGACAGTGTGGGTGATTTTGAGTGGAGTAATTTATCCATAAGAGAAATAACAAATTTTAAATGGATCTCATCCACATGGATAGTAGAGTCTTCCCTCTCCAATCATTGAAGATACACAATTAGCAACAGCCCTAGACATCAGTTCTGTTAGAAAATAGCCCCAGAAGAGTGAGAGAAGAACAGACTGGGTTGGGCTGGAAGGGGCCCGCTGCCAAGGGCGGGGAACCTTCCACTAGACCAGGTTGCTGTAAGCCCCATCCGGCCTGACTTGTTATTCTAAAAGCTGGCAGCAGTAAATTATTCTATCTCTGTAGCAGTTATTACATCCAAGCAGAACTTTTGAAATCTTACTCAGGTATGTAATGGTAGTAGATTTTCAAGATTGTTGTCAGTGTTGTAAATGCAAAGACCATAATTTAGTCAGATTTGCTTTTAATGAATTTTTCCTGTCCAACTGTTGCCCCAGCACCACCACCATGTTCACCACTAACCCTGTCCCCAGATGCCACATCCACATGGGGATGGCGACTGCACCACTGCCCTCGGCAGTTGCTGGACAGCCCTTTCCATGGAGAAATTTTCCCAAATCTAAATCTAAATCTTTCTAATTCTAATCCAATCTAAACCTCCCCTGCCCAGCCTGAGGCCATTCCCTCTCTTCCTGTCCCTGTTCCCTGGAGCAGAGCCCGACCCCCCTGCCTGTCCCCTCCTGTCAGGGAGTTGTGCAGAGACAGAAATTCCCCCTGAGCCTCCTTTTCTCCAGGCTGAGCCCCTTCCCAGCTCCCTCAGCCCCTCCTGGGGCACCAGCCCCTTCCCAGCTCCGTTCCCTTCCCTGGACACTCTCCAGCCCCTCAGTGCCTTTCTCAAAACTGACTCGAGGATTGGAGGTGTGCAGCAGTTCAAAAATTGACATTTACAGAGATGCGTATAGGGCAGACTTCATCCTTAGTGGTTAAATTTTTTTAAATCTCTTCTTGATGTAAACAAGGCTAATGAAAAAATCTTCCATTAATTCTGGGATTAGGGGGATATGCAGAAATGGTCAAGGACGTTTTCCAAATACAGCTCAAGTGTATCTAGAATAATTTAAAGCAGATGTACATAATAATGGGACAGATTCAGGTCACATGGAGGGAGGGAAATTGTTAGATAAAACTCTGCAGTTATGTAATTGAAGAGCAGGGGCCTAAATGGTATCATTTATTTCTGGCCTTCCATAGGTGCTCACTCTTCAGACATAACTATTCTCTTTTTCATTGCTAATTCAAGAATTTTTGATTTCCTAAAGGTCAATCAGTCTCATACTCAGGCAAATTCAGGGACAGATGCCACTAATAGGACTGTTACCCAGTTCTTGTTAGGCACTTACTTAAATAGATTTCAGATGTTTTGAAAGTAGAAGTACAGCCGTTAAACCAAAAATATTCTGTGGACTATAGATGCATTGTTAATGTCTCCCAGGGGCACTACCCTCCATCATTTATCTATAATTAGATGATGGTGGCTATCAAACCAGTCACAGAATTACCAAGTAAATCATAAAGAAATTTTATTTGCTTGTAAGCAATTGCAGCTGAAATATGTGGCAGCTTTCAAATAGGAATTGAAAGGAGGTAACAGAAGCACTATTTGAAAATTACGATGTACAAAAACACTGTATGTTTTGAATGGTTTCTTGAAAAGAGCAAACCTAATAACTCTGCCATAAAATGATACATTTGGTTTTCAAGGAGTACTCTGAACATTTATGAGCACTTATGTACTCTATCCTGCTGCATGTGATGCCTACAGAGGTGTTAGAGTTGACCCTTTCAGAAATCCAAAGGGTATTTGTAGGTAAGACATCTGAGAGAGCTGCCAGGCTCCGTGGAATTGCTCCTAAATGGCCTAAATCAAGTAAATTCCAGGGTGAATTGCAGAGATCTGCTGACGTATTTAAAGTGGGTTGAATTTTTTGAAGGGGGGATCAGAGGTATTAAATTGCTTGACAAGCTCAGGTTGTATTCTTTCTAGTTTTCATTTTTGCAGTTCAGTCAAAGAAAAAGTCATTAACTTAAAAAGAGGCAGAAGTAGATGGAAAGTATGGGAGTGTTCAGTGCTGGAATCTGCTAAAATTGTTTAAAATAAAGAGAAAAAGGTATCTGTGTGAGCCTTAGGTATTTCCACTCTTTCAGAAATGTCTAAATAATTGAATGTTCGATTTAATTATTGTTACTAATGACTTGAGAATAACATTTGAAGTTTGCACTTGCAGTATCTGATGGATGAGGAGCTCTTGGGGAGGCTCGTGGTGGAGCTGCTCCGTGTCCTCCCACATCCTGGGAGCCCCCCGGCCTCGCTGCCCACAGCCCCCATCCCGGCCGATGGATCCATGGATCCGTTGGTCTCTGCACTCTCCTGTGTCTGCCTCACCAGGCTTTGCACAGCCTGCCCTGCCTTAGGCTGTGCCTCTCCCTGGAGCCCTGACCCCCTCCAGGCCCCTGCTCTGATCTCCTGCACTCTCCCTGCCCACCCAGGCCGGGCTGGACAGGTCTCGGAGCAGCCTGGGGTAGGGGAAGGTTCCCTGCCTGTGGCAGGGGTGGCACTTTAAGCTCCTTGATGGATGGGCTTTAAGCTCCCTCCCATGCCAAACCTTTCCATGACTGTGTGAATTACAATCACAGACTGGTTTGGGTTGAAGGGACCTTCAAGATGTTGTGGTTCCAGCGTGCTGCCATAAGGACTGTTATTAAAGCACATAATTATTATCCCCTATATCGTCATTGTACCTACACAATGACTTGGGGTAAGCTTGTAGTTTTCTGTGTTTTACAGGTGAAAACCAGGTTCGTGCCCCTTGGAGATGTTTTAGGGGTAGCTAAAGAAGCGGGAGGTTAAGGACAAAGTTAAACTCAACCTCCAGTGAGTGAATTTTGGTTACGAGTTGTTCCCAGCACTGAGCTAAAGGAAAGTGGCTGTGCCCTGTGCCCTGCAGCTGGGCACTCCTAAATCCTCTCAGGTGGGCAGTGCAGACGTAGATCCAGCTGTCCCTTTCTGCCCAGATGTGTAAGTCAGCATCATTTGAATATTTTTAATATCGTGGTTGTGAAGACAGAATGGGAAATGCACAATAAGCTGTGGAGCCATATCCAGGGAATGACTTTTACCAAAGAAGGTAGTCTACCTTTTTAAAGAAAGAAATAACCTTGGAAATAAAAGTCTATCTAGTTTTTATTTTACAGAAATGTCTCGGTTCTGGCTTGGGCTCCTAGAGCCAGTAAATGCCCACAGATTGGCTGTGGGTGGTCAGCAGTTCCGCAAATTGGGCCATCCGTCTAAATTTGTCTCTCTTCAATCTCTCGGACTCACATCAGTGTTGGTTCAAGCAGTGCAATGGGGATTCAATAACTTACGTGGACCTACTGTATCATCCATTTTCATAGCAGTGAAGCCATAGTGCAAGGACAGCTCCGAGTGCTCCACTCCCAGAGCTGGGAGTAGAGGAATGCAGTTGTGGTTGCATGGGAGATGCTCTTGGGTTTTTAATTTACAGTAGTGCAGATGAGACATCCAAAAATTGCTGTAAGCTTCTGTGGGCTGTACTCTGTGAGGTTAAATGGGAATTTATGGAAGCAACTGGCTTAAATTTCCTGAGATTTTGTGCATATCCCAGATTCTGTGATTTGTGGGTTTCAGTTACAGTTACCAAAAAGCAGTATTTTATTTGAAGTTGCATCCCTTTACTGTTGCTGCAGGCTGAGTGCTGGAGGAGCCCAAACCAGGGCAGAGCTGAGAAATGGAGATGGGCTCTTTTCCAGATTGTACATTATCAGATGAATAATTAACTGTAGACTAATTGCAAATCCTAATCAGTCTTCTATAACTGCACTAAGCACAGTATTACTTCAGTGTAATGTGGTAAGAACTTGACCTTCAGGCTTTAACCCTGCTGCTGGTGTGAGCAGGAAGGAACTTGACTTTTGGAACCCAAATTACATGTGCGATAGTCCAAGTTAAAAAACATCCACAGACTTTTGATATAAAATTAAAGGGATACAGAAATGCTGGTATACATGCCTGACCTTTTCCTGGTGTGCATTGCGAGCTGGAAGCTTGTCCGTGCTGTTTTCCCTACAGGTGGTGGGAAAAAAAATAGAAAAAATTTTTAGGAATGTTGGTTTTGGCCTGTTTTGTAGACTTGATGGGGAATTGGCAGGCAGGCTACTTTGTGGCCTGGCCAATAGGCTGAGTGCAGAAGGTGAGTTTTATCTGGAGAGACTTGATTTCCATATGACCATGAGTGTGTTGGGGACAGCAGGTGAACAGTGGAAGTTGCACATGTGTTTTCTGTCCTGGTCTTCCCTGTTAACTGCTCAGTAGCACAGGTTGGTTGCTCTGCAGCTCGTGGAGCACCTTCCAAATGGCTTTCGTAGCCTTGTCTTCCCTGTGAGTAATTTGGAGGCAGTTTCTGTGCCTCCAGGAAGCAGAGGGGGGAGAGAAAACACTCTCTTCTCCAGTGCTGGTCCAGAAAATCTTGTTCCCTGGCAGCTCTGGTGCTTCTGCTACTGGGACAAGATACCTGGGTGTGTTTCCATGGGAGGTGCTGAGAAGATAACAAGTAGTGAGAGGAGAAGCAACAGTTAACATTGGAGAGAACTTATATCTGTGGTACATGACCCAAAATTAATGAACAGCATGGAATGGTAAAACAGACTTGGAAACCCAGATATTGAGGGTGCACAGCAGGTAGTTGTGTTGTGTTGGTAACGCCCCTGAGCAGCAGCCAAAGTGAACAATTCCTGTCTGAATGTGGTTTTCTTCTGTTTAGGTGATACGGAGCAGGAGCTGGGACCCCCTCCGTCTGTAGATGAGGCAGCGAACACACTCATGACTCGCCTGGGCTTCCTCCTGGGAGAGAAAGTCTCGGAGGTGCAGCCAGGGCCACAGTACAGCATGGAGGTGCAGGACGAGAACCAGGTATGGCCCCTCCCTGCCTCAGCTATGGCAGGACATGGGCTGGGAGCTTGGGAAAGGGTGGGATTGGCTCCTTCCATGGCAGCCAGGTGTCTCCTAAGCATGAAATAATGGTGCTGAGGTAAAGGTTGTATCTCCTCATCATGCAGTGACTCATCCTTACAGAACAGCAGGCTGTGGTTCAGGGATCAGCCATGTGAGACAGCTTCTGTTGTTTTTCTGTTTCTGCAAATGTAGGAGTGGGCAGTGTTTCTAATCAGATTATAGTGACCAAAATAATCTGTACTTGCCTGGCATCTTTTCTGTGATATTTCAGAAGTACTTCAGTAGTGTTACATAAAGACTCACAGTGTCTGCAGAAGGGAGAGGGAAATAGTAATAGCCTGATTTTACAGATAGTCACAGTTCTTGCTTGTATTTGCCCAACTAGGGATCTCATATTTGAAAACAGATAAAGAAGGCAAATTACAAAATCTTTATTGTGATGGAGCTTGTTACACCCCTGGCTGGCTGGAAAGCTTTGGGGCTATGATACAGATTTTGTAGGAACTGTCTGAGCCTGAGTTTCTCCCTCCTTTTCCTCAGGTATGGACAATTTGCAGTTTTGCTGAGAGTGAAAATAGGAGGCCTTTCCCCCCCCACCCCTTTTTGTATTTAAATGGACAGATGGACAGTCCAGGATGTAGCAGAAGAGCACAAAACTCAGCAGCTACTTCTAGTTCTCTGTTCTTATGTCATTGGGTGACTCTGCATGAGTCACTCAGATATTTAACATAAATGTGATTCAGAGAACCTGAATTCCTTAAAAAGAGAGTCAGTGAAAAGTGGCCTGTCTTCAGCACAAAACAGATGGGGACCTGTTGGAGCAAGTCCAGAGCAGGCCACAGAACTGGTCCAAGGGCTGGAGCCCCTCTGCTCTGGAGACAGGCTGGGAGAGCTGGGAGTGTTCAGAGTGGAGAAGAGAAGCTCCAGGGAGAGCTCAGAGTGCCTTAAGGGGCTCCAGGAGAGCTGGAGAGGGATGTTGGACAAGGGGTGGAGTGACATGAATGGCTTCCCACTGCCAGAGAGCTGGGATAGATGGGATATTGGGAGTAGATGGGAGATTAGGAAGCAATTCCTCCGTGTGGGGGTGGTGAGGCCCTGGCAGGGTGCCCAGAGAAGCTGTGGCTGCCCCTGGATCCCTGGAAATGTCCAAGGCCAGATTGGGTTGACTGACTGACACAAGACATGATTTGTTTGATCTCCTGCATGAGCTAGCTTGATTGAGAGCCAAGAAATGTGATTTTGTAAAGTTTTTTGCCTTTAACACATATGTTACACTTTTAACACTTCCCATTCAATTTTTTAAAGCAAGTTGTGGATTTAAAATGGACTGTACTATACATTGGGCTAGAAAATATCCTTTGAACAGGCACCTGTTTCAACTGAATACTTCAAAGCCAAGCAGAGCTTTCTACTATAAATGGTTCCTTTTGTTGTTACCTTTTGACAAGAATTAAAATCCCATCTTTTCTCTAAAGCCGAAGATGTCTTTGGAGAATAAATAAAAGAAAAAAATCTAAAGAGAAATAGCAGAGACTTGTCCCCTAAACTAAATTGGTATCTTGGGCTGTGTGCTAGTTTTTGCATGAAAAAGTTTTCCAGGGCCTTTGCATGCTATTCATGTTTGGGAGAAAAAAAAGAGAGGTTGGTTCCTCAATTGCCAAGTTAATTTTTCCCTTCCTTTGTAAGCGTGTCCTGATGTCAGCACTTGCCTGGAATCCTCAAGGTTGGAAGTGACCTCACGAGGTCAGCCCGTCCCTGCACCCTCGGAGGCAGGGCTGGCTTGGGGGGCTCCTCAGGCAGGCTTGGGAGATCTCCAGGTGGAGATCAGTGGGCTCTCCTGGCAGCCTGCCTTGGGCTCACCAGCTTGAACTGGGAAAAACCTTTTCCTTCTACCTAACAGAAAATTTCCTCGATGGAACCTGAGACGGTAGCTGCTTGTCCTCTGCCTTTCCATTTGTGAGAGCAGTGTAGTTGTGTCTTCTCTGCAGGCCTTGCAGGCAGTGCAAGGGTGCAGCTGTTCCTGGATCCTGTGCAGCTGTTCCTGGATCCAGTGTAGCTGTCACTGGATCCAATGCAGCTGTCCCTGGATCCAATGCAGCTGTCCTTGGATCCAGTGTAGCTGTCCCTGGATCCAGTGTAGCTGTCCTTGGATCCAATGCAGCTGTCCCTGGATCCAGTGTAGCTGTCCCTGGATCCAGTGTAGCTGTCACTGGATCCAATGCAGCTGTCCCTGGATCCAATGTTGCTGTCCCTGGATCCAGTGCAGCTGTCCCTGGATCCAGTGTAGCTGTCCCTGGATCCAGTGCAGCTGTCCCTGGATCCAGTGCAGCTGTCCCTGGATCCAGTGTAGCTGTCCTTTCTGTAGAATGAACCTTCTCCATCCGCCTCTCCTCCTCCTCTGCATCAGCCTCTCCGGCTCAGCCCCAGCCATCTCTCATTTCTGGGGCTCTCCTCTGACTCTGCCATCTCCCACTGGCTGTCTCAGCAAACAAATCCTGTCCAAGCTAAAGCTGCTTCTGAATTGCAGCAAACTTTGGGAAAACATCTCCAGATCTCCATCCAAAACCGAATTTCTTCCACTACCCTATTTCTAGTCATGTTGAAAATCACACAATGAGATGTTTATGGGATTTGCAAAGATTAATTCTTCTATTAATCATCGATTAATTAAAATCTGATTGAGACTTTGACCAGTAGTTTGCACTTGAATCTAAAAATTAGAACAATTTTTTTGTTTTGATGCGTTAATTTATGCAAGCTGAGCAAATAAAACATTCTTTGTTTCAAAAGCTGCTGCTTGTTATTCCAGCCATGCTTTGCCTTCTCAGGGAAGGCAGTAATTATTTGCCATCTCACCAGTGCTTAAGCTGAAAGGAAGATAAGGAATGGGAGTTTTGCACTGAACCTGTCCAATCTATACATCTCTATGCTGCTTTTTCCCGCCAGTTGCTTTATTTTGAATATATCCAAGGACATATTTTCTAATCCACATTGTAATAAAATAGTATGTTTTCTGTGCTTTTAATCATGATTTTAATCATGATTTCCTTAATGGGAGATCCCAAATGCTGAGGATTAAATCCTTTTTCTCCTACTTTTTGGGAAATTCTTTCTAAATATATTGTCTGTCAGAGCAGCACAAAGGACATTGAGGCTCTGGCAGAACAGAGTCATTTTTCAAAGTTCAGTGAAAATGTGACGGATGAAACAGCAGCAATAATAATACAGAATGTTCTGTCAATGGAAATTTATATTTAAAACTTGCACAGAGGAACATTTTTCTATATCAATGCAAAAATAAAACGTGTCAATCAATGACAAGTGATATACTGTGTTATTTCATAATTTCCAGTTGCAAGGAGCTTCTTCCTCAGGAGCTGCATTGATAACACAGCAAATAAAGGAACATCTATCACTTCTGGCATTTCATGAAACAATAGTTTTATCAGCTGGAGGGAAGATGAGTGTACCAGCCTTGCACTGAATTTTAATTTGCTTTAAAGTGCAATGATTTCTGTGTTTTAAAGTTAGTGGATGTTATTTTGTACTGAGATAAGTTTCAGTGGGGATTTGTTTAAAATGACAGTTAAAAAAAAGAAATAGAAAAACTCCACCAGAAAGAATTTATAATAGTAATAAAGCTTTACATTCTGGAAGATCCCATTTGTAAGCTGATCAATTTTTTAGATGCTGTAGTTTGAGATTGGTAGGCGCTTCTGGAGATCCTCTAAACCAACCTTCTGTTTAGAGCAGGGCCAGCTGAGATTGGGTTGTGTTATTCCCCACCTGGAATTCTCTGTACAATTCTGGTGCCCCCAACAAAAAAAGAATATGGAACTGAGCAGAGGTGGGCAGAGGAGCAGCATCGCCCCCTGCCCCTCCAGCATGACTCTTCCATATGCACCCCAGGATACCTTTGGCCTTCCTTGTCCAAAGCTCCCTAATTAAATTACCTTATACTTGATACAGTTCGTTCGACTGTCAGTGAGTTAAAGAAAATATTGGGAAAAACTGATTAAATGGCTCAGGTGTGTTGATGGAGTCCCATCAGCTATGATGAATCAGAAGACAGGCCCACAAGCCAAACAGCAAGCCAAAAAGAGCCCTGCATTGCGTTATATTAGTAATAACAATAAACCCTGTCAATTTTAAAGGAAAAAAAATAATGGAATATTTTCATTGAATGTGACACACAAGTAGTTTTTGATTCGGCCACTACAATGAATGAGCTGGAAATAATTTTGGAAAATTAAAAGCAGATTTAGAAAAATCAGTGGTGTATTTAGACATCTGAAAAATTTGCAGTATGAGGAGATGAAAAAAGTTAGTGGAGAGAGAAAGCGCATGATAGGTGATGTACATGTGTGAAACCAGAATATTCACAGAGCCAAAATTACTGGAGCAGTCAGCTTGCCTGCAGTTCCTAGAAGGCACTGGGGGAGAAGGAGAGGTACTGGTAAGTGCCTAGAATGTGAAAGAATGGAAAATTACAATAACTGGATTTACCAGGGACACTTGAAATTGGGTGGAGAGAGGAGAGCGTTGCTTTGCTTATCCCAGGAACTTCAAGAGAGATGAGCATGTGCCAGCAGCCACCACATGCACTGCGGGCATTTTAGAGTCACTGGATCATTGAGGTTGAAAAAGACCTCCAGGATCATCAAGTCCAGCCTTTGACTGAATCCCACCATGTCACTAAACCGTATCACAAAGTGCACATGGACCTGTTGGAGCGCTTCCAGGGACAGCGACTCCACCACCCATTGGGCAGCCCATTCCAGTGCCTGACCACTCTTTCAGCCAAGGAATTCTCCCTGTTACCCAACCTGAGCCTCCCTTGGCCAGCTTCAGGCAATTTCCCCTTATCCTGTAGCGTGTTGCTTGGAAGAAGAGACTGACCCTGATGGATACCACGGGGAGGTTATGAATGAGCATGGGAATCCTCAGGCAGTTGATGTTCTGCTGTACTGGGGTGTCTGTGTTCACACACAAACGCGGGGCAGAGCTGGGACATTGGCACTGTGGCCCTGCTTTGCTGATGTGCTGGTCCATGTTGGGGATATTCTGTAATTAGGCTGAGATGGATTCAGTTCCCTCTGGCGTGAGAGCAGAGCTGTGGGGTGGCCAAGGAGCTGCCCCATCCCCTCTGCCAGGGCTGCTCTGTGTTGCACTCTGAGTAAGGATTTTTACTAAACCCATGGGAATACTTGGACAAGGTAGGTTTTTTCCTGGTAGCTTCACGTGATAGCTGCCTCCTAGTACAAAACATCATTTTCAACTTTAAAAATATCCCTCCCAGGCATTTTTAAAGTTTCAAATATATAATAGAGAGGAGATAAAAACATTACATGTCAGACCTGTTATGCAGTTTGCAGGTATGATGCTTTCTGTCGTCTCCTTGAAATGCCACAGAGAAGGGGATACAAAGCCACACAATTACGTGGGGATGCTCACACAGAATAAAAGAAATCTCATTTAACCTAATTCCAGATGGGGAATGAACCTCTGCTGTTCCTTCCTTGGGACCAGGCTCACTGTACAGGGAATGAAGTGCTGCCTGCTGAGCCCAGCTTCACCCAACTGCAGCAGTGCAGCAGAACTGGCTGTGCTCTGCACTGTCCCCTGAACTAGGGAGACATGGGGTCACCTCCCCCTGCAGAACCCGAAAAATGAACTCGAGGGAGGATCACATGCTGAAACTCCCATTTATTAATGGTTACTTTTTGCCCATCCTCGAGGGGAGATGGACTGACCCTCCTGAGGGTGTGGCTCCTCCAGTGCCCACCCTGAGTGGGTGCCTGTTCTGTCAGTCAGTCCCATGCAAGGAAGGTGTTGAAATTGCCCATTTATTTAAAAAGAAAATGTTTCTGAAGTCCAGGGTAAGGGTGATGAAATTAGTGTGTTGGGCACACAAGAGGTCACCTGCGCCTGCCAGCCCCCTTGACCCTGCATAGCAGTTTTGTGCCCTGCAGAGGCTCCAGGACGTGTCTTCAGCAGGGAGAGCCTTTTCCAGGGGAGCTTCTGTGTCCAGCAGCCTGTGGTTAAAACAAGGGCTTTGTCATATATCAGATTGAGTTCAAGAATGATTTTGGATTTTTAATAAATCCATCTCCCTGCACAGGATTAGATGGATAAACTCCTCGAGGTTCCTTGCACACAGTGTCCTATAGGGTCTTACAAAAACCACTTTTAAAATAGCATCTTCTTTGTGCTGTTTTACTTTCCATATTATTGAGGGTTTGTTTAAACTTCATCTGGTGGAGAAAGCATGCCTGGGCAGGGAAGGGCCATCTGGTATCTAGATAGGGATCTCTGTTGTTTCCTGGAATGGAGGAGACATTTGTAGAGCAAAATAGAAACTGCAGCCACACAAGGATTCTGAGCGGATGGAAATGGCCCAGAGGTCTTTGTAGGATTTCCTGGATATGATGATCGTAGCGGTAAGTAAAGGTGAGATCACACTGTGTGCTTCACACCCCAGAGCTCTCCACTTCATCAGAGGCACGGAATTTACCATTCATGGTTTTTGCTTATTTGTACTTTTTTCTTTTAAGCTTTCAGTTCAATGCTAACAAAACAGTCAAAACTCCCGATCAAGTACGGGATCAGGTTTTAATAAATACCGCTATTTATGTCTCCTGTGGCTCCTACTGAACATGGAAGCTGGGATCTCTGAAGCATGAAGGAGAAAACGAGCCTGATGTCTGCCACAGGTGGGGGGTGGCCTGGTGGATGTTTTCATTTCTAACTGTAAAGCACTTTTTAGCCTCACCAGACAGAGCAAATCCTCAGGTGTGAGCTACAGAAAGCCTTCCCCCCTGGCAGTGCCCGTGAGTGATGTGCTGTGCCTCCCGTTCTGCAGAGCTCGGCGGTGACGCAGCGCATCAGCCCCTGCTCCACGCTGACCAGCAGCACGGCCTCGCCGCCGGCCAGCAGCCCCTGCTCCACGCTGCCGCCGGCCAGCGCCGGCGCCGCGGCCAAGGACTGCGGCTACGGGGCCGTCACCAGCCCCACGTCCACGCTGGAGAGCAGAGACAGCGGCATCATCGGTGAGTGCTGGCCCTCCTCCTCCTCCTCCCCCTCCTCACTGCTGCTGCCTGAGCCTCAGTGTGCTGGGCTGCTCTCACAAGGGTTGGTTCACGGTCAGAGAGTCCCAGCATGGTTTGTGTTGGAAGGGGTCTTAAAGCTTATCCCATTCCACCCCTGCCATGGCAGGGACACCTCCCGCTGTCCCATTGCTCCAACCCCAGTGCCCAGCCTGGCCCTGGGCACTGCCAGGGATCCAGGGGCAGCCACAGCTGCTCTGGGCTCCTGTGCCAGTCACAGATGCTGGGATTAATTCATCTTCTGGATAAAATTTTAGCAGAACAGGGGAAACCAAGAGATGACATTTATAGAACAGAGGTGTGGCTAAAGCAGGTGTGAGGGTGCAGTGAATGGTGCAGCTGATGCCAAGGGCTCACCTGGGCAAGGCCAGAGCCCAGGAGGGGCTCTGGAGATGGGACACAAGGTGTGAACATTCCAGATGTGAGGAGTCCTGGGGAGAAGTGGGAGGGTCTGAGGTGCTGTGATCCCGGGGGTGACAGCCTGTCCCTGATGTCCCCTCTGTGTCCCCAGGGGTGACAGCCTGTCCCTGATGTCCCCATGGGTGCTGTGCTCCCAGGCTGTCCCTGATGTCCCCTCTGTGTCCCCAGGGCCCCGAGGCCAGGCCTGGCTCCAAGGCTCAGAGGAACTCCAGCAGCGCCTCCCGCATCCCGGCCAAGACCCCCACGGCCCCCAAGACCCCTCCCAGCTCCGGTAGGTGACCCTGGCTCCCCGTGCTGGGGCTGGCTGCTGCTGCTGGCCACCTGCAGGGGCTCCTGGCCCAGCTCAGCTGTCCTGGGGCTCCAGGGCTGTTCCCTCTGCTGGGGGCTGCTCAGTGCCCTGTGTTCGTGCACTCTGCAGTGGGTAGGAGAGGCCACTTGCTTTGTCCCGTGGGATTCCCTCAAATTTGGAAGATTTAGGCAGTTCCATTTTTTTTTTAATCCATCTACCCGTTCTCTCTCTGATGGTATTTCACAAAGACCAGGGGCAAGAGGATCAATTCTTCGATTACAGGAATGGAGATTAGCCCATTATGCTCAGAGAAGAAAACCCCAGAAAGCATCAGGCGTTGTGAATTTCCATTAAAATGGTGCATTTCACTGGATATATACATATATTTCATACTTAGCTAGAGCTGCATAAAACCTAAAAATCAATTAATTTTCCAGCTTTATTATGTTTAAGCATCTTTCTCATTCACTAAACAGGCAGAAAGGAGCAGAAAAAACCACCTCCTGCAGCAGCAAAGACTGAGAAAGGTGATGTTTAAGGGTCTTTTCTTTTTCATTTCCTTTTCAAACTGGGGACAGTGCTAAGCTGCTCAGCCATCAGCCTTAGATAATTAGAAAATCATTTTTTGGAAGCGCTTCCAAATTTCTAAAAGAGAAGTGATTCTGAGTGTGTTTTGTCTGTAATCCATCGTGCCACGCTCGGGTGGGGATTCTTATGATCCAGGCAGTGGAGACCTTCAGGAAATTGCCTTTGAACTGTGGTTTTTCCGTCAAAACGGAGTAGAAGAGTGCAGCCAGGCCGTGCTGTGCGCTGGGGTGCGGGAGGGCTGGGTCCCCGGGGCAGGGGCCGGCGCTGACCCCTGCCCCTGTGCAATACAGGTGAGCAGCCCAAGGAGCCCCGGAGCGGCTACAGCAGCCCCGGCTCCCCCGGGACCCCGGGCAGCCGCTCCCGCACCCCCTCTCTGCCCACCCCCCCAGCCAGGGAGCCCAAGAAGGTGGCCGTGGTCCGCACGCCCCCCAAGTCGCCGGCCTCGGCCAAGACCCGCGCCCCGCCCGCGGCCGCGCCCATGCCCGACCTCAAAAACGTCAAGTCCAAAATCGGCTCCACCGACAACCTGAAGCACCAGCCCGGGGGCGGCAAGGTGAGCACGGACCTGCTGCGGGGGGTGGGGGGGAAACGGGGTGCTGGGCACTGCTGTGGGTGCTGAGCACTGCTGTGGGTGCTGAGCACTGCCACGGGCACTGCTGTGGGTGCTGGGCACTGCTGTGGGTGCTGAGCACTGCCACGGGCACTGCTGTGGGTGCTGGGCACTGCTGTGGGCACTGCCATGGGCACTGCTGTGGGTGCTGGGCACTGCCATGGGCACCGCTGTGGGCACTGCTGTGGGTGCTGAGCACTGGTGTGGGTGCTGAGCACTGCTGTGGGTGCTGAGCACTGGTGTGGGTGCTGAGCACTGGTGTGGGTGCTGAGCACTGCCATGGGCACTGCTATGGGTGCTGGGCACTGCTGTGGGTGCTGGGCACTGCCATGGGCACTGCTATGGGTGCTGGGCACTGCTGTGGGTGCTGGGCACTGCCATGGGCACTGCCATGGGCACTGCTGTGGGTGCTGAGCACTGCCATGGGCACTGCTGTGGGTGCTGAGCACTGCTATGGGTGCTGAGCACTGCTGTGGGATGGGAGAGCCCTGGAGCAGCAGGAGCAGCAGGAGCCTGGCTTTGTACTCAGCTCTGGGCTTTGGGCTCAGGACTCAGGGCTTTGGGCTCCTGAGATTGGGCTCTGAGCTCTGGATTCTGGGCTCTGAGCTTTGGGTTTTGGGCTCTGAGCTCTGGGTTTTGGGCTCAGCTCTGAGCTCTGGGTTTTGGGCTCTGGGTTTTGGGCTCTGGGCTTTGGGCAGAGCTTTGGGCTCTGGGCTCTGATACTGAGCTTTGGGCTCTGGGCTCCACCTGACCCTGGCCCATCTGAAGGTTTTGGGTTGGATGCTTGTCCCGGGATTCCTTGCCTGGCTGAGTGCAGCTGGGCTGTGCCTGTGTGGGTCTCATTGCAGGACAGTGACATTCCCTGCAGGGACAGCAGGTGTGAGCTGCAGCCCTGAGGAGGGGCAGGGTCTCAGGGCTGTTTGTGAATCCCCCTGTGCCTGGGGCAGCCCTGCCAGGGCAGGACAGGGCAGGGCAGGGCAGGGCAGGAAGGTTCCTCTCCTCCTCCTCAGGGGCTCAGGCTCAGACCCCACATTTTTCCAGATGTTGGGATTTTGGGTCCAGCTCTGTTGGCAGGGTTTTGGGTTGTGTTGTGCCATCAGTGCAGGGTGGCACGGCCAGAACTGGTGGCACTTCTGTCCTTTCAAACACTTTGCACTCCCAGAAAAGTTGTTTCACGAGCAGCAAAGTGACCTCTGGGCTCCAGGTGCTCGGGAATAAGGGTCTGGGGATAAACTCTGCAAGCCTGGCAGGGGACACTGATGGTCCTGGGGTGACACTGATGGTCCTGGGGTGACACTGCCAATCCTGGGGGTGACACTGCCTGGCTCCAGACCTTGCAGAGCCATAACAAGCGTTCCCTGAGTGCTGTGCATGACATTTTCTGTGAGCAGGTGCCTCAGTGGCTCTGGGAGCTCCCCTTTGCCATGGGGGCAGGCTTTGGGCTGGCTCCTCTGCGTGCTGTCAAGTGGCAGCCTGCTTTGTCACGGCCTTTCCAGGCGTTTTCCACCGTGGCTGGTGATTTACTGGCTTTGTGCCACGGTCCAGGGGGCTCTGGAGCCTGGGCAGGGCTCTTGGTCATGAGACAGCAGCACATGAGCACAGTGTCCTGTTTGGGGGGGCTCAGCCCTCCCGCCCACTTTGCACCAGACAGGTTTTTCTTCCCACCCCCACAAACCCTGTTCTCCAGGGATTTTAGAAGGAATCCTTGTTTACTGGAAAATAGTTAAATTATTAGCTTGTTCTTTTCTTAATCCAGCTTTTACAAGTTGGTTCTTTTCCCTCTCTGCTTCTCTGTTTGTTGTTGCTGCTGAAAGAGTAAGAAGAGCTGAATTTGGGGCAGTTCCTTGCCCTTTGCAGGGGAGGATGGCTGATGCTGTGCTGGGGATTCTGTAGGACAGAGGCTGCTCTCAGCAGAGGGGGCTGGTCCCAGCAGGTTGATTTTAGGCTGGTCAGAGATGGTTTGGAGCCTGTGCAGAGTCCAGCCCCCAGGCTGGGGACAGTGGCCAGGAGCAGCAGCCATCCCTGGGCTGGGGCTGCATCCCTGGGATGGGAACTGAGGCTGCATCTCTGCCCTGGGGCTGCATCCCTGGGCTGAAGTTGCATCCCTGGGCTGGGGCTGCATCCCTGGGCTGGGGCTATTTCCCTGGTATGGGACTGCATCCCTGGGATGGAGCAGCATCTCTGCCCTGGGGCTGCATCCCTGGGCTGAAGCTGCATCCCTGGGCTGAAGCTGCATCCCTGGGCTGGGGCTGCATCCCTGGCAGCTTTGTCTTCCCCGTGGTGGCTGTGGAGGGAGGGAGTGTGAGCCCTGTGCAGAGCAGAGCTTGGTGCCCTCTCCCTGCACACGCAGCTCCTGCTCCCAGCCTGGCCCGTGGCACCTGTTTGCCCAAGGCTGGCTGTGCCTGGCCCAGGTGGGTTCTGTGGTGTCTGGCACAGGGCTGGAGCTGGGCAGGCTTTTCCCTCTCAGCTCCAGCCCTCCTCCTGGCACTGGCTGTGCAGAACCTGGGTCTCTGGGCACTGCTGGTGCCCCTCAGCCCTCCCTCCCTGTGGGTTTGCTGCCCAGCAAGTTCCCCGTTCTGTTCAGTGGAGGGATCCAGGCTGAGCTGGTTTTTTGGCTGGTGTTTGTGGCCTGGCACCCAGGGCTGCATCACTGCCCAGGCTGGAGCTAAAACCTGCCCACCTCCCTCTTCCCCTTCCAGCCAGGAGCAGATAAATCCGTGCAGCCAGCCAGAGATTTTCCCTCTCACTGCTGGCCCTGGCAGGCAGGCTCCTGGTTTTAGGGCTGTAACACATGGTCAAGCTGCAGATGGTCATGTTGTTTCTCACGCTCTTTTCTGGCTACCAAAGGTGCAGATAATTAATAAGAAGCTGGACTTTAGCAGCGTGCAATCCAAGTGTGGCTCAAAGGATAATATCAAACACATCCCTGGCGGAGGCAGTGTGAGTACCTTCACACTTTGAATGCTCTATCACAGTTCTATACAGTGGCATGTTGTGTACACTAAACTGCCAATGCTATCTGCAGCGACCCTGCCTCCAGATAGCTTTGGTGACGTGCAATGACTCTTTTCTGGCTACCAAAGGTGCAGATAATTAATAAGAAGCTGGACTTTAGCAGCGTGCAATCCAGGTGTGGCTCAAAGGATAATATCAAACACATCCCTGGCGGAGGCAGTGTGAGTACCTTCACACTTGGAATGCTCTGTGCTAACCCTGACCCCAGTGGCATGCTGTACACTAATCACCAATGCTATCTGCAGCCACCCTGCTGTCACATAGCCATTGGGGACGTGCTGTCATTTAACCCTTAACCCAAAAACCAGCCCTAACGAGTCCTGGCCATGCCTGGCATGGACAGCACTAACTGCCCCGTGTCCAAACCACGTCTGTAAGCAAACAGCCCTGAGCTCCAGGGCTCTGCACGCCCTGGAGCCTCCTTGTCTGTGGGACGGGGCCCCTGGCACACGGTGCTGCAGGAGATGGGTAGGTTTAGAGCAGACCCAGCCCTCATTGCTCAATGTGCTGCTAAACTGGACACGACCCTGCCCGGCACGTGAACATGCCCATTCCCACCAGGCAAGTATGATCCATGCAAAGATTCAGTTTCTCCTTGCTAGGGAATGTGTCCAGCAGCGCCCACGGAGGCTGAGCCCAAAGTGTTGTTGGGTTAATTGATTTGAACACTGGCACTTCCAGCTGTTCCCACATAAATACCAGACTCAGCTTTCAGTTACTGTGCCAGAAACCTGGAGAAGCTCCACAGAGGTTGGTGCATTTACAGCTGGGGAGAGTTTGGGTCCAGGAAAGATGCTGGGCCGAGGAAGGCTCATTCCTGAGAGCCCAGGCAGAGGCTGGGGTTTGTGGGGCCTGCTCTGAGATGTTCCCATGGATTTTCCTTGGGCTGTGGACGCCCTCCCTGAGCAGCTGAGCCTTGCAGAAGGCTTGGCAGGTGAGCACAGGGACACAGCTGAGTTTGCAGCCTCTGGTTTAAATTTGGTGTCGCTCTGCAGTGAGCTCAGAGGCCAGAGGAGCTGCTCTGCAGGGCTCAGGCCCCTGTCAAGCAGGTCCGTGGTGGTTCCTCTGCCTTTCTCTGGGCCCCTGCACTGCCTGGGCTGCCCAGGGTGTGGGGGACCAGGAGCTGGTGCTGGCCACAAATCCTCTGTGCTGTGGCTGCTGAGCTCATCCCTCCCTCCACAGAGCTCACACCTGGGTGTTGGCAGCTGCACTGGGTTAGGAATTACCTGGATTTCCATCTGGGGCTGGTGATCCCTGCCCAGGCCCTGCCAGAGCTGCAAGCCAGGAGCTCTGCCTGGCTGCAGCAGCTCTGGAGCAAATCCTGCCAGGGACAGCCTCCTGGCTGTGCTGGGGCTGGGAACAGGAGACCCCAGGGCTTTGGGGCTGAGCCCCATGGCAGCAGCACCCCCTGCCCAGCCCCACTCCTGGGGTGCTGCCTGGATTCTCCAGCCCATGGCTGCTCTGACCAGGGGTGCCTCAGGCACTGCTGATGCTCAGGGGGATCCCCAGGTCTCTGGCACTGCTTCCCCAGGCAAACAGCTCTGTTCCCCTCTCCCTTCCCTGCTGACGTGGGGAGGATCCTTCTCTGCTCCCCAGCAGGATGGGAAGGGACAGCAGAGCCCTGTCTGTCAGAAAGGGGCTGGGAATGAGAGCAGAGAGTTCCAGTTGCTGAGGGCTTGTTCTGGAAGCAGGAGGACTCTCAGTCCCAGGTCTCAGTGGTGCCTGAGTTGCTGAGAGTCCCCTCAGGGTCACAGCTGCCATTGGGAAGGCACTGGCTGCTCTTTTGGGTCCGTTTCCTGCTTTCCAACCAAATCCAGCTCCTGTCCTGCCCAGGTGCATTGAACGTGTGCCCTCCCCCCGTGTGTGTGCAGGTGTGCTCCAGAGCCCAGGGCTGCTTTTGTCCCTCTCTGTGTCCTGTCCAGCGTGCCTCTGGTCTGTGTGAGCCTGGGGACAGGGTGGGCTCTGTGCCTGGGCTGAGCTCTGCTGGGTGAGCTCCGGCTGTTCCTGGGGCTGTGACAGTCTCTGCTGTGGGGGGTGACAGTCCAGTGCTGGGGGATTCACCTGGTGCTCAGAGGGACTGCAGGGGCTCCTGGGGCTCCGTGCTGGGGGGACTCACCCCTCTGCAGCATCTCCCCTGCCTGGGGACACGAGAGCAGCAGGGGCTGCCCAGGACACCCAGGCTGCCATTCCTGCCCCACAGCCCCAGCAGGTTCCAGGGGAACTCTGGGGGTGTTCCCTCCCCCTTGTCTCCTGCTCCTGCCCTGTGTGTGCTGTGCCCCTGCAGAGCCCCTGGCTGTCCCTGTGTGTGTCCCTTGTCCCCAGTGTCCCTCGAGCTCTGGGGATGGGGGATCCCTGGAGCTGCTGCAGCAGAGACATCCTGGGCAAAGCACATCAAAACTGAGCTTAAATAGCACAAAATGCTGTTGTGGTTCAGTATTTTGTAATTTTTAAAATTTCTATTATGTGAACTCCAGATATTTAGACTTTGCTTTGTTATTTGTTTTTTGGTTTGTTTTTTTTTTAACCCTTATTTCCATTACAGCATTTTTTCAGAAATGCATATTTTGGTCACTCTTTTAAAAGTTCTGTGCACATTGATCATTTCTGTTCTTTCAGTTTTTGTGGACATAAGCTTTATGTTTTACACCAGAAAAGGTATTTATTTTTTATGTTTTCTCTCTGGTATTCCTCCTCCTTTTGGATGATGTGTATGCAAATCTTAATTAATTACCACTCCACTTTCTCTCTCACTCGAGCACTTTAAAATTGCCTCTACCCCCCCTCTGTGGAGAGGTGATCTCGTGCATGCTGACTGTTGAGAGGCATCAATGCTCTCCCATTTCTGGTGGCAGTTTCTCTGGTGTCATTAGTCCTGCTGGGCTGGAGCTGTCCTGTCCCTGCAGTCCAGCTCAGGTGCTGCTGTGTGTTGTGCTCCCCCTCCCCAGCTGCCCCTGCTGGCCCCCAGCTCATCCCCTTCTCCTCTCTCCAGGTGCAAATCGTGTACAAGCCAGTGGACCTGAGCCATGTGACATCCAAATGTGGCTCCCTGGGCAACATCCACCACAAACCAGGTGCCACTGGGGCTGTGCTGGGGCGGGGAGGGCAGGGGGTGAGGGCAGGCAGTGGCTGCAGCATCCCTGGAGTGCTGGGAGCTGCTCCCAGCTCCTGACCCTCCTCTCACTCTTCCCTTCCAGGTGGTGGCCAGGTGGAGGTGAAATCTGAGAAACTGGACTTCAAAGATAAGGTGCAGTCGAAAATCGGGTCCCTAGATAACATCAGCCACGTCCCTGGAGGGGGCAATAAAAAGGTAAATGTTGATTTATGGGGTCGGGGTGTGGCTGTGGGCACTGGGAGGGTCTGGCCAGAGCTGGGGCACTCCAGGCCAGCACAAGTGTCAGTGGCAGCCTCTGCTGTGGTTTCCTGCTTTCTGCTGCCTCTGAAGTTTGTGTTTGTGCCTCAAACCCTTCCCTCCGAGCCCTGTGCTGTGGCACTGAGCTGCAGCTGGGGAGCTGCAGAGGGGTTGGATCCCAGGGAAAGGGGAGCATTAAAGGCTCAGCTTTGTTTAGAACAGGTGACTTTGCAGCAAACTGGCCCTTCAGAAGGTGATTCCTCCTTCCTGACCGAGGGCTCTGTGAAGGGAGGGAGTGTTTGGGGGGGTTAAATTGAAAAACAAAAAGCACTCGGGTCAGGGAAGTGCTGAACTGGGGCTGAGCTGTTCCCTCCAAGGCTTTGATGGTGAATTCAGGGAGCCTTAGCCAGGTACAAGAGCCCCAGAGCTGGGCTTCAAGGCCACCAAGTGCCCAGCAGGCAGGGGGTGAGGCCAGCAGGTAAGCACAGAGCTGAGGCTGAGCCTGGCAGGGTTCAGCTTCCCCAGGGAAAAGCGGTTTTTATCTTGCTTGTTTCTGCAGCACTTTTGTCTCAATGGGAGGGGAAGGTTCTGTTTCAGCTCCTGCATTTTGGCACTTTGCTCTTGGCCACGTGTTCTCTGTGCAGCTCCAGCTCTCACCTCCAGCTGGCCTCTGGCTGCTTGACTTCCTTACCCTTCTCTCTGCCGTGCATCAGCTGCCTGTGCTTCACTGAGCCCTGGGCCACCAGTCCTGGGGTTCCACTGATGGCTCTGGCACTTCCTGGCACAGTCACTGGGCCGTAGTTTGAAGATCTGGCCCTTTGCAGGGGAGTTTCTCTGCAAGGCTGTGACCCAGCAGTGGCATCATCACCTCAGCCTGCCAGCCTGGAGGAGCTGTGGGTGTGACTGGCTCCAGCTGCAGCTCTGCTGCTCCTTTCCCGTGGCCCCAAGCCCCCTCCTTGCTCTGTGGCACACAGATCCACATCTGGACTCACAGTCCACACAGCTCTTTGGGCTGAGCTCTGGTTCCTGTGCCAGGTCTGCTGTGGGGAGCTGGGTTCTCCGTGCTCTGCCCAAGTCCCTGTGCTCTCCCTTGCTGTTCTTGGAGAGTTTTCCTCCCTGGCTCCAAAGGCAGCCACTCTTCTTTCTATGAGCCAGTGAATGGCCCTGTTTTTCAGATCTTTTTCTCCCCAGTTTTCTACTTCTTTTCTATATTTTTTATCTTTTCCCTTCTGGCTGGCATTTCTTGGATCATGGTTTTTGTTGCTGATGCATTTTTTGCCCCCCACTGCCCTGGGCGGGTTTCTTCACCCGTAGAGAGAGAAAGGCAAGGAAGACAAGACCCGGACCCTGAGCCCAGACCCTGCTGGGCTCCAGGCCCTGGTGCTGGAGCCACTGAGCCCCATGGAGAGCCAGCCCCCAGCCCTGCACTCGGCTGGGGAAGGCACCTGTAAGTAGCCAACGAGGTCCAGTTCACCGGGAGAGGGGTTTGGCTCCTGGGAGCAGCTCGTGGGCTGAGGGGGAGCTTCGTGTGCCACGTGCCCCCAGAATCTGTGCCAGGGGAGTGGGAGCAGCCCAGGCTGCGCCCTCGGCGTTCTGGGACCCAGCAGCTCACCTGGGGAGGATCAGGCAGCATCCAGAGGCTCCGTCCTGCTGTCCCCTCTGGTGCCTGGGACTGGGCACTGGGGGCTCAGGTTCGCTGCTCTGCTCTCACCTGGACACCTGGCAGGTGCCCCTGTCCCCCTGTGCCCCCCTGACCGCCTGCTGTCCCCACAGATTGAGACTCACAAGCTGACCTTCCGCGAGAACGCCAAAGCCAAGACCGACCACGGCGCCGAGATCGTCTACAAGTCCCCGACCATCTCCGGGGACGCGTCCCCGCGCCGCCTCAGCAACGTCTCCTCCAGCGGCAGCATCAACCTGGTGGACTCCCCCCAGCTGGCCACGCTAGCCGACGAGGTGTCCGCCTCGCTGGCCAAGCAGGGCTTGTGATCACGGCGCGGCGGCCACCGGGAGAGAAGACAAGGAAAGGAAACAAAAAAAGAAAAGAAACGAAAATAATAATCTGGCCTTCTTCCTCTGTTCCTTTTACAGCTGCTTCCCCGTCCCTAACTGGTTAATGATTTAACCTGCTTTTACTGTTCATTCAGCTCTAGCTCCAGGACTTCAAATTCAGTGACACTATGAGGTACAAAACCTCCTCTCCCCCTGCTCCTCGGAGCGCACAGCCCGTCCCGTCCCGTCCCCGCTCCCGCCGCGTCCCTCCTGTCCCAGCCGGGGAGGGGGCGGCCCCAGCACGACCCGAGCCGCCCCGGCAGCACAGGGTGGCCCTCGGGGAAGGGGCTGTGCCCTCGCCCAGCTCGTGCCCTGCTGGCCCGCGGGCCGGGCGGGTCCTGGGCGCACAGCCCCGCCGTTCAATTTGCCTGCTGATTTGGAAGAAACCTTTTGTTTTTATTTCCGAAAGCCGAGATGTGTATGAAGATAACGGCCAGGCCCCCCCAGCCCCGCTCCCAGCTCCGGCAGCTGGAGCTGCGGCGTTCCCCTCTCCGTGGCTGTGCTGGAACCGCTGAGTGGATGAGTAGAGGCTTTTCCCCATTCCTTTGGCAGCCCCTCGTGTCGTAGAGTAGATTTGTCTGTATATGCTTGGACCGTGCCAGGGTGATTGTTTTCATAAACGAGCATGTGTTTAAAAAAAAAAAATAAATGCTGTAAGTAGTTTTGAGCTGCCCCGCGCCGGCCCCGCCGCAGCCCAGCCCCGCATGTCTGCCGGAGCTCGGACGGGGCGCGCTCAGCTCCAGGGCTGGGATGGCTCCCGCACTTGGGCGCAGCTTGTGACATTTCTGGGTTGTTCTTTTTGTTTCCCTGCAAGGTCAGCTCAGCGATGGCGGAGGTGGCAGCTCCATGGCTCTGCTGTGCCGGTGGCAGCGGTGACACCCCGGGAGGACGCGGGGGAGGCGCCAGCAGCTCCCCCAGCCCGGGGCCACTGAACCCCCTTTCCGGGGCTCCCCTCACCCAGCTCCGAGCCCCGCGGCACCGCCCGGGGACAGGAGCCAGCCCGGTTATTGCTTTGGCTGCCTTTGTTCCTGGCAGCACCAGGGGTCCCGCGGCTCTCCCCGCCCGCCCCTTCCCCCTACAACCAAAGAGGCCGAGATGCCACCGCTGCAGCTCCGCGTGTCCCCCCGTGTCCCCCCGAGGCCCCGCCGAGCTCTGGGGGTGCAGCTGGGGCTGGGAGGGCAGAGGGGGCCCGGAGCCCCTGCAGCCCCCGGCTGTGCCGCAGGGAAAGCTCGGCTTTCCCAGCGAGGGCTGCAATCCTGGGTGACAGGGTTAGGGCCCCTGGCTGTCCCTGGGGTGATGGCCGGGCGCCACCCAGGCTGTCAGAGCAGCGGTTCTCCCGGGACAGGACCTGCTCCCGGTGCCACCCAGGCTGTCAGAGCAGCGATTCTCCCGGGACAGGACCTGCTCCCATCCCTGGAGCTGTGAACCCGCTGTCCCCCTGTCCCTCTGCGGGGCCTGGCTGTGGATGGGGATGGTTTGGGGGGTCCAACCCTTCTCTCTGCAGCCCCAGGAGCTGCTTGGTTGCTGGGGAGAGGCTGGTCCAGCACCACCACCGTGTCCAGCTTGTCACTCGCTCCGTTCACTTTGACTCCATGATTGTAAGACTCTGTGCTCCGTCCCTGACTCCGCGGCGCTGTTGGAGCCGCGGTTTTTGTCCTTTGTAGAACGAGCAAGTTGGGAGAACCCTCAAAGCGTCACCCCGACCCCTTCTGGGCTGCAGGACGGGGCAGCTGAGCCCCCCTGTCCCCTCTGTGCAGCCCCCGAGGGACACCAGCACCAGGGCTGGGATGTCCTTTGTGAGCTCCAGGGAGCAGCCCCTTCCTCCTCCGGGTGTCCCCAGCCCCGGCTGCCCTGGGGTGCCAGGACAGCCCTTTCCACCCCCCGTGCCACCCGCTGTCCCCTCCAGCAGCCCCAGCCACGTCCCCTGCCCCGACCCTGCGTTCAGACCCAGCCTGAGGGTCCCCGTGAGCAGCCACACAACCCGACCCCAGCTTCTCCTTTACTCCACACACATCTTGGGTCTGAAAAGGGTTAAAACCGGCACTGATTTAAAATAAAAAAAAAAATAAATAAATTCTGCACTCCAAAAGATTCTCCGTGTTAGCCAAGGTCGGTGCCAGCCCGAGCGGCGTTGGCAGCCCCGTGCCCGCGGGGAGGGGAGGGAAGGTTTGATCTCAGTGTATCATTCTAGCTTAGCTTCTGTCTGTGGGTGTCCATAGTGTATCGTGTGTTTAACAACTGGTTTACACTGTTGCCGTAAAAGTGAATTTGGAAATAAAGTCATTACTACAATAATGAGAACTGACACCTCTTTTGCATGGGGGGACACGGGGTGGGGGATCCACCCACGGAATCAGCAGAGGGGCAGGGACCCCTCTGGGGTGTTTGCTTTACACACCAGTCCCTGGATGAGAACCAGCAGCACCCAGTTAACCCCAGAAATGTAAAATAACCCGATACATAAAACAACCCCCAGCCCGGGGGCTCCTCCTCTTGCTGACAGTAACTGCTGGAAAAGAACATCATACGGGAAAAAAGAGCGCAGGGGGAACCAGTGGATCTGAGGGCCCCTTCCCTGTCCCAGCCCAGCGTTTCACGCTCATCAAATGGAATACTACGTTTTAATTTTTTTTTAATATTTTCTTCTTTTTTTTTTTTTTTATAAGCACATTTGTGCTTTGCCAACAGAATCAAGACATTAACAAAGATCAGCTTCTCGGAAGAAAAGCATTTCTATATAACAAGGACATTACACAGCTCAAAGCAGGAAAAGAAAATATTTACAAAATACAAGGTGGGTTTTTTTTTTTTTGTGTGGTTTTTATAATGCTAAAAGGGTTATTCAGAATTTTCAACCTTATAAATAGAAAAGCACTTCTGCAGAGGGATATGGTAGCGCCATTGTTTGTTGGGTTTTTGTTTGAAAGAAACGATGACGGATCCTTTGAACTAGAACAGAACCAAAACCACGAGATCGTGTTGAAAATTGTGAAAACCCCGACCATGAAGCAGTTCAGCGACTATTTCTTTACGATTACAAAAA
>JAOTQP010001009.1:4385725-4413548 GCA_026413545.1 Cichladusa arquata
CCGAGAGCCGCCGCCGCCGCGGCGAGCGCGCGCTCGAAGGCGAGGGGGCGGGGGCGGCCGGGCTCGCCCCTCCTCGGCGGCTGCTTCGCCGCCCGCCCGCTGCAGCGCCCCCTCCGCCCGTCCGTCCGTCCGTGCCCGCCGCGGCCTCCCCGGGGGCCGCCGCTCCTCCTCGGCCCCTTTCCTCTTCCCTGCCTCGGTGCCTTCGCGCGGTCACTCCGTAGCTCGCCGCCGCCTCACGGGAGCCCGCGGAGGGCGGGGCGGGGAAGGGGCGCGCGGGCGCGCGCGCTCCCGGGGCTCCCTACCCACCACCCCCCGTGAGCGCACCGAGGGGCGCGGCCACGCACGGCCTCATGACGAGGGCACGGCTACACGGAACCGGCGCGCCGCGCTCCTCCAGAGCGGGTCCGCGCTGCACGCATTGCCTTTCCTTCCTTTCCTTTTCCTCCCCACCCCTTCCTCTCCGGCCGTACCTGGCGCAGCTGCGGAAAGCGGAGGAGGACGCACCTCGCCGACACCCTGCCGCCTGCACTGAGCCCCGGGCGGGAGCGGGACAGCAGCGCCCGCGCCCGGAGAGCCACAGCCGCTGCGGGGGGAGGCGGGCGGGGTGCCGGGCGGCAGTGCCGGGGCAATGCGGGGGCGGCGGCAGCCGGGCGGGATCCGCCGGGGAGGGGGCAGTACGGCGGCGCCTCTGGCTGAGGCGCGGGACGCGCCCGAGCCGGGTGCGCTCGCAGCACGGAATGCTGGTTTTATCCTGGGTTGCCTCCGCACCCCTGTGGGCAGCGGGCCCCGGGCCGCTCTGCCCCGCGCAGGTGAGACCCCTCCCTGCAGAGCTGCCTCCCGCCCCGGGATCCCAAGCGTAGCAAGCACACGGAGTTGTTGGAGGGAGTCCAGAGGAGGCACCAAGGCGATTAGAGGGGTGGAGCAGCTCTGCTCTGAGGAAAGGCTGAGAGGATAGGGCTTGTTCCGCCTGGAGAAGAAACCGGGGGTGACCTAATTGTGACCTTCCAGTATCTGAAGGCAGTCTACAAGAAAGCTGAAGGGAGACTGTTTACAAAGGCGTGGAGTGACAGGACAAGGGGAAATGGCTTCAATCTGGGTCGTCTTCAAGGTCGCATCCAACCCAAACCGTTGTATGATTCTGTGAGCTGCAGGGAGGGTCGCCCAAAGGGAGGGAGCCGGAAACACTCCCAGGCAGCTCCCCAGGCCAGGAGCAGGCCCCTGGCAGCTCCTGGCTCCGACAGCACCTGCGCACGGCCAAGGCACCAGAGCTGCCTCTGAGGGCAGAACCTGTTCCTGCAGGCACTCCTCGGCCAGGGCTGCCGGGGGATGTTTGGGTGCTGGCACGTCATGATGTGGTGGAGCACGATGATGACCCTAGTACCCATGTGCTCCTCCAGGTCCCTCACTGACTTCCACTGGTTCTTAACAAATGAGACTCCTGGGAATAATACCTGGAAACCAATATGTTTTAATGATCATCACATACAATTGAAGACCAGAAGCACAAGGAACACACAGGAAATGCTGTATTGCCTGTTAAAGCTAATGTAAACGTATTTTAAAATTACCTAAATAGTGTAAGGTACCCCCTGAAACCAACAATCCAGTCAGCATCTTGGTGTTGCTTAATTGTCCATGTGAACGAAATGCAAGTGGCAGAAATTTGGGGTTCTCATCAAACGGAAGAACATTATTTTTTCACAATAAAAATATATGGTAAACAGAATATTGGGTTTTCACTGGTTATTTTCCTTTAAAAATACTAATATTTATGTCATAGTCAACAAAATAATCTTTCTAGTCCAGTACAAAATGTTCCCTTTTTAATTAAATTATCTCCACTCTCTTGGGATGGATGCCTCATTAAACCTCCTGGGTGCAGATTGCTTGCCTCCATCTCACCCTGGAATGGTTAAGAGCTTTACACCACATCTGCCCACAGTGCCAAATTAATCACCAAATAAATTAAGCAACAGGCTAATCTTAAATTGTGAGTCAAGAAAATGACTTGTACAATAAATAAACTGCAATAGAAAGAATCCTACCTAGGAAGTGTTAATGAAACCCAGAGAGAGCACTGGTTTGGGGTTTGTGCATATTTGTAGCAGAACTGATGAACGAGATGCCAAGTTACTAGAATGAAGCTGGGATCAGAGTGAATGCAGACTTGTCATCCACATCATCTGTCAGTGCAGCCGCTGCGTTTTGCTTTCTCAGGAGAGTGGTATCACAGGAGACAGTGTAAGAAGCACTTAAGCAACAAATTACAGTAGGGAAATCTTCCAGGAAAGTTCTCCTCTCAATCTATACCTTCCTACCTCCCTCGTTACTTCCTGCACAAGTGCTCTTCAGAATTGCTTATCTTCTGCTGCCCTTTAGTCTTTTTTTAACCACATATACTGAGGGGAAGACAAAGCCAGAATGATTCCCACTTTTCCTTCAGCAACTTATTAGCGTAGCAAATCACTGACTGTGCATAATTACCATTCCAAGGAGGAATAATAGTTCCATCTACAAGCAAATACTCTCAGAACTAATGTGAACTGCTTATATCTGTATCCGTATCATTCTTACGAAAACATATTTCAAGGCACAGGTTTGTGAAAGAGAAGGGAGAATCTGATGCTTCCAGTAGAGAGCTGAGAATCCGAGAATTGCTGAGAATGAAAAAGAGTCCAGCCCATGACTGATTGCCACCTGTCAACCAGACCAGAGCATTGAGTACCACATCCAGTCGTCCTTTGGAGACCTCCAGGGATGGGAACGCTACCACCTCCCCGGGCATCTCTTTCCAATGCCTGACTCACCCTTTCCATGAAGAAATTCCTCCTAATGTCCAACCTGAAAGATAGCAAAGGGAATTAAATAACAGCAAAGAAACAGCTTCCACATGGCAACAGAGGAGTCAGTGTCTAAATATCTAGTCATTTGTGTCCGGTCTAGACCTTGTGTTAGTCTTGGGCAAGAATTCCAGTGAAACTATGCCATGCCCATTTCCTACGTGGCCCTGTCTGGCCATGGCCAATACACACAGGCAGGCATTTATGAAGGTTGCCTCAAGAGTCCCTGGACAATGTTTGGAGCTTTAGGAGTTCCTGAGGACCCCATTGATGCTGCTCACACTGGCTCTATGTACCAATGTAAGCCAGGGACTGCAGAGGGAGAACTCAAGGAGGCACGAAGGAGCTTTGTCAAGTCACCCCTTGGGTTTGAAGTTCCTGAGGTAGAGGACTGAGAAGAAAGCATCCATACGCTCTGCTGCTGGCAGCCTCCCTTGCATTCACCAAGGAGCCAGATCCCCCTGGAACACAGGGTGTTTCCTCTGGGACACACAGCATGCTGAGCCCCAGGATCTGGCTTTTCACGCTCCCTGAGAAATACAGCACCAACCTGACCAGCCCTGCACAAGCACAGCTGCAGGTATTTCAGGAATATCAGCACCAATCACTTACAGCATTTAAAGCCTTCCAGATTCACTGGAGCATGAGGGGGAGTTGCAGGATCACCATGTCAACTTGGGAGCTGAGATCCTGTCCAAGTTCCCTTTTGGTCGCATCCACACCTTGTTACATCTTACCATTATAACCACTCCTTCAAACAGCTCTTTGTTCAATCTGGGAGCCAAAAACTTCCCATAAAACCTCAATCAATTATTTTTGTTTGCACTGCAAGCTGCCATGAAGTTTGCACAACGGCAAAGACAAAATTTGGCTGTAGCAAACAACATGTTTTCTCTTAAATTGCCAGAACCCCTCCAGGAAGCTATAAAAACACTAGGTCTCTTAAATCATCTGTACCACCAGATCTTCTAGATGGGCTCTGTTAAGTGTGACCATATAAAAAAATAAATACCACTTACAGTATTTGTTATCTAAAAAATATTTGCCTATGGAGAAAATATTCCAATGTAATCCTGTAAAAGTGAGATACTACTTTTCTTCACACTTCAGTGGTCTGATGGGACACAGGGCCTGCCATCCCCTCAGTAACTAATGAAAGGCAGAGCTATTTGTGTAGCCTAGGAACTTTAAGATTTTTTTTTTCAGATGGAAAGGGCAATTTCAATTTTGCTATTTCATTCTCATTCTTACAATTTTCGTCAAGAGCACCATGAGCTGGGGATAACTGACTGTAGTTTGTCTAAGACTGAATAAATACGTGCTTTATGACCCTTCTCCCACCACCACCATTGCATTTTAATCCCAGCATTACCCTTCATCTGAGCAATGGCTGACACCGAGGCTTGCTAACAGCTCCAGAGAAGAAAAAAGAGCAATAGGATGAGTAAGAATAGCTTTATTTTCTTGTATACACCTGTTTTAGGGGAAGACGACCAGGCAAAAAGAAAGAAAATGCATTTTGGGGATCTCAGAATTAATACTAGGTTTTGTTTTTTTCAATAATAGAAACCAACAGAGACGAAACATTTTCTGCTGGCAGAGCTCAGAAATCCATATAACCAAACCCAAAACTCCCTGCAACACTGAGAACAAGATTCTGTGGAAACAGTGGATGTAAAAGCACACTCAGACTCACACCAAAAAGTCCTGCTGGCACAGGAAGCTGCTCACAGCCTTCCTGCTTCCCCCCACAGCAGGTGGAAGCATAGGCAAAAGCCACGGTGTTTGACACAGTCAAAAGGTGTTTGGCCAAGAGATGATGAACCATGAGCTGTGTACCCGCGGGGACATTACTGACGACCAGAAGGATTTATTTCTATGTAATCAGAAACCTTTTTGGAAGAGGACATTAAGAGGACATCGCCATCCAGAATTTAGACACAATAATTGGTGAATTTGGTGTGAGAATATTTTAAAAGCATTATCCTTGTCTCCAGAAGGATCTTTCAGCTCTGATGCACTATCCCAAATGAGCATTGTTATCATGAACAACAACAAAGCTCCAAATCCTTTTTTCATGACATTCCTAAACTGTTTGCTTCACCCTGATTCACTTTAGGAAACTGATAAGACAGCTGTGAAAATATACCATGTAAAGCACTATCATGTTACAACCCTGTTGGCAGAATTTGCACTTTTTTCCTCCCAAGGGAATAAAGATTGCTGTTTATCCTACTTTCTAGAAGACCTGTTAAACAAAACATAACTTTCTCTTAATGCCCACAATTGGAAAAGTTCAGTAGGACTCAGAACATTTTGGCTTGTGAACTGGCAGAGCAGCTGCCTCCAAAACATGTGTGGGATACACTGAAGAATGTCTCGTACTATGAAAAGGGTCAGGGTCTTCCCTTTCATGAAAATGCTCATCATTGTTGCGGTTCCTCTTCAGCATCTACTGCTACCACTACTGCACTTGTCAGTGACAGCTCTCTGTCACCTGGTGATAGCTGTGAAGGTGTGCAGAGCTCAGGTGCTCACCCCACTGCAGCACTGGGAACACTTAATGCCATTTTTTTCCCCAGAACTGTATATTAAATTGTATATTAAATTGTATATTAAATTGTATATTAAATTGTATATTAAAGGTGAGAACATAAGCTGCAGCTTCCTGGGCCTGTTATGCTGTTTGTTTTGTACATCCTCCGCACAACCCTTCTGCCGCCCTGGAGCTGCACAGAGACATCTTCCTTACGCTCCCCATGCTGCTGGTAGTGCCATGACACTGCTGATTCACAGCCCGGCACTGCCTGCGGTTCAGTAATGGATCCCTCCACTACAGGCTGTCATGTGGCACAGGAATCACAGAACAGCCTGAGTTGGAAGGGACCCACAAGGATTATCCAGTCCAACTCCTGTCCTTGCTCAGGATACCCCAACAGTCCCACCCTGTGCCTGAGACAGATGTCCAAATGCTCCTTGAGCTCTGATCAGGATCTCATCACTATATCCTCTTGCAGGGATTCTGGAAAAGAGAATTTGGTGGCTGAGTACTGAAGTGGAAGAGATGTACTAGAGGTCCTCTGTTGTTCTGTCCCTTGGAAGGATTTCTATGAGTAAGTCCCTATGGGAACAGTACTGCTTTCCTCAGCATCCCATCCTCACTGCTTTTGAAGTCCATAGAGGACAGTAAGTGACAGGAACTGGTGACAGTGTGGCTGCATGGCTTGTGCCTCTCCAGAGCTTTTTGTGGGGTTTCTTCCCTGGAAAAGGGTGATGTGATAGACCAAACCACTCTGTACACAAACAGGGACTGCTTGGCACTCTAGAAGGAGTTCAAGCCGGAGTAATTCTGACCACCACTGGAACATTTCAGCTCATGCCTAGAGCTTTGCCATGCCATTTTTTTTTTTTTTTTTTTTAAATCAAGAATATCTGTTGTGTAACAGCAGTTACTTTGCAGCTAATTTTTTTAAGGTAAACCATACTTGAACAAAATCAAAAATAAGCAGGAGCTAAAATATCTGCAGTGCTGGGGCTGTGCCAAACACCTACAGATTCTGTACCCTGTAGTCAAGCCTTGTCAAGTAGCTCAGCACATCTTTATTCTAATCATTTACTTTCATTTTATGCCTAACAGAGAATTGCCCTGATTACTCAAGCAAGAAAACCACAAAAACGTTTGGTCATCTTTGGGTCCTTGGTGCTCCTGGCTTAGCTTGAGCCTTCACAGCCCCTTACCACGAAAGATTTCAGTGCATGTGCAGTGATCACATAGCACTTGACTCTTCCTTTTCAGTAAGTGATTGGATCACTCTAAGCGGAGAGGCAGCAAGAGCTGCTGGAGATTTCAGAGTGACTTGAGCAGTTGAAAAAGATCAGGGGTTCAAAACTCTTTGGGCAATGCAATACCAGCCAGGACTTTACTGTCGCACTTCTGACCACAGACACCCTGATACAGCAGGGGATGGACCGAGCAAATGCTTTTCACTTACACAGACAGCTCCGCATCTCTCCACAGACACTGTTTGGCTAGGTGATAAAAATCGCAGAGCCAGAGAATCATTAAGGTTGGAAAAGACCTCCAAGATCATCAAATGATCTGAGAGGTCTTTTCCAACTTTAATGATTCTAGGATCATTGAATCCAACTGTAAGTCCAGAACCACCACCACATTCACCACTAAACCATGTCCTCAAGTGCCACATGCACATGTTTTTTGAGTACTTTCAGAGATGTGATTCCACTTCTATCTTGGGCAACCTGTACCAAGGTTTTACAACCCTTCTATGAAAACATTTGTCCTAATCAAAACCTCCCTTGGCACAACTCAAGACAGTTACCTATCGTCCTTATTCCTCATTATAAAGGTGAGCATTACCTCACCTTATTCCACATTATAAAGGTGAGCATTGTAGAACACTCATCTCACACATGGAGAAAGGTGCAGACCGAGATGCACAGGTAGAGCCCCAGGGACCTAATGAGGGCAAGAGGGCCCCCAGACCTGCCTGCCAGTCCACTGGGAAAGGAGCTGCAGCAGCCTCAGCTGCTGGGTGAAGGTATTAGCAAACCCACCACCAGCACCAGCCTCTACAGACAAGTCCGTGCAGCCTTCTGCTCACATGACAGTTCCCTGGCATCACCAGCATCTCCATGGGAACATTTCTGAAGTCATTATAAGGAGTTCAAAAAATCTGTTCTGGTGCAAATGGGCACAGTTACAGAATCTTGGGATGCTTTGGATTGTTATACTCCCTTCTACCAGGGGTGATCATTCTCACTGCAGCATGCAGGCTCTGGGAGAGGAGCATCGAGCTGCCCGCTGTCCTCACCAGCACCCTCTGTTAGTATGCATGGGAAATGCTGAATGTAGCAAAGCAAAGAACTCCATGATAACATGCCCAGCTCAAGGGCAGAGTGTGGAACAGGGGGAAAGGCAAGAGCAAGGCAAAACCAAATAGGAAATATAAGAACTCCTGCTGTTAGGGAAAGGCTGGGAGGACTCTTGTGCTGCAGAGCAGCAGGTGTAGGGTACAGGGCAGTGCAAACAGCACCCTGAGCCAGGCAGGATGAGTCCTGACATCAGAGACCCAGGAGCACAGTCCTCTGGAATATGAATACCCTGCTGTGGGCAGTGCCTGCAGCTGGTCTCTGTGCCACTCTTGAGCTGTCCTATGCCCAGACACTCGTTTTCACAGAAGTGCCGCACTTCTATATTGAGTTAAAGATTGACTTTTGAAAGTGTTCCTGAAGTCACATTGTTAACAAACCTGCCACATAGTATGACCTGAGGGGCAAAAGTAACCTTGCCCTCCATCTTTCAGAGCAAGAACTTCAGGGCTTGTCCCCTGAAAAATTTGGGTGCAGTAGTTTAAAAGTTGAATCAAAGTTAGAAAAATTAACATGAAGGAAAAAAGAAATTACAAATTCAAATCATTTAAGTACTCAAAGTTAAGGTGGTCCTGAAAGAAAGAAGCCTGAAATAGCGCTTAAGCACTATTTGAGCAGGAACAGGGAAATTCCTATTGGGAATAGGCTGTGATTGCAGTGTATTGTGGTGGAGCAATATGTCTGCTACATAGAGGTAATACATAGAGACTCCTGGTGAGATTATTTGATCGAGGCTGGATTTATTAGAATAGGAAAAATAAGCAAATGTAAAAAACATCTCAGATTCCAAAAAAAAAAAAAAAACTCAACTGGAAAACACTCATTTGCTGAAGAAAGAAGACGATTTTCCTTTGCTGGAGCAGGACAGGGAGACCTAGAAGGAGGTACAGGGAGCCCAAGCTAGATTAGCGGGAAAGAAAAGCTTCACCAAGGGGCACACAGGGCCAGTTTTTGCCAGAGCTTTAAATATTTTTCCAGTTACTATACTTCTGAGCACAAGGCAGATCACTCTCACACCTCAAGGAAAGGGTGCATCTATCCTAAAGACTGGGTCTCAGGAACGTCTGGTAAGCAGGGTACAATAGGTGGGCCCAACCTAACACATAAAAGAACTGACCCAAGAAATTCAGGATTTAGATACATTTGCTGTACAGAAAAAAGTTACGCTTCAAAATTTCACTGTCACCTTCCAAAAGCATTACTAATGCAGACCTTCCAATTATCATCCCTTACCTTCAGCCTCCCTGGAAATGGCTTGTGGGGCCTGACACAATGCAGTTAGGGGGAGTGGTTTTTGAATGACATCCAGTAGAGCCATTAAGTTCCTTCTTGGCTGCCTTCAATACCTACTGCAGGTTCTAGCTCTGAGACTTGTGTTTCTGAACAGAAAATAGCCAGTTAAAGAGGAAAACATTTCTCAAGGCTGCTTTGCACAATCCACTAGGAAGGACACAGCACAACAGCAGCAAAGGACTGAGGACAGAGAAATTATTAATTATCTTCATCCATTTGATGTTCAACTACAGAAATAATATTTATGACACATAAGAAGCATTAAGAAAAAGAAAAAAAGAAATAAAAAAGAAAAACAGCACCAGAAAAACCAAACTGCAATATTTGAAGAAGAAAGATATTAAGTGCAGTACAACATGCAACTTGAAATAAGAGAAAGAGTGAAATGCCTTAAGATGTAGCATTCAAGGAATATAGAACAGGTTTTGCCAAGAATTATTAGCATACATCTGCACAACTCCCAACCACTGTTTCTACTTTTATTTGTGGGCCAATAAAGAACTGTGTATTGTTAGTCCTAAAAATAAGAGCTTAAGCTTTAACAACCATGTGTGTCACATACTGAAAAGAATGACTGCGTTCAAACTACCCTTTCCCAGCTATGTTTGACTGAGAGCTCAGCATAATCTTTTCCTCATCTTCATAAAGGAACAAAAAAGAATACAGAAGAAAAGGGACTGGTCCTAATCAGAGATCACTTTAGCCCAATTTTACTGCTTTTGTATCCTAGAACTCTTTCCTCCAGGTGCTTTGCAACCCAGGTAAACAGCTCTACCCTGCAGTACACATATTTTTCCAGAGGTCACCCTGGATGCATCCATGGTCCCTATTGGCCTCAAAATTTCAAGGTGGAATCCCGGCTCCCTTCAAATAAATGGCAAAAGTGCCTCGCTTTGAAAGCCATTTTCCACTGTAAATCCCAGAGTCACCTGCAGAACTATCCATTTGCTTAATTGTTTGCCCTCATTGTTGGTTTCTGATGGTGTTACCTTCCCTGTGTACTTAACGGTAGATTTGCTCAAGGTAATTAGTTAATTACCTGTCAGAGGCACTCCTGGGGACCAGGTAGGGCTACCTGAATGGCCATCCTGTAGACACTTAAGCTTAATAATGGTTGAAGAAAATAGATATTAATTTCTTTCCTTACAGCCAAGTTGCAAAAATTAGGGTCATCTCTCCAATGTTCTCATGCGCACAAGTACAAGTGGCCAAAGAAGCCCAGAGGTGATTTTCCTGGGACAGGGATTACGTGCATCCAGGTGAGGCGCCCGGTGAAGGCAGCCTCGTGTGACCTGCTCCTTACCACATGCCCCCAGCTATGCTGACCGTGCTCAGACTGTCCTGCATCCACGCTGCCTCTTTTATATTCCCTTTTAATATAGGAAAAATCCATAACCTGACAAATACTGATAGTACAATCCCAAATCTCCATATTTACATACATGAGTGCTACTGTTACTGGCAGAGCCCTTCTCCAGTGGCTGCCATCAAATCAGTCATTTATTCAGCCAACATATTCAAACACAGATTGTTTATTCAGTTACTGCTGACATTTCGTGTAGTTTGTTTAATCCACCACAGGGACCCCGATAGGGGAGGGGGCATATTCACCCCCAGTGGGATATCCCACTGCCTGTCACGGCTCCCCTAGAGGTAATTTTAGCAGCATTCCTTTTGTCTTTTTCTCTGTTTAGACAACAGCAGTTAAACCTTGTGAAAAGCTCTGAGACCTCACTTGCCATTAACACCTGCAGAGCTGCACCCAGCCCCAGGATCCCAGCATCGGAAGGACAGGGACCTGCTGGAGCTAGTCCAGAGGAGGCACCAAGGTGATCAGAAGGTTGGAGCAGCTCTGACATGTGGAAAGGCTGAAAGAATTTGGATTGTTCAGCCTGGAGAAGAGACCAAGGGTGACCTAATTGTGACCTTCCAGAACGTGAAGGGAGCCTTCAAGAAAGATGGAGAGAGACTATTTACAAGGGCCTGGAGTGACAGGACAAGGGGGAAAAAGTTTTAAACTGCCAGGGGGCAGGGTGAGATAGGATACTGGGAAGAAATCCTTCCCTGTGAGGGTGGGCAGGCCCTGGCACAGGTTGCCCAGAGCAGCTGTGGTTGCCCCTGGATCCCTGGCAGTGCCCAAGGCCAGGCTGGACACTGGGGCTGGAACAGCCTGGGACAGTGGGAGGTGCCCCTGCCATGGCAGAGGTGGGATCAGATAGGTTTTAATGTTGAGTGTCTCTGTCAGCTTTGCACAGACATGACCGAGTTTGTGATTGGCAGAACTCAGATCAGATCAGAGAGATCTGAGAGATCATGGAGAGACTCCATGTCTCCATTTTCCATATATCTTCTTTTATTTGGGAACACCAGCAGGAGACCAGACCAGAGCAAATACCAATGAAGTATGAGAAAAAGTCACTAAAACACTTCACTTCTTCCTAGGGGAAATGGTGCTTGGTTCACGTCAGCTATGGTGTCTCAAGGTAGCTGCATCTCCATGTATTTTCATTAAAAACTGAAAAATGCGATAACCAGTGCATGAGATCCAGAAGGCAGGTGTGATGTGCTTCTTTGCTTTCTCATGGCAGCCACCAGCTCAGCGCACCTGGAGGACCTGGCGTACCTGGACGAGCAGCGGCACACGCCCCTGCGCACGTCGCTGCGGATGCCGCGGCAGAGCGCGGCCGGCGCCCGGGCCCAGCCGGACCTGCGAGGTGGGAGCGCAGCGCGGGCTGGGGCAGCGGCCACCTCCTCGTGTCCCTGTGCAAACCAGAACCCACCATGGCTTGGGTTGGAAAGGACCTTAAAGTCCATCCAGCGCCGCCCCTGCCCTGGCACCTCCCACTGTCCCATTGCTCCAGCCCCAGTGTCCCGCCTGGCCCTGGGCACTGCCAGGGATCCAGGGGCAGCCACAGCTGCTCTGGGCTCCTGTGCCAGCCCTGCCCACCCCACAGGGAACAATTCCTTCCTCGTATCTCGTCCAACCCTGCCCTCTGGCCATTCCCCCTTGTCCTGTCCCTTCACGCCCTTCCCCAAAGTCCCTCTCCTGCTCTCCTGGAGCCTCTTTCGGCACTGAAAGGCTGCAGTGAACTCATCCCAGAGCCATCTCTTGTCTCTTCTCCAGCATGATTGCCCCCAGCTCTCAGCTGGTTTTCTCAGGCTTAATACTTTGATAAGTTATTAAAAATGAGATATTTTATAGACTACTACTGTTTTTTCTTATTTTTTCAGTCAAGGCCAGTGATTGCAGTTCCCCCTTGAATTCTGCAGTGTGGCAGTGGGGAAGGGGCCCAGTTCAGGGACAGGGCCAGCAGCTCAGCCAGCGCTTGTTGGGATGCTCACAATGCCCCTATTCAGGCAGCTCTTTGACTTCTAAAAAGCCTTTTCAGAGGGGAAATTTTTGTGGCTCTTTGTGGCAAATTCCACAAACAAGATGTTAGCAATGAGAAGAGAAGCCAGGGCTGACATTAGTGTTTTAAAACACAAATAAGCAAAATAAGCACAATAGTGTTTTTCTTATTCCCAGACATCTCCAGCTCATTGTGCTCCATGTCCTTGGCATTTCAGCCCACCTTTCAACTTACATCCCTCATAGTCTGAGCTCAGTCTTGCACCACATGCTTAAGCTGTCAGTGTGACAGTCCTGAGTCTGCAGCAGATCACCAGGCTAATGCTTCAGCCCCATCATTTGTTGTTGCACAGATGAATAAGTGGCCGAGAAAGCTCATTTGGGATATTTTCAGGTTGTTTCTGTGCCATGAGACTGGTTTATTCTCCTCTGCATAGAAGAGGGGTTTCTTTTGGCCACCCAAGAAACTTTCCTGTTCTCTAGGCGGTTTTTTTGAGCTCACCACCTTAGGATAAGGAACTGGGGAGCTGGAAGGCACAGGCTGGGTTTTCACCCAACATGCTCAACCTGGTACAGCCTGGCTGGGCTTCGTACCAAGCACATGACTCCCTCAAAGAATGGATTTCTGAGCTTTGGATGGCAGTCTGTATTGAAATCCTCCTGACTGCTGAGGCAGTTCTAGAAGTGCATTAGCAGGCAGTAAGTGAAGAAAGCAGTTTGACAGACCAAATTTCCATATGTTCAGAGGCAGCAGCTTGCCAAGGCTGTGTAATTTGCAGTGATTGCATCCAAAACATTCAACTTTATTGTAGGAACAGAATCAAATTGTTTTCCAGATACACTTTTAAAACCCTTGTAGCACTACATATTCCTTCTGCGTTTTGTTCATTTTTAGTGACACTTGCATGAGAATAGCAGCAGTGTTTGTATTTTTAAAAAATTGTTTCTGATCCTACTTGAGATACTGTGCTGTTTTTAAAAAGAGAAGGAGAAGATGTGCAAATGCAAACCATCACTATTTGGAAATATTTTCATGTCATTGCATGTGCAATGCATGCAATTCAGGGTTCCTCCCTGAAATGCTGCATTTTGCAGCTATTGCTGTGAAATCGCATCTGGGCTGTTACAAAGAGCAGCTCTTTGTTCCAGCTGGAAGTCCTAAACTTGTGTTTAATTTTAATATCCGTAATCTTGGCACTGGGCTGAAATAGTGAAGACATTCCTCGCCCTGTGCTGGGGCACACATTACAGCCTACTGTCTGTTCCCAGTGTTCCAAAATCCCAATGGGAGAGACTAAATGAGAGATTGTCTCTGCTATTTTTTTGTTAAATCAGTTATTTTAAGCAGGGGAGCAATAGAGGAATCCCAACACTAAGAATGTGACAAGGATTCATCCCAGTGATAGGTTTTTAATAGGATGGGGAAGGCAATTTTCACTTTCCCTGTTTTCATGCCTGGGAATTTGAGGCTTTTCAGGTTCCTGTAACCCAAGGCACAAGCTGATGGCTGTGATGTACTATGGGTTTTCTTCTCCAAAAAGCAAATGTCAGCAGTGCTGCAGGATGGGAAGAACCAAGGTTTTTGGGTGAGGTTTGGGATGGAGGAGAGGATAGTTCCCACTCCCCCAATATGCTGGGGATCTGTATATGTAATATGGCAGTGGTATGCTTTCCTTAAGTTGTTTTTATAATTTCCAAGGGATTTTCCTCACTGTATGTGTTTTTTGCCTTTTGGGTAAGAGAGTTTCACATGCTTCTTAGAAACACTAAAAAATAATTTAACCCTTTTGAGGCTAAATTGTGGTTTCTTTTCACCTTTCGTAACAGAAGGATTTCTGTGTGAGATAAACATCCCCTTCCAAACTCTGTGGATGTTGACGTTCTTCCCACGTCTCCTTTGCAGTGCGCTTCGCGCCCTACAGACCCCCCGACATCTCCCTGAAGCCGCTGCTCTTCGAGGTGCCCAGCATCACCACGGAGTCCGTGTTCGTGGGCCGGGACTGGGTGTTCCACGAGATCGACGCGCAGCTGCAGAGCTCCAACGCCAGCGTCAACCGCGGCGTGGTCATCGTCGGCAACATCGGCTTCGGCAAAACCGCCATCGTCTCCAGGCTGGTGGCGCTCAGCTGCCACGGCACCAGGATGAGGCAGATCGCTTCCGACAGCCCCCACGCCTCTCCAAAACGTAAGGACGTGGCTCTCCAAAACTCAGAGTCAGCTTTTAGAGTGCTCCTGGCTGAAATAACCCCAGTTCTCTTCAGGCCCAAGAAATCAGCTTAGTCTTTGTTGTAAGCGAAGGAAGGACCTTTGAGAAATACGTCATAGGAGCCCTGTATGGTTTGGGTTGGAAAGGACTTCAAAGATTATCTCGTTCCAACCCCCTGCCATAGGCAGAGACACCTTCCACTATGCCAGGTTGCTCCAAGGCTCATCCAGCCTGGCTTTGGACACTTCCAGGGATGGGGAAACCCCAGCTTCCTTGGGCACCCTGTGCCAGGACCTCCCCCCCTCACAGGGAACAATTTCTTCCTAATATCTAATCTAAATCTACCTTTCTTCAGCTTGAGGCCATTTCTTCTTGTCCTATCACTCATGCCCTTTCTAAAATCCCTCTTCAGCTGTCTTGGGGTCCCTCTAGGTACTGCTACAGGCAGCTTTTATACTGCTCCTGTTCCAAAGTTACTTTCTGAAGAGTCAGAGTAGTCTGTCTCTGACTTATCTGGCTTAGAAACATCACAGACTTTCCCTGATTGGGAAGACTCCGATTTTAGAATCATAGAATCACAGAATGGTTTGGGTTTGAAGCGACCTTTAAAGGTCATGCAGTCCAATCCCCCTGCTCATGACATCTCCAGCCAGATCTGGCAGCCAGTATTCTAAGATTATTAATCCATGCCAGTGCATCCTTGTTCCCATATGGATTGTTTATCTCATGAATCATGGTATAAATATTCCATGCAGGTCACGAGCCCATGTAGGCTCAGGACCCCAGATTGTTCCACCTCCTCTGGTCCCATCCATTCCCATCACTAAGCTCTGGCAGGTTTGCAGGTGGAGATGACAACATTTTAGAATCACTCAGCTCTCAGTAAGTGAGTAAGACAGGACTAAAAAATACTGAGTTAGGTACCTGGAGGTATCTGTAAGGATGTAGGTCACTGTATCTCAGTAAAGCTGTAGTTAAATCTGTTTACTGGAATGCTGTGCTCTTGGCCTGTTGGAAGAGCTGAAATGTCACCGGGGCTGGTGTGTTGAACAGTGGCACTTGTCAGAGCTAAATGAGCAATGTGTAGTGAAAGGCAGGGCTTGTTTCTGGGTTTTAACTGCAGCTCTGCAGTGCACCAGCTGCGAGTGTGTGTCCCCAGGCTGCTCTGGGTTATGGTGGACATTAAAGAGGTGACTGTGCTTAAACTCCTGGACTAAAAGCTGGTTTCTCACATGAGGTGCCTTGCACCCTTTGTCCACAGAGGATGAAGATCCTTGGTCCCACCTAACACATTGTTTAGTTGTGTGTCCATGGAGTTGAAAGCTGAATGATTCCTCAGTTTTAGTTACTAGGATGGAAACCTTCAGAATCAGTAGTTATTTTGACTTGATTTCCTAAAGAGGTCACAAGTACTGGTCTAGCTGTAGAAGATAATAATTATTCTGCAAGATCCTTGTGGGTCCCTTCCAATTCAGAATATTCTATGATTCGTCTCTGATTTTGTGATAAGTTTCTTTGTCATTTCTTTTTCCACATGCTGAGAAAAAATCTATAATGCTTATTAAATCTGTGCTAATTAATATGTGCTAATCAGGTGGTCTGACTCTGCTACGGCAGTTGTGCAATCAGCAAATTAAACTGGTGTGAATACAGCCTCACTTCTAACTCCTCTCTCAGAAAATTAATACAGGTGACAGTGGTGTTATGCTTGGAATCAAGAATGTGCCTCATTCTAACACATTCAGGGTTTAATTATGGAGTCAGCAGTCGTCCTCCTCTGTTGTTTGCCATTAAATGGGTCATTGTTTGCATGATTATTGCCAGTCAGGCTCAGGGATGTACTGCAGCAGTCCAGTCAGGAGAATCCTCTGCCAGGACAGACTGCACTTCAGAGTGGTGGTGTTCTTAAAGTAACCAATAATTAGACATCTCCAAGTGCTGCACGTTGTGGTATCATTCAAAAATCCTCCATGTGAGTACTTAGGAGTAAAAATAAAAATGGTTTGGGAATGTTATCCACAAAGGCCGGGTGGATGAGCTTCTGTAGCAATCTGCTGGAAAAGCCAATTTCTGCTTTACCAGGCAAAAGAAGCAGCTAAAATGCACTAGAGCACAGTTAAATTTGCCAGAGATGATTCCGGGATAATTTATGACTTGTTTGCAAGCCTTTTCCAGACGCTTGTGCTGCTGCTGCTCCTCTCCTCCTGATTAAGTTAATGGGCTTCAGATGGCTGTATTAGATGGGGCTCTTCGTTTATTTATGTTAGAAAATAGGCCTGTGATTCAGGAGAGTTGGCTGTCTGTGCTGAAGGAGGACTTGGAACCAAATTAACCAGTGATTGTTCATAACAAGGGAAGGTCTGTTGGCAGAAATGCAGAGCAAGAGAGCTCTGCACTCAACTCCAGCAAACCTGAAGGCAGAGCTTGCCAGAGGGCCCAGTTCACTCCATTTATTGTCATTATTTTAAAGTCAATTAAATTACAGTGGGGAAGATGAATAAGACAAGCTCAAGGCTTTTTCTTAGTGGTCCTTTCCTGCTTCTAAAAGAAGTTTCTTGAGAAGCTTCTGGCCTGGGAATCCCTGAAATCCCAATCCGAGTATTTGTGGGAAGCATTTTAAGTGTCATGCGTAGGAAACAGCAGCTGCCTGGTTTGTGATAGTGATTAATGGCAGTGCTTGTGCCCCCTCTCTCCCCGGCAGATGCGGACGCCGGCCGGGAGCTGCCCTTGGCCCAGCCGCCTGCTGCCCACGCCGCCAGCGGGAGCTGCCCCGGCACCCCCGAGATGCGCCGGCGCCAGGAGGAGGCCATGAGGAGATTGGCCTCGCAGGTACAGCCCTGGGGGAATGGCAGCTGGGATGGAGCTCCCCGGGAGCTTTCCTGCTTGGAAACCCGTGCGTTCAAACTCGCGTGGGGAGCCTCGAGAGACGCTTCTGGAAGGAGTTTCAGTACCTAAGAAAGTTACTTCTCTGAAGTGAAACTCCCACGACATCAGATACACTCCCCTGTTTCTCTCAGGGTTTGTCTTTCACAGCCACCCTACTTTCTCATTACAAATGTTAGGATATGACACAGTTACAGAAATAATTGTGTTTTTTCCTTCAGCACTGAGAACAAAATTACCCAGTGTTGGAGCGATGTTTTGTTTGAATAGGGCGGGTACTGGGAAGGGTACATGGGGAAGGCCCAAGCTGAGTGTTAATGCTGTGTGTGCACTCGGGAATTTTTCAGAAAGTTCTACAAAGTATGCCATAGCCTTTGGAACAATACAGAAATTCCTTGCTGTGTTGGCAGCTGTGGTTTGTATGGAAAACTATCACTTATGTACACGAGATTTAGCTTGAATTTTATTGTATTACTCTGATTTAACCCTAATTTTGTGGTGGTGGAAAGATGCCATTCTATTGCTTTGAAATCCAAGGACTTTGCTCTTGCTCCTCCTCCATGTTTTGGGAGGATGGCAGCAGTTAATGCTTTCCTGCCACCTGCTCCGACTTTGGAGAGGAAAATAGCAAGAAAAGTCTCTGTTCTAAGTTATTACCAGGACGTGTTTTACTTGGCTTTTTGTGCCAGATACTGTCTTGTCCTGTCTGCTCTCCTGCTGCACCCAGACGGCCATGCAGGGAGCATGTGCTGCATAAATAAATAAATAAAAATCTGATACTCTCCTCTTCCACACAGAATTCTTCGAAGGAATGCAATGCCCAGGTCTGGTTTTGTTCACGGTGCATTAGTCATTGTATTCCTTGCAAATCTGAAGCTCTGCAGATGACCAGAAAGGGCAGTAAAGTGTGCTATCTCTCCTTAAAGTACCTCATCTATCACTTCCTCTGTGTGTTTAAGTCATCCTGCTGGGTATGTAATCGATAAATGGATGCCGTTTTAGCTTCAGTTTCCTCCTGGAAAAGGGAAGGAATATGGCTCTTTCAAGCACTGTGTCGCATCCATGACATAGATCACTCACAGAAGCTTTTTTGGCATCTCTCATCACTGGAGAAGGAGGTAAAAACAATCCTGACAGCCAAAATTAAAGTAAAAATAGGTTGCTATACCTTGGCTGCAGACTTTTTAGGCAGGGTTTTAAGGTCCTGCTCATACTTTAGCCAAATTCTTTTTGGTAGAATAAATCCAATGTGTTGCTGTCGGAACGCAGCAGCTGAGGTTGGGAGATGTGCTGTCCATAGTGCCTGCAGCAGGATTACCACTGGGAGCAAGATCATTAATCTCCCAGTAAATCTTCGCTGCTCTAAATGGAGGCAGATTCCAGTAATAACAGCGCCCAGCATCCAGATGTCAGGCCTTGATGACCGAATGCCAAGGCGGATGAGTTGACCTTAGAGCACTTGGAATCTCCTCTTGTGCCTGGATTGCTGACATAGCACATGGAACTTACAAAAACTCCATCATGTTCAGCACTCAGTTCTTGGGATGGCACAGAGCAGCAGCACGGCTTGATTCAGCATTCGGAGGCCTTAGGTCTGTTCCCAGCATTGCTGTTCCCCTTTTTGGGATCCTTGGGATCAGCATCTCTTCTGCCTCACACTCATTCCCTGGCTAGTAAAAGGAAAAGTGATCCCTGCAGGTACTGATCCTTGGATAACTGATGCTGGAAGGGACATGTAACCAGGTATTAGTGGTTTATTATTTAGGAAGAGTGGGTGAGTTCCAGATGCGTTGGGTGAAGACATGCATTGAAATAAAGCACATCCTTAAATCCTCACTCAAAGCTTCATTTCCTGCCCTGAAAGGAAATTGTTCTGAAAAAATAGGAGATTTTTTTCTTTTGTTCAATTTTGTAATTAATTTTTTTGAGCTTCATGTTCCTGTTTATTCTTTGTCATTAACAGCAGTTTGGTTTATTGCATCAAAACCTTTTCCAGAAGGGCTGTGCAGCACACTACAAACAGTGAGTTTGATGGATTATCAAGCCTCAGAAAGAAAGATAAAGACAAATAAAACAGTTAAGGATGTTTGTCAGACTGATAGCTGGGAGTCATGTGCGTAGTGCACTCGTAGTAACCTCCTGGGGTGGCACAACCCAGCATCGCCACTGAGGAATCCTGGCTGTCAGCAGCAGATGGATTGATTTGTGCCATTGATGTCCTCCTCGATCAAACAAGCCCTCCCTGTCCTGCTGCAGCCGTGGACTCTGACGTCCTGAGTGACACTGGGGGAAGAAGCATTGCTGACCTGGCAGCAAAATTGAAAATCCCTTAAAATAACAGCGTGGAGCTCTTTGTTGTGCATGCAGTCACCTCCTTGTCACGTGTCTGCGTTGCCTTTGAGGCATCATGAGAATTTTGATGCTGAACTTTTAGCTGAGCAAAACCACTGAACGGCTAGTAGACAATAGCAAAAACAGTTGGTTAAAATAATTCAGCTTCTAAATCTGAATGATGCCACATTCTCCAACAAGCATTTGAGGGGACAGTTTAGGAAAACCTTCATATAGATAAGCTAAAGACTTTCCAAGGTCTAACACATAAATGAAAAGAAGGAGAAAAAAAGACTGGAAGTGCCTTTAGTGCTGGAGGAGTGGGGAGAGGAACAGCATATTCCTGTGTCAGCAGCTGTGGAATAAAGAATGAGTTGCTGATGGCCTCCTTAAAACCTTAGGTTTTGTCCACATGGCTGAAGGAAAAAGAGCCAAAGGAAGAGAAGAATCCTTTGGTCAGTCTGGATGGAAAAGTGTTTCTTGGATGTGTTTTATATTCCCATTTAACACTGAAGTCAGAATTGAAGTACAGAAGAAGGTGTTGACAGTGATGGGTTACCACAGTTGTCAGGGTTATTTTAGGAGCTGGGTGAGCCATATGTGAGGAGCTGGATAAAGCTGTATGCAGATGTTCCACCTCTGCCTGCACTGAGCAGAGCAGGAAGTTCTCAGATTGGGCTGAGGTCACTGTGCTGGAGAAATGCAGATCGTTACAAAAGCAGGTTAATAATATACAAACAGTCTTAGGTAATGGTTGGTGCAGGCTCCAGAATGCTGGTGGGAAGCTCGTTTTCCTCTCACCCACTCCCCTTCCCTCTGAAAATGTCACTTATCCCCATATTCAGAAGTTTTGTATCTGTGATGACAGAAATGAAAGGTGAACAGACAGTTGCTTTTCCTCCTCTGGATTACTCAGGGCTGTACTTTTCTGCATGAGTTGTTGTTCAGTAAATTGTTGGGGGCAAAGTTTGCATTTAGCTCTTAATGTCAGAGATGAGCAAATCATTAATTTTAGAACTAACTGCTGACTGGCTCACAGGAGCTCGACTCGGTCCTGCCATGCTGACCTTCCCTTTTCCCTGGAGGTTTATCCTTTACTCACATAGGATTTTCAAGGGATTGGCTACCCAGTTGTAACTAACCCATTGGACAGCTTTATTCTTCGGGTTTCTGGATGCTGTGTGGTGGTTTGTGGTAGCAGCACTTAAACAAATGGACCTGAAACCCAGCTCAGCTGCACTAATGGATTGTACCCCATGCAGAGCAGCTGGTGGAGGAGCTGCACATCCATTGCATTAGTGCATTTTGCTGATGCTGAACACAGCTGGTGGCTCCAGAGGCTCTTCTCCCCATCCTCCAAGCCATATCCAAAGCATCACTAACGTTGCTGCAGGCGTAGAAAAGGAGAGTGCTCCTGCCTTACACAGAGGTGAGGGATTCATTGTTGCTGAGCCTTGATGCCCTGGGTCACTAATGAATTTCAGAAGGCATTTAGCAGCATACTCAGCTATGTAAAAGTAATGAACATTGCTAATAAACTGGGTCATCCAGTGCCACATACTAGGTCACAGTCATGTGCAGTGCTGGTGGCCGTTCCCATTATCACAGCTGGCGTTGTGCCTGGCATGTGGCATAGTGGCAGGTCAGCGTGTTAACGCTGCATTTATTTGAACCTATTTTGTATGGGTCAAAAAAAAAATCTTGTTAAAAGTTAAAATACACTGCTGAAGCCCTTTAAGAACACTGGAGGGAGAGGGGCGTTGCTGTGAGCTCAGGGGCTGGGAGGTTGGTCCAGGAGGGGTGGCAGTCCTTGCACAACACGCTTCCAGAAGGAAGCCAAGACAAACTACAAAGCAGGTGTGATGGCAAAGGAGTGCTGCCTATAATGGACTAGATTCTGTTTCAGAAGTGGTGTTGGAGAACTGCTTGAAATGGGCCTGTGCTAATAATTAAAATTAACTTATTTCCCTTGAGCCATCTCCAGACCCTCACACTCCTTTGATGTTCGTTCTACCCTTCCAGCCTTTCCCCTGTTGCTGTTATCTTCTCCCTCTCCTGCCATGTCACTTGTTTCCCTTCTTTTTTTTTCTTTTCCTCCCTCGCAGTTCAGTCCCTTCTCACCCTCTGTACTTGATGACTGATACGCAATCTCTTTCGTCTCTCATTTTTCCCCCTCTCCTTTGCCCTCTCACCCTCTTCGTCTTGCTCCATTCATGAGACTCTTGCCTGCTCATCCACCAGCATTTTCCATTATCCTTGGAATAGCTGGTTTGCTTTTAAAATCCTTCATCCAGCAGCTGTTTCCCTTGGACAGCAGGAAGATGAAGATTACATGAGGCTGGATGAAGGCAGAATTGGGAATTGATTGTGGCAAAAAAGGGAGAGTAAGAACGGCTGGTGTTAGAAGGGTTGGGAGAAGAGACTCCTGAAGAGCTACTGGGTTAAACACCTAGAGAGAATACAAATAATGTCTTTGTCATTCTGCTTTGGCAGTTACAAAGATGAAGTTTATGTTATTTCAGAGTAAATGAGTGTTTTGGGGCTCCTTGACCCCACTTTAGGAGGAAATGGGGTCATGTTGGCCATGGTCCGTTCACTGTGCTCTCTGTCCCCACATCTGGTGTTCCTCAAGTCTTGCAACACATAATTAATACTTAGAAAAATGAGCTACCAAGAAGCTCATGATAAATGTGCTGCTTTAGTGTGTAGCCAGCTGGAGTCTACATGTCATTTTAGGAGAGGGTGTTCTCCTTGGAAGTAAAATACTCATCGTACAGGTGTCAACTATTTTGCAGCTTCTTTTCAAACAAGAAAGGAAACTATATAAATTCTTAACTTCAGGCATTTGATATTTAATATAAAAATCACAACACCTTGGTTTCTCAGTATGGAGTCACTAGACTCTGTTCTCAGCCCTTACAAAAATTACATGAGCAGGTACTTGGAGCACTTGACTGGATGTAGGTGTTACTTTTCCCATCCTTTGTTGTAGCCCACTCCCTGCTTTAGGGTTGCTTATAGGCCTTGTGTGCTTTGCAGTCCAGTGACTTGAATTTAGTCAAACTTTACAACAAGGAAATCATTTGACAAACCTGATAGCTGAAATAAAGGTTTTAAAGCTTTGGAAGTCTAATTTAGTGTTTATAGCATTTAGTGCAATGGGATGACAAGGTTCAAATTGAAACTACGATTAGGAAAATTATGTCTTAAATTGTATCAGACAAAAAATAATTTGCTGAACACAGCATCCAGGCATGTCCATACTTTTGGAACTACATGATGTTCCCTGGTGATTCCATTTATTGTAATAGTTTCTACATAAAATTAAATGTTTAACTCAAGGATTTGTTCATGATAAGGCATGGTTGGAACTTGTTTAAGCATTATTTTAAGGAAAAATAGGTAGATCTGTGCAAAAGGAAGCTTTTATTGAGAGAGAGCATGACTTTTCCAGTGAACAGTTAATTTTGAGGGTATACAAGGAAATATACAAGGGGGTTTTTTGTTTGTTTTTTGGCTTATCCAGTCAACAAAAAGGAGGAGAGATCAAAATCACCTCAAAATCATTATTAGAACAGAGTGGTCATTTCAGATGCCGAGCAAAGTCTGGATGTGGTCTCCCATATCTTAAAAGAGAATCCTTAGCAGTGAAGCTGGTAATCCATCCCTCTTCCTGGAGAAATTAACCTTGAACAATTAATGGAGTATTTAAGGTGAAATAACTGGCAAGGATCCTTTCCCAGAGCATTACTGGTATTCAGCAAATACAGGGTAGAAAGAACAGTTTCAACTTGTGTGGGGTGAGTCCCATCCGCACCAGTCCCTGGCTGCCCTGGAGGCTCTTGCACTCACTTCTCATACTAACCTGGTCTCATTCCCAAGGCTGGAACAGGATTGGAAACCTTGAAAAGTTTTCCAGTGTGAGAAAACTGCTTCCCACCCAGCCCCATGTAAGTGAGGAGCCTGATTCCCAGCCCAGTCTCCAGCACCAGGTTCCACTCTCAGCAGTGGCTTTTGGCAGCCTCTGTGTGATTTGAAGAGAGAGAAAATGTCACAGAGAATAAATAACATCAAGATGAAATTCTGGCTCCGGTTGCATTTTCTGAGAACCTCATTCTACCTTTGCTTTGGTTGACTTCCCAGAATCTTTCTTGCTTACTGCTTTAGCTTCAGATCCACCCATTAAGCGTTATGTTTATCCTGCTGTTACAAGACAGTTGATATGTCAGTAAATCGAGCACAAGGATCAGGAATCGTGGAATCATAGAATTGTTTAAGTTTGGAAAGACCTCTAAGATTCCAGCTGTACTGCATGGAAGTGGCTGAAATTAATTGGGTTGTAATTGCACGTGCGTCCCAAAATCTGACGGTGACGATGATTACGCGTGACCCTTTTTCCATGGCATGGCTCTTCAGATTTCTGGAAAAAATTAATTGGTCTCTCACTAAAAGAGGCTTTATTTTTGTGTCTACACACCAATTGCGTAGGAAATCTGAGTAATTTCTGTTAGTGAAACCTGATACCAAGGTACAAACTTCATTCTGTGAAATGCACAAGTTATAATCCCTAAATAAATACGATTGATGAAAAGAAAGAATTACCTTTATAATTACTTTACATAGTGCTGTTCTCTAAGGGAATTCATTATATTCTTACTGGCTGGTAGGAAAAATTCTGTAAGGAATTTGGAGGTATCCATTAAAACTTAAATACATGTATTAGGGCTTGATCCTTGAAATAGCAGCCCAGCTTTCCATCGCTGCATGTGTCCCACCTTGCTTTGGCTGGGGAAAGAGAGCACTGCATTATACCCCATTGGTAATTTCATAGTGAAAATGAAAAGCCAGTGCTGAACCAGCAGCGGGTGAGCACCCTAGCCTGATGTGTTCATTCCTTGGTACCCTCCTTCACCGTCCTGGCCAGCCTGGAGCCTCCTGCAGTCCAAGGGATAGATACTGCAGGTGGAGAGACAGAAAGCCTTCATCATGTCCAAAGCCATGGGCACATTTCATCCCAGCTGCCTCGAGCCCCAGAGGACCTTTTCCTTTGCACGGTGTCTTCAGCTGCAGTGTCCTTCCCAAGTTCAGAAATGCAATTTATTTTGCAACATTCTGCGCTGCAGTGCTCCAGGGCAGTGGTGGTTTTGGTACAGAACTGCTCCCACCTGCCCTGCTGGGATATTTTTGGATACTCAGTGATATTTGAAAAGAAAATCCAGTCCAGAACGGGAACTGGAGAAAAACTTTGTGCCTGGCAGAGGCTCATTCCAAGTGGGCAGGCAGTGCCTGAGGCTGGAGGCAGCAAGGGAGCTGGAGAAGCTGGGCTGGAGTTGTGCCAGAGCAGCTTCCCAAGGGATTCAAAAGCAGAGATAGATTTTTGAGGGCCTTTTTTATATTGCTAGAGAAAACAATAAAGTTGGCAGCATGGCCTGGGAAGATATCACTGGTTTCTGCTTATTTTAATAAGTGGGCAGAATGTAGCAGGGTTCTGGCAGAGTTTACTGAGCTGGAAAAATCAGGGGAAAGCTGGGGGAAAAGGGAATTCGTATTTATTTATTTATTTATTTATTTAATTTTTTTTTTTAATGGAGCATGGGATCGCAGTGTATGAGTACAGTGAGCCTGGCATTGCCCCCAGTTCAGGGGATTCTGTCCTTCCAAGGTGGACCCAGGGAGTGCTGTCTGTCCAATTCCACAGTGCTTGACATGTGAGAGCAAAGCAAGTCAAGAATAAGTTCAAGAAAACAATCACAAGTTATTAGCGGTACCAAGTCCTTAAACAGAGCTCAGAGCACAATCCGAGCTCAGCACAGCACTTCAGAGGTGTCAACCGCTGTCAGTGTCTGTCTGCAAACAGCTACAGCTTAATTTCCTTTATTCCTCAAGTGGGAGGTGCAGTCATTTTTCAGGATCAGAGTCTGTTTTTACCAACTGATTTGTCTGGATTCTTGTCATGGATAGTTAACACATTGCTCTTAAAGACTTCACCTGCCAGAACAGATCAAACTCACCAGCGGAAAAACCGCTGCATTTACAGCTGTCCTGATGTGACATCTCTGATGAAGACAGCTTTTTTCATTCTTTTCTCTTTGCTAGGTCGTGGCTTATCACTACTGCCAGGCTGACAACGCCTACACCTGCCTGGTGCCCGAGTTTGTGCACAACGTGGCCGCGCTGCTGTGCCGCTCGCCGCAGCTGGGCGCCTACCGGGAGCAGCTGCTGCGCGAGCCGCACCTGCAGAGCCTGCTCAGCCTGCGCTCCTGCGTGCAGGACCCCATGGCCTCCTTCCGCAGGGGCGTCCTGGAGCCCCTGGAGAGCCTGCACAAAGGTACTCGTGCGCCCCGCGCTTCCCCAGCCTCCTGTGCACCTGCTTTTATTGTGGTTTGAAAGATGACGCTTCATTGGACCTGGGCATTTGAATGAAGCAATGGATTAATCTCTCTGCAGCGCTTCTCGAGCTGAGGAGAAAAGGTGGGGTCTGGAGAAGCTGGGAAGTCTGAGAATTGTGGAATGGTTTGTGTTGGAAGGAAACCTTAAAGCTCTTGTTGCTCCACCCCTTGCCATGGGCAGGGACACCTTCCTCTATCCCAGGCTAATCCCAGCCCCAGTGTCCCACCTGGCCTTGGACACTTCCAGGGATCCAGGAGTAGCCACAGCTGCTGTGGGCACCCTGTGCCAGTGCCTGCCCACCCTCACAGGGAGGAATTTTTTTCCCAATATCCCACTTGGCTTTCCATTTTCTTGATTCTTTCATGTCCCAAGCCTGTCCTTGCAGTTTTCAAGGTGAAAACAAGCAACCAGTTCCATTCACAGCACTTCTTAAAGCAACATGTTCTGATGTATTTGTGTAGGGGTGACTTTTTTCCTTTTCCTATCCACTGTTCAGTGGGCTTTGGAGAATCTGAAGCTTTCACCAAAGGACTGGTATCAAAAAAGTCCACAGACACCCTGCGTAAAGCTTCTAGGGGAGCTGGTGACAAGCTTTATCCCGATTACAGACTTAGAGCTTTTTCTAATACAGCATTGATTTTGTCTTCTTGTCTTTCTCCTCTTTGCAAGTTATAACTAATTCATTGTGACAGTCACTAAATTTAAGATCTTTGCTCGTTGCCATGAAAACTGGCAGAGCATTGCAGAGTTCAAGACTGTTGTCCCGCAGAATCATGTTTATTATTGTGCCTGTGCTGCATCTTGGCTGCAAAAATAGTTCAAATAATTTTGTTACCACCCTACACATTACAGTGTTAGATCCAACATGAAATAGATGCAGCTTCTGCCAGATTCAAAGCCCTGATGTTCAGATCAGCTCTTCAAAACTGTGTCCAAGCTCTGAGCAGCAGCATCTGGGTCCAACCTGCCCAGTTCTACCAGGCACAAAGCATATGTAGAGCCAGCACAGCATGACAGCAGTTGGTTTTCCTGGCATGGAGAAATGTCACTGTGGAAGGAGCGTGGTTGTTCCTTCCTATCTTCACTCCTGGCAAAAAGAAAAAGGATACATTTTTAGGAACCGCTGCTCTAAAGGAAAATAATTCCTGATTATTACAGTAGCTCCTTGGGAGATGTTTCAGCTCTTGAATTCAGAGATTTTTGGAGGATTCTTATTTTTCTTGTCAAGGAGGTTGACCCCCATCTTGCCCTAAATTCTGGGAGGTGGAAAAATTTTATATTAAACCTTTTTTCACTGACCAGGACTCCCACTTTTCAAACCTGCTGGTTGAGAGTGCTGGCGAGCTAATTTGCACCAAGTATTCTCTAACAAGATGAACAATATCTGGAAATTGGTTCTAAAATATATAGTATTTAAGACTCTATAAATATATCAACAGGTCTTTTACAAGGTGCTGCTGAGGCTTTAGTGCTACTGGGACAAAACTGTTGAACAGGTGTTAATAGTGAACGTCTCTGGGAAAGTTAGATTCACGTTTCTCAAATACATGGGATAGATAAATACGGATGGATGGATGGATGGATGGATGGATGGATGGATAGATAGATAGATAGATAGATAGATAGATAGATAGATAGATA
>JAOTQP010001009.1:4413864-4433242 GCA_026413545.1 Cichladusa arquata
GATGGATGGATGGATGGATGGATGGATGGATAGATAGATAGATAGATAGATAGATAGATAGATAGATAGATAGATAAAAAGATAGATTTTTAATGTCAAGAAATCTAAATAATATATAGGAGGACAAGGTTCTGATTCTTCCCCTACTCCCTACTTTCTCCTCTCCTCCCTTAGGCTTTATGAGGAACATGAGATGTGGGTATAAAACTCAGGCACTATGTTCACTCCAAGATTTCAGAGAGGAATAAAGTATATTTTTTACTGTACCTAAAAATCTTGCTGAGAAGTTAACTGAAAAAGCAGCCGGGGTAATTTCAGTGCAAACTACATGTTTTTCATGTGTATGATTACAGTGCGTGGTGCTCAGGATGCTCAGCAGTCCCAAACACACAGTGTTGGCACATGTCTCTTCTCCCTGGAATACCACAGGGACCTCAGGCTCTCATCATCAATGAACATTCTGTGCTGGGGTTTTACAGAAGAGTTTCTGGTGCAATTTAAAGTCAGAGAGAAAAACTCACCTGCTGCCAGGAATATTGACATTTTGCTAGCAGGAATTTCTCTGTAGTACTTTAAAGTTCAGGATTTGTAGTACATGTGAATAGCATATGCCATCAATAGACTCAGATTTCACATCTTGCACCTGGTTTTGAGTCTTAATTGGCAAAATTACCTTTGAGAAGATATCCCTTGAGCTTTAAGATACAAGTCCAAAACTATCTCTATCATTAGTTGTAAGGCCATGCTTAGCTCTCAGTGTCTGACATAGAGAAAGTGACTGCATTGGCAGCATCACCTGGGTTACTGTATTCTCCAGCTGCAAAAAAAAATCCTGTTTAAGCAGTCCATGATTTACTTCTTGGAGGATTTTCAAGGCCAGGTAGGAACCACCTGGTCTAGTGGAAGATGTCCCTGTCCCCAGCTGGAGGGTGGAACAAGATGACCTGTAAAGATCAATATGCAATTAATGTGTCATTAAAAAAGTGCTGCTACTGTGGGTGTTTTCTTCTTTGGCAATATCTGGTCATGGTTGAACTCTGTAGTGGCGTTGCAGTACATTATGGTTGTGCTTCTTTAGCCTTTCCAATAAATGCTTTTTCTCTCTCTCAGAGAGGAAGATCCCTGATGAAGATTTCATTATATTAATTGATGGTTTAAATGAGGCTGAATTTCACAAGCCAGATTATGGAGATACCATAGTATCGTTCTTGTGCAAGATGATTGGAAAATTCCCTTCCTGGCTGAAGCTGGTAGTGACAGTCAGAACGAGTCTACAGGTACGTTGAGACCCCAAACAGGGATGAACTGTGTCATTGTCCTGATGGACTTGGGAAAGAAGATCTTACTGGGTGTTCTGGATTTGCTCAAGACCGTTTTTTTCAGGTTATCCTTTTGGCTTTTTTATTCTTGGATTTATGTCCGTGTCCCCAGGTTCACTCTACAGCTTTGGAAGGATCTAATCCATCATTGCTTATTGTTGACAGTAAATGTTCATCAGCAAATCATTGAGGTCATTTTGTGAGACAGCTCACGTGCCAATGGGCCCTGACCCATGGAGCTATTGGGAGGGCAGGGCCTGCTGTCTGTCAGCTGTGCAGCTAAAGGACGTCCTCAGCTCCATGTGGAAGGGCAAAGGAATTCAGATCTTCCTTCCTTTCAGCATGACCCACAATGATTTCAGTCTGATTAGACCGGGATGGTGCTCAGCTCAAGGCTGTCGTGAGCAGTGTGGGAGCTCAGCAGGGAGCTGAGCCTGGTTCAGGGCAGCCAGCCCCCACATTGTCCTTGTCACTGGGAATGGCAGCTGCTTCCCAAGATCCAGGAGAGCACAGACTGCTGCTCAGTGCTGGGGTCTGTTTTTTGCTCAGTAATGGAGTAAATTAAATATCACTTTGAAGAAATCTTTTTGTAAGTAAATTGCATCCTGATGGCTTGAATTCCTCGTTTAATTAGGGCTTTTGAATCCATAAAGTCTTCACTGCAGCTTGAGTTTGCACTGTCTCTCCCTCTCTGTTTCATTGGAGAGCTTAAGGCTTTTCTGGAGTCGGCCTCGTACAGATCGGTTGCATCACTTCTCCTCTCTTCACAGTGGCTGAGAGCACACGAGGCAAGAATTTCTTTGGAGAGGCCTTTGATGATGTTTGGTTTATGTTGAATCAGGGAGTTTAGTAGATGAGAATTCGCTGCATGCAGTGTCCTGCAGCAGACAGACATAGTTGCTTTGCACTGGAAAATACTCAGTATTGTCTGTCCTGACGTGGATGTGGAATGCAGAAGGATGCTCCCAAGGAGGTCCTTGGTCTCGGCTTCAGCAAGTTTCTTGTGGCCTCAGATCTGTCATCTGGATGTCCATTCCCTCTGACAGGACAGCAGAAGGGATGGGAGGTCAATCCGTGGTTGGAGGGGATAGGAATAACAAAGGCAGTGCTCTGTGTGAATTTATCATCCCTTTCCATGGATATACTGTTAAAAACAGTGTCCCGTGTTTTTATTTCAGTCATATTTCACACACAACCTGCTTGATTATAGAGGAGAGTGTGAGGCCCTGAGGCCAGAAACTGCTGTTCGTGTTCTTGCCCTCGTGGAAGGTCTCAAAGGAGTCTCAAACATGCTATTGTAATAGAAAATAAGTTTACTTAATGAACAGCAAATGCTGCCAGCATGAGTATCTTTTCTTCTTTCTTTCTTTGTAGGAAATAATTAAGCTGTTGCCCTTCCACAGAATATTTTTGGATAGACTGGAAGAGAATGAAGCCATCGACCAGGACCTGCAGGCATACATCCTTCATCGGATACACAGCAGCTCAGAGATCCAGAACAACATCTCGCTCAACGGCAAAATGGACAACACTACGTTTGGCAAACTCAGTTCTCACCTCAAGACCTTGAGCCAAGGGTCCTACCTCTACCTGAAACTTACTTTTGATCTCATAGAGAAAGGATACCTAGTTCTAAAAAGCTCCAGCTACAAAGTGGTGCCAGTGTCCCTGTCCGAAGTGTACCTGCTGCAGTGCAATATGAAGTTCCCAACACAGTCTTCCTTTGAGCGGGTCATGCCTCTCTTGAACGTAGCAGTGGCTTCTCTGCACCCATTAACAGATGAACATATTTTTCAGGCCATTAATGCAGGTAACATTGAGGGCACTTTGGAGTGGGAGGACTTTCAGCAGAGGATGGAGAACCTTTCTATGTTTCTTATCAAACGTAGAGACATGACACGAATGTTTGTTCATCCCTCTTTCCGAGAATGGCTTATTTGGAGGGAAGAAGGTGAAAAAACCAAGTTTCTTTGTGATCCGAGGTAAGCAAATGCTCTGAGAAGTCAGAGCTTGCCAGTGTGTTACTCTGCACTGTTATCTGAATCATTTTATTTTACAAGGTTGCACATGGCTGCCCTTACCCAGCTTTGCTCTATGTACACTGTAACTCTACATTCTGTTCTGTGGTCCTTATGTTGTTCATGGAGAGAAACAAGCACCCCTGGGCACACACCTGACCTGGCAAACCTAACAGTCACCTTTGGAATGAGATGAGCTGGTCCTCAGGAGGCCCTAGGCTGTCCAGCTCAGTTATCACCAGGAGCAGGTTACTCCTGCCAGCTCAGTCCTGGAGGAGGGGAATCATTGTCCCTTTCTCCAAAGGTATCAAAAGCACAGGAAGTGGAAGATAAGAAGTGGAAAGATGAATAGTATGGATACATCTTTTTCAGTTACTTCTTTTCCAAGTTATGTTCCTCATAGTTCTACTAAATGTTTTTTTGCAAACAAAGGACAGAATTGTTCTGTGGTGATTTTGGACTGTAAATGCATCTATAATCTCTGTGCTGACAGCAGCTGACTTCCTGGCTTAGCGCACGGGGAACAGAATTTAATCACAGTTAGATTTGTATTCTCTAAGCCAAATGATCTCTGTCAACAACGTTACTTCTGTTTCTAATGACAAGTGGGAGCAGACAATCTGACTGTAATTCTCATAGCTTATCCTTGTAAGTTTTGCTCCATTTTTCTGCCCATTTCTTGAAATATGATTGTAATCATCAAGGAAACAGGTTCAAGGATGTGTCAGTGACCAGTCTGAAGACAATCTCATGGTATCTGCTGGAGCTGGAAAGCACCTGGCTGATCAAGGCAGTTATGGCTGTTAGTGGTGTCAGAGTAATTTACCACTTCAAATTTGAGGTAAACAGGTTGCAGTAGAAAAATATGAAATAGTTCCTCCCAATGGGCATCTTCTTGTTTTTACTGGGTTCTGACAATATTCCTGTTGAGTGAGCCCTTGGTAAAGCCTCTCACAGCAGCAGGTTCCTTCAGATCGTTCAGAGTTATTTAGTATCCTTACTTGGAAGTCAGTGCTGTCCTACCCCGTGTGCCCTGTCTGAGTGGTGCTTCCTCCACCCCAGTTGCTCCCAGCTGCTGCTGCTGGGTTAGTGTGGCCTGGCTGAAGGAGAGCTTGCTGTCAGCTGGTGAGGGGACAGCAGCCAGTGGTCCTGGCAATTGTCACTGATCACACAGAACCTGCCAGGGTGATCCCTGAAACGAGCAACTCAGAAAAATCACTCCTTTCCAAATCACTGCTTTCCATCATTACCCTGAAAATAGAATCCAGGTGCAGTGTGCTTCCCTGGCGGGTGAGGCCTGTATTGGGTGCTGCGGATGGGAGCAGTGCCTGTGGCTGAGTGACCTGGGGACTGTGTGTCCAGAAATCCTCTTCATCCTCACAGTGCTGGGAAAGGGCACTCTGCAAATACCAGATTCAGAAGGAAATTCAGATGTGCTGCATTTCAGATGGTTTTGCACTGAAACAAAGGCACGGATCGTTTGCTCAACAAGTCAGCAAAAAGATTTTTGCTCAGCATTTGGGTTTGGTGCTGCATTTTCTGAGCATTACAAACACATCGTGCTGCCCTCAAGACAGTTCAGGGGATTTTCAGGTATTGCTTCCATCTCATATATGCCATTAATGTGGGGAAATTAATGGTGGCTTTATGGGGACCACTCGTGCACTGTGCCGACAGGGTATCCCCGCAGAGCTGACCTGACTTAGCTCCTTCCCACAGGCAAAAGGAAGTTCCAGTGCCTCAGCAGGCTCTCACTGGAGGGATCAGCCCATACATACCATATTAATGTGTATAATGTGCACTAACTGCATTGTGCTCTGATGGTAACTAATGAAACCAGATACAATCCAGAGATTAATAGACAGGGATCCCTGAGCTATGACACTCCTCAAAATCCTCCTGTCCAGCTGATACAGAGCTCAGAGTGTGGGAAAACCTGAGCAACAATTAAGATAAGTAATTATTTTTCATTTTATTTCTTGGAAGAGAAGCAGAGCTGGCCAATGACAGAGCTCACAGCAGTAGCCTGTGCAAATTTGTCTACATCTGGTTTGTTCACAGCCAGATGAATTTCTTTCTGCTCACTTGGGAATTGGGAAGACATGACAACTGTAGAGAGCTCTCCTGGGGTCTGTGGTCTGTGCAGCAGTGTGACCCTACCGTGGCAGTACGTGAGCAGTGAGGCTGCTGAGGCTGGTGTTTTCCCCTGTGAGAAGAGCCTTGAAGTGAAATGTGGGTTTGTGAAGCTGCTTTTAATTGACTGACCCGGACAGACTGTGCAGGTGTGAGGCCATTATGAAGGAAATTGGAATAATGGACCTGGTGTCCACTCATATCCCAGCTGGGATAATCTCCCAGATTTCGTTAGTGAGAGTGAGTGCTCGTGTTCTCAGGAGTGGGGAAAAGAGGGGAGGGGAGAGGAGGAACACAGTGTCCAGGAATTATCACATTTTTATGTACTGTGAAGAAAAACAGCAGATCTCCATGCTCTGGGGTCTTGGTTAGCCCGTTGAGATGCTGACCCTCTTCTCTGACCCCCATCGTGTGTTTGCTGTCCCAAGCAGAGGCGAGTTGGCTCTGGAGGGTGACGTCCTCGCCACTGCTCTGCCCAGAGAGGGGCCCCTGCCAGCCCCTCCATTTCTAACACAGCGAGGCTTTTGTCAGAGCACTTGAGCAGCATTGCAGTAATGACCTCCCCAGCCTGTCAGGCCAGCACATCAACCAAGTGGCTTCCTTGACAAATAACATAAAACATTTTGGGGAAAGACTCAATCTTTTGTGACTGGTGCATGGAGAAAATGGTTCTTACTGCACATTCCTCCTACACTTGTATTTCTAAATCTAAATTCTGCTCTAATGCAGTGCTTCTTTCTGCCCAGACATAATGAGAAACTTCTATGCAATTATTTTCCATGCTTTTACAACTCTAATAAAATGTTTTATCCCTGTGCTGCTGCTGAAGGGGCTGTGAGTGAGACAGAAATGAAGTGGTTTGTCCTGGCAAGGCAGTAAGAGAGCTGTAGTCAGATATGGACCCCAGAAGTGAAATTACTTTATCCAGGTTTAAGTGTAAGCATCTGAGTTACTTGTCTAGACTTGCTTTATAGTCAGAGGAGAGAAATTAGAGTGATTAATTTCATCCTGAGCTCAGAGGCTGCAGTAGGTCAGAGGAGGAGTGCCTGAGGAGCGTCTGCTCCAGCTGAGTTCTGAGGAATCTCGGGGTGATGGCTCCCCAGGAGATGTCTCCAGCATTGACAAGGCTGCATGAGGTGAATCTCTCCAGGCTGCTCCTCTACCCTATACACAGGCCTTTGAAGCACGTTCCCAGATGTTCTTTTCTTGCCCAGGAAAGCTACGGTGGGATAAAGATACTCTCCGTGCTGTTGCTGCTGTTGCCTGTATGAGTATCTCAGTTTGGGCTTTTGTGTCTCACGGTGGCACTGGAGCAGCCAATGTTGTGTGTGCTGCTGGTGGCTGGGGGAAGAGGCTCTTTGTGCTGCATGGCGGTGGCCCAGCACCCGTGGGACCAGAGCAAAATAAGCATTTTAGATCTTCACCTCAAGTGCTTCACCTCTGGCTTGGTGAAGCCAAAGCTCACTTAATTTCAGGGTCTGCCATGCAGTCACTCCCATCTCCCTGAGTCCTTGGAGCAGTTCTGGCCACTTCTGGCCCCAGGGTGGCCAGGGCATGGGCACGCTGCCCAGGGAGTGACCTGTGCAGGACTGAGCTTGGCAGGGATGGGAGGTGGCAGAGGTGGTGCCTTTGGCACAGGTTTGCTGCTGCTCGCTGTTCCTAGGGCAGGGGGTTTTGAAGGATGAGCATTTCATGAACCCGCAGCAAGGCCATTTCCTCACCTTCTCCCTCCTCTTCTACATCCGTAAACCAAATCTGTTCCTCACGCCCCAGATGAAGATTCACTGTGTGGATGAACGTGCAGCAGTGATGCAGGCAGGAAGGTGCCGCTCTCATCCAGCAGCTGAGTTGCCATGGTTTCTGGCAGAGCTGTCTTTCAGTACAAGACTCTGTAGGTATTTTACATTTTCCTTTTTTTCTTGGGATCTCATTGCAAGTGGAGACTTTTCCTACACAAAATTAATGTTTTTATGTATTATCCCGCAAAATGACACAGTGAAGGCTTTAGAGCAAAATCAGGGGTTTTTGTTTTATTTTGATGGAATGCTGAATCTGATTGACATATAATAGTTCTCAGTGTAAAGATAATTCATTTAGAAAGTTGGAAGAAAAAGAAGACGGTGAAAATGATATTTCTAACGATTCAGGGATACAACAAACAGCTTTAAATGAGGAGTTGGTCTTTGCAATGCACGTCTTAACTTCTTAAAAATTACCCCCAGATCAGTCCTCCATGTGGAGCTCACTTGGGCATTATGGTGCATGGATTAATTGATTTTCTTTCTCTTTTTTATTATAAGGCTCTCAAAAGCTCTTAAAATACACTCAGATTGATTGTTAGCTGAAATAATCAACTGTTCACCAAAACCCAGGGTAGGTCTTAATTGTTTTCTCCACATTCACGAGGGATGGATTTTACTCAGCGGAGCAAAGGCATTGTTTGAATTCAAGGTGAGGCAGAATAATGGGTTTAGAATTTATTTGAATTCCTTGTATATTAGACAGAAAATTAAAAATAATGCAGTGCCCACTAGTACCTTGTGGGGCCAGAGATGGAATAATCAGGTTTTCCATATTGGTTGGCAGCAGCACCAGCTCTCAAGGGGCTGCCATCATTATTTAGCATTGCTTTACACTTGGAATTACCTCTCTTAATGTCTTTTTCATTGCTCCAGAGTGCCAGTTTTGGAGCTCTGCAGGTGTTGTAGCTCACAGTGGGCTATCTGAGCGCCCCAGGCAGAGGTCCAGGCAACACTGGCCACACCAGCACAGTCACCAGGAGCAGGTTGTCACCCCCAGCCATGGGCTGGCTGCCACGTGCCACCAGAACACATCAGCTTGGGTTCTGTCCTTGCCCATCCTGCTGTCACCTGCAGGTCAGCTGCGCTTGTGCAAGGCCTGTGCTCAGTTAGTGCAATTAATTATCAGGTCACCGTGGGATCTTTTCCACAGCTCTAGTTTTGGCAGAGGTGTGGAGTGTGGTAGAAGTGGTGACTGAGCTGGCATTTGGGGCAGAACTTCCTCTACACCCCTTGCATGGGAGTGAGAGTACAACATTTCTCACTCTTTTAATTTACCCCTCAAGCCATATTTAGTGAGTGCCATATTTGTGAATCACAGAGATGACTCCATCATCATGTCCTCCAGTAAATTGATGAGGCAAACCCAATATGTTCACCAAATATGGAGTGCTGACTTTGAGAATACAACTTTTAGGCTTGCCATATGTCTTCCAGAAAAAAAAACTTTGATTCCATGACTTGGAACCCAGTACATTTTGAAATGTAAAAAGAATAGGCAATAACTCAGCAAAATTAGTGTAGGAAGCTTACCATATGCAAATTCCACATCTCCAGCATCTCAGGACGTTCACTCTAGTCAGAGAATCATGGAATAATTTGTGGTGAAAGGACTTCAAAGCCCATCCAGTTCCACCCCTGCCATGGACAGGGACACGTCCCACTGCACCAGGGTGCTGCAAACCCCATCCAGCCTGGCCCTGGACCCTGCTGAGGATGGGGCAGCCACCTCTTCTGTGAGCAGCCTATGTGAGGAGCTCACCACCCTCACCGTCCTCACCGTGCTCATCATGCTCACCATCCTCACAGGGAGCAATCTCCTCCCAGCACCCCATCTCAGCCTGCCCACCTGTCCAGTGTCTCTCTCCAGCTGCCTTGGAGTCTCTTTCTAATCTCATGCAGAAAGCAGAGGTCAAAAATAAATGAGTAAAGGCCTTGGTAGCCAGCTGGGGATCTGTACCAGGGATTTAGCAGTGCAGTGAAGTGATTTTTCTGCAGGTTTTCCCCTGAACTGCAGTCAGAGCTGCAGCTGCAGTGTCAGTTGGAAGGGAAAGTAGAAAAGGCAGAGATTCTAAATGATGACACATGAGATGGAGAGCAGATGTGATCACTGCCACCACAAAGGACATCAGCAGAGCAGCTCGTTCTCACTGGCTCATTAGACATGCAAACCTCAGCACTGGGATGCAGCGGGCGGTTGAATATATTGTCCTCATAAAATCTGCTCTTTTTCTTTACTTCTGGACTTAGAACTTCTGTCTGCTGGGCCATTTTCACATCTAAATGGAAGAAAATATTCACAGAATAATCCATCCTGTGGCATTGAGGCACCAAGAAGAGAGGAGTGAAGTTAACCAGAAACTGATCAAAGAAAGAAATGTTACTGAATTTGTTCCTGTTATTTTATTTCTGAAATATTACAACCCACTTTTAGAGCAAAATCATCTTCCAGCAGTGCAGCAAGGAGTAGCCTTGGCTGTTTTGTTTGAATTTTTTTAATAATGTGAATTCCTTCCAATTAATTTGCAATTACAACATCAGAGGGAAACTACATTAGAAAAAAATCAATTAATCGATTTGAGGGATAAACTGTTCATTCAAGAGGGGCTTCTGGAGCTGAGATTGGCCTTTCTGTAGGACAGACACCCAGAGATCTCTGCAAGGGAGGAGGCTCTGGGCTGTGTCAGAGCACACATCAGTCTCTGCACTGCAGTTATGACACTACACTTGGCAGAGCTGAAGAAAATGTGAATACACATCTTTTGAAGACTGGGCACAGTGTCAGATCTCTTGATTTTGGAATGTTTTCATGGGATTAGCTGGAAGAAGGGACATGTGGGTGTAAATCAGGGAATTTGGACTTCAGTAGGTTCAGAAGTGAACAGGCCTGATTCTCAATTATTTTTTGTCTTTTACTCTGGTGCTGCAATGCCTTAACACTGCAATAAATTTAAATCCTTTAAAATCTTTTTTACCTGAGAACTGGAAGAGTTTTGATGATGCACAGATCTGGAAGCTTTTAATATTTTCTTTTGTATTTAAGCATTCTCCTTCACTGCTCTTTGGGCACACCAGTATTTTATCAGTGAGATTTTGTCCTTCTCCATCTGTGACATGAGGAATGGAGTCACCTGGGGACTGTGCTTGAGGTACCAACATCCTGCATCCTCTTGCTCTGCACCAGAGCTGGATGTGACTCATGTTTGGGTAGATAAGGGAGCAGTTGTGTAGAGATCAGATCCAGCATCTGTTTATAAATGCATGGAGTGACAGGACAAGGGGGAATGGCTTCAAACTGACAGACAGTAGGTTTAAATTGGATATTAGGAAAATATTCTTTCCTGAGAGGGTGGGCAGGCCCTGGGGCAGGTGCCCCAAGCAGCTGTGGCTGCCCCTGGATCCCTGGCAGTGCCCAGGGCCAGGCTGGACAGGGCTTGGAGCACCTGGGACAGTGGGAGGTGTCCCTGCCATGGCAGGGGTGGCACTGGGTGGACTTCAGAGTCTCTTCCAACCCAAACCATTCCATAATTCCACATACCCTCATGTGCAGCCTTCTCTTAGAGGGCTCTCTTCTCTTGGAGCTGCTGTAGGTGTGCACTGGTTCGTGCTGTGTAGGGTGTTGGAATGATCAGAGACTCATTTTTATTTTTTTTTTACATACATATATGTATATACTTACGCATGTATAATTATGTGTCTAAATGCACACTGTGTACATGCACATTGGTACATACACACATGTGCCCATCTAGGCAGACTCCTTACCATTGCAGGAGTTGATACAAGCACAAAGAGCAGATTAAAGCTGCAGGAGCTGAGCTGGCAGGGCTATTAATTTTTCACCAAAAAAAAAAAAAAAAAAGAAATCTTACATTAAAAATGGAAAAATCTCTGATGATAAACTCTGCAGTGGTGAAATTCAAAGCATATCATTTCACTGAGCTCCTTGATGTGAAATCATTACTGCCACTCTGCTGTATTAAAGAAAAAAACCAGCCTGTGCTGTTGCAGTCTGGTTTAGTTTCCAATTAATGTTGACAGAACAAGTATTTATCAAGCAGCCAACAGTCAAGGTCTGGGAAGCATTGCAGAGGTAAAGTATTACTCATGAATACTGTACTTTATTCTGCAGTTGTTCCTACATGCCTTATTTATAACACCAAAGTCATCTCTCTAACTAAATGTGGGTAAATACCCTTCCAACTGCAGCTGAAAAGCAATTTAGGAGCTGACAGTGGAAGCTGGACTGGTGTGCCAGGAGGGAGCTGCACTTAAGCTCGTGCTGCAAAGAGCACCTCAGAAGCTTCTGGATTTTCAGTTCGTGCTTAGGATTAATGCAGTTACAGATCCATTCAGAGCCTTCCTACATTCTGAAAGAGTTCTTCACCAACCAGCAGAAACCTGGTATTGTTTGCTCTCCTGTGATGTGGAACACAGTGTGGCTGGAGAGCCCATGTGCACAGTTTGAAGCAGCAGAGGCAGCTCCTGATCCCCTGCCTGAGGATCGCCCCAGAAAGGGAAGGAGCTGATGGCCCTGAGTCATGGAATCATAAACCTTAGAATGGTTTGTGTTGGAAAGGAGCTTAAAGGCCACTCAGTCCAACCCCCTGCCGTGGCAGGGACACTTTCCCCCAGACCAGGCTGCTCCAAACCCCGTCCAACCTGGCCTTGGACATTTCCAGGGATGGGGCAGCCACAGCTGCACTGGGCACCCTGTGCCAGGGCCTCCCACCCTCCCAGGGTTTTCCTGATGTCTGATCTGTGCCTCCTGTCTGTCACTGGGAAGCTGTTCCCCCTTGATCTGTCACTCCAGACCCTTGTCATGACCTACAAGTTCCTGAACTTGCACCACCAACCCTCAGCCCCTCTCAAAACCCCTCGCAGCACTGGGAATCTGATGATTTATTGGGATGGACTGAGTGCATTACAGCAATTCCAGGTTTTCTTAATCCCACTGAATGGGGCCGAGTTCAGTCCAGCAGCTGCCATTCTGTTTGACTTCCAGCAGTGTCTGGCAACACTCAAGCTGTGTTTCCTGGTCCATTGTTTCCTTCTGCTCTGTTTTCCCTTCCTTCCCACGGACATTCCCAGAGGTTACCCAGTGTCACAAGCAAAAGCATTTGTCTCTCTCCAATAGGAGTCCTGACGTTCTCTCCCGTTCCAAGGAGGGGGAGAGCCAAAGGAAGGCAAATCAGCAAGCTGGGCTTAACACAAGGTGCTAGAACCACCTTCAGGGCCCTTCTGCTCCAGCTTTTGGTGTTTTGTCCCTTCTGTTGGTGCTGTCTGGAGAACTCTCACAGCACAGATGCAGGGATTGGAGGCAGTGCCCTGTGCACTGGGGCATCGTGATGGATTTTCAGCTCTCAGCTGAAGCATCCCAGCCGTGTTGTGATGGGCACAGTCACATCTGGAGGGGCTTTTCCTCCAGTCAGGGGAAGCATGGAGCAGTGGGCACAGGCCATGTGCCAGGCCAGGGTATGGAGAGCAGCTTGACAGGCAGAAAAAGAGGGTTTTCTTCCATTTTTTTTATGGCTGAGTCACCCTAAGAGTGAAAGCACTGTCAGTCAATAAAAACTTGTGTTTTGTTTTTCATCCCACTCCTCCAGCTGGCACATTCCTCCTCCCAGCACCACGAGGGCTGACAGAGTATCTCTGGGCTCTGCTCACACAAATCCATGTGTTACCAATCCAAAAGGAGCTTCATTGGCAGGGCTCACGGGGCACCTTGCCAAAAACCTGGCCAGGGCATTACAAGTCATTCACCTTTTTTTTTTTTTTTTTTTTTTCCTGAGTTTATTTTGAGGTGGACAGTAATTCACCCTGAATGGGGATGAACTGGTAAATCCCCAGTGCTGTGAAAGCTTCTATCTTGTGTAATATTTACAAGATCTTTGGCCATCCAAAGTATTTCTTTGCTTTACCAGACAGGGATGAGCTGATAACATTTCCTGTCCTTAAAAGCCCTTTTAAAGCCACAGCTCATATCATATTTTATTTTCCTTGGCTGGAAAGGGTTTGATTGTTTTTAGTGCAGTCACATTTTCATGTACTCTTAGAAATGAAGTGGCTTAAAAGGACTCCCTTGGGAGCAGCCAGGGGCTTAAGGAAGAATATAATTTTGTTGGTAAAACCAAAAAAAATCACACAGACCTCTGATGTCCCAGTGTGGAGCCTCTCTGGCTCCTGCCCTGCTCCCTGCGTCTCCTGCTGTGGCATCCACGTGTGCCTGGGGCACCTGCAGGAGCAGGTGTTTGCTGATCTCACCCAGAAATGGTATTAAAGCTTCACACTGTAGCATCATGTGGGTTGCGTGTGTCCCTGGAGAATCATCTTCTCACATCTTTGAGAAGATTCAGCCACGTTGAACTTGCAGTGTTACAAGATGGAAATCTGTAAGTGTTTAAAGGTTAAAAAAATATCAGTAAAAACCACCTTTAGCAACAGAAGTTATTGTCTGCTTTACTATATTTTTGCCTTAAACAGAACTTGTTGTGTAGTTCAGTTGATTTGCTGTGGTTGTCAATCTGGTAGGGCATTGCCAGAAGCACCTTTATTACTGGAAAAGCTGAAGAAGGATTTTAGAGGGAGATTAACAAAGAAATAAAGTTGTTTCACACAGGGTAGTGAGTGCAGGTGTCATTTATAAGACATTTTCTTCAAAGTGTGGATATTGTAAATATGGCATTTTCCAGTGACTTCAGGTTAGTTACATGCTTTGCGAATGTGGTTCTCCCTGCGACTATCAAAGTAACACTTCAGCTGTCATGACATTGCACTCTGGTGTTTCTAAATTTGCACCTGCTCACAGAAGATATATCGGAGAGGTTTTTGCTGTCTGCCAGTGTCCGGGGCTTTTGAGCTGTCAGTGATCACCGGTAATACAGGATGCAATTAGTTGTTGGTTTACAAGTGAGAATTCAGCCTGCTCTGTTTCCCAAAGCTGGATGTAGTTGAAGGATTAGGATTTTTGTCCTCAGAAGTTGCTTTGTTGCTCTAATAACAAATAATAACATAGTTTTTCTTCTGATTTTAGGAGTGGCCACACACTACTTGCCTTCTGGTTTTCCCGCCAAGAAGGAAAATTAAACAGACAGCAGACCATTGAACTGGGACATCACATTCTCAAAGCACATATTTTTAAGGTAACAGAAATTCAGATGAAGGTTTATGCAACAACCTCATCCGCAGCACTGGCAGCACTCGCTCTCCTCTTGTTGTGGGGTTGCTAGAAGAGTGTGGAAGTGAGCTTTGGAAAATTGGCTGTGGTACCAAAGAAATCCTTCAGATTAAGCCCTCTTTCAGACGGTAAATTCAGCAGATAGCCTCCTTACCTAAAATTGCTCTTCTGCCATAAGGCGCTTCTTGCTCTGAGATATGAGTTCCTGTGGCAGCATCTAGAAAAAAGGACATTTTTTAAAAGGAGCGGTTTTGAAGAATCTAATGCAAAATTTAGGTTGTAACGGGAAAATCTGGTGATTGTTGAAGTTGGCTGATTGGTCCATCTTACTCTTCACACAGACATTTAAGACCTAGGTAATTGAAAGGCAAACTTGGATGTGAGTATCAACATGACCCATAAACTAAGTATGATTCTTCCTGCTGGCCCAGGCACCCGAAGGTGGGAATGAGAGGACGGATTTGTAAGATCACAGGAAATACAGATTTTGTTACAGCTGTTGGGACCTGTGGTTGCTTAACACTGGTGAAAACAAGGCTGTATTTTCATCTGATCTCTGTATGGTTCTATAGACTTGAGGGCTTTGGCACTCAGGTTTCTATTCCTAGAGTAAACAGATGAATTCTGCCTTGTGCGAGTCCTGTTGGATTTATTTATTGTATTCCCTGTGCCAGATTCCCCACCAGGTGTAGCAGCAAAGTCTCCTTGTTTGGGAAGACGATGGCTGGAGCCAAAGGGAAGAACCCCAGACTGGAGCATTACCCCTCAGGGGATCCATTTCCCATTCCCAGTTACATTCCCAAAGCTAGATTCTGCCCTGAGTTTACTGTTCAGCTGCCATTCACATCTGAACCTGGTTCCAAACCTTCATTTCAAGTGTCCATAGTGGGAATTGATAACAGAGATTCAGACTCTGAGCAAATGACAGTTTTCATTAAGTGGATAAGTTTCCAAGAGATTCCAGGTTTAAGTGAATGATATTTACAGTAGTAGAAAATGCCAGTTAGCATATGACAAATGTCAGTCGAGCCTTCTGTTCCTCATCACTCAGCAAAATCCTTGGGTTTACAGCACTGCAGGAAGACCAATGTCACAGTGACAGATAAAGCATGACAAAATGTTGTTTACAAATACTACAAAGTCTCAAAAGGGTTTGAGTTAGCTGGATTAGAAATTGTAAGTTAGTATTTTGCTTTTCCTTGAATAGATTTATTTTTATTGCTTATTTTAACAAGTGTTTACTGAGGATTTGTGAGTGTTTAGTGAGTGAAACAAGAGCTGCATTAGTTTCTGAAGGAGGCAGTAGGCTGGAATATTGCAGACCATATTTAAGGGCTCGAGCATTCTTTAAAGAAATATTTCCAAGAGTACATGCACAGACTCTTTGCCAGTTGTTACCGCCTGTATTTGTTTCTAAACAAGCATTTTTCCATTCAGGCTTTTCATTCTGGCTGATCTTTTGCTGAAGCCATTACCAGTGTGGCCGTGGGCTTCCTGCCAAGTAGGGAGCATGTCAGGTCATCAGTTCAGGGTGTTTTTCCTCAAGTTGCCATGTTACAGCAGCAGACACAAAGATCTTTCTGCAGACACTAAGATCCTAATTTTGAAGGTATTTATGGAGGCCTGGTGCCATTATAATTTCATTTTATGTACCCATCAGGAAGCCAGGAGAATATTAGACCAGAGCTAAAGCGTTTTGTCCAGCCAGGGAGTACTGAGAGCTGGGTATAGAAGCAGACTGATAAAACAGAGAAGAAAATTTTTCCTTCTTCAGTCCTTCCTAGTTTGAATCCACTGATACCTTAGCAAGGTGATGATGGAACACTTGGAATTTTCAGGTGTAAAAAAAGCAAGTGATGCTCAGACACAGAGTGCTGACCTGACACATGGGTGAGAAGACATTTTCAGGTTTCCATCTTAACTTGCTGGCTGAGATCTGATGGTTTTGTCTTATCTTTTAAACACAAACATCCTCAAACAGTTTAGGGGGGGCGGGGAAAGGAAAAGTACAAATGTTTTAGTTTTTTAAATCAGCTGCCAGTCTTAACAGGAGCATATAGAAAGCCAAGTTGAAAAGCCTGGCATGGAAAGGGCACCAAGAGAAATGTGCAGTTATGGTACAAGAGGACCCAAACTTCAGGCTGATGTATGTTTTGCAAATCAGCCAAAGAGAAGGCTTTAATTTCATCTTAAGTTGGTTAAAATGTCAGTAATGCAGAAGCTGGTGGTGCTTGGAGCAGCCTGGTCTGGTGGAAGGTGTCAGTGCCCATGGCAGGGAATGAGATGGGCTTTGAGGTTCCTTCTAACCCAAATCAGGCTGCAATTCTGGGGTTCTGTACGCTGCTGATGGCCAAAGAGCAGGGGAGGCCATCAGGTAAAAATTAAAGATGCTGGCAGCTCTCACTCAAGACAAGTGTTTGAACTCAGGGGTGGTGGGGGCTGGAAAAATTGTTCAAATTGTCAGGCCATACACTGGTCTCGTGTTGGATGGTCCCAATGAAGTGGAAACCACTGATGGTATTTTGGTTGATATTGTAAGAAGCTGGGATTTGTTTTTGCTGAAGGACTCATTCTGCTCCACAGTTCTGAAGAGGGAGTTAGAAAAGGAAGATACAATCTGTAAAATGAGAAATAAGGCAGGCTTTTGCCTGAATGGTGACTGAATGATCATAATGTTGAATGTACTTTTTCTTTAAAGGATGGACGTCACCTTTTATGTCTTGCACTAATATCTAAGTATATATACATTCTAGTGCAACAGTTAACATTTCTACAGCATCTGGGATTATCTTCAGAGGGCTGTCACACAAACCAGAACTGGGACCCTGCTGTTTTGCAGGAGTGAAGTGACCACCTGGCCTGCGAGAAAGCAGAAATCAGGGTTTGCATGTCAAACCAGAATTAAATGTGCAGTTAAAGATGCCTGTGCAGTTTCCATGGAATCAGCAGGCTTTCATGGGAAATCAGGAGCAGAGCAGCAACATTCAGGGCATGCTCATGGCAGGGCTCTGCTGGAGTCACCATCCCCCCCCTCTTCTCTTCCGTCCAGCTGTTGGCTCTCATCTGTCAGCTATGGGGAAATTATGGCTCCTTCCACTGGAGGGAGAAACCTGCTTAACTATGCTCTACCAATTAGGGATGCTGGAAAATACGTTAGACTTTCGATATATTGTGTATAACCTGACACTGACTAGAAAAGTTGGAGACAATCTGATACAAGATACCAGGGTATACTGCTCCAGGCTGTGGTTGAAAGTTCCTGAATTTATCTTATTGTACACAGTAGTGTACTTTATTTAAAAAGAAAAAAAAAGCAGCAGTCTGTGCTCAACATGATGTTTTGTGAGGGTGTTGAATGGATCTGGTTACTCACAGTTAAATCCTGCCTTTCCTAGACCTTGGAGATGGCTGCATTACCTTTACAAGTAGTTTTCTGCAAGCTTATTAATTAATTGTGAAGGTCAGGTATGGCAGATTGTCACATTATCTTGTGTGTAGTCATTATAGTCCTGAAAGTCCTTTGAAGTCCAGAGACCCATGGGGATATGCCCAGTGTAACTGAGCAGATTTGTAAGTGTGGATCTAAGTTACTTTCTCTTTTTCAGGGTCTGAGTAAAAAAGTTGGGGTATCTTCCTCCATCCTGCAAGGGCTTTGGATCTCCTACAGTACTGAAGGTCTTTCAATGGCTTTGGCATCTCTGAGAAATCTCTACACCCCGAACATAAAGGTACTGGCGGGGAGGGGGGGAGCTGGGGGGTTCAGAATTCACCTAGGAAGCTCCAGCAATGGGCAGTGACCGTGCAGAGTGTTCACTGGAGCCATGCCAGTGTCCTGGCCAGGCTGAGCAGCCTGCTGGGTGTTTGTCCTGAGCTGAGGACAGGCCTTTCATCAATTGAGATTTTTTTACCATTTGGGGTCAGTCTATCAACTCTGCTGCTTTGACCAGGGATCTCCTTTTGGTTGTAATGAGCAAACAGTGAGTCTGTGTCTGTGCAAAATGGAGATTTTCCTTCTCAAAGATGTAGAATGTGACAAGTGATGCTGGAACTTGACATGTAAAGGGCTTTGGCTTAGACAGACATGAACTCTGAGGTGACACCAAATCCAGCAGCACATGCTCCTGTGCTGGTTCAGGCACTTCTTTTGCAGTGCTAAGATGAGTGTGTTGGCTTAGGTGTGCCCATCTCTACAGCAGGAAGGATTTCAGACAGAGGTGCAGGTTTGGGATTGTTTTCTCACATGGAGGGATGTTTATTCCAGATCCTTCCCACCCAGGCAAGGTGAGCTCAGTGTCTGTCCCCCATGTCCCTTCCTTGTCACTCTCCAGCATCAGGTGTCGCCCTTTCCACGGGAGCCGTGCAGTGGGGCAGCCAGAGCAGGCCTGGAGAGGAGCTGGAGCCCTGGAATGGGGCTGAGTACAGCTCTCTCCAGCTGTGGGGTTTGGTTCCCCATCCCTGCCATGACCCCAGCTGCTGCAGCAGGGCTGGAGTGACTTTGTTCCACAACAAAGGGTGGCTGCACCCTTCAGACACTTCGTAGCCACTTGGGAGCTGCTGAAACTGCTCCATCTGCATCAAATGGGACCAGCTATGGGGCAGGTGTTTCTACTGAGCATTTCATGTCCTTAGCTGTTTGCTTGGGGACATGCCAAGGGCCCTGGGTTCTGCTGACCATCAGCTCTCCTCCCCTGCCAGGTCAGTCGCTTGCTGATTTTAGGAGGTGCAAACGTGAATTACCGGACGGAAGTTCTGAACAATGCCCCCGTTTTGTGTGTCCAATCTCACCTGGGATACGCTGAGATGGTGGCTTTGCTCTTGGAGTTTGGGGCCAACGTGGACGCGGCTTCGGAGAGCGGTGTGGCCCAGGCCTTATTTACTTCGTATCATCTGAAGAGTGTGCTGAATACAAAATTATCGATTCACTCTTGGGTG
>JAOTQP010001009.1:4438016-4461152 GCA_026413545.1 Cichladusa arquata
CCTTCCCTTCCCTTCCCTTCCTGTCCTGAACAGGTAGCTCTGACATTCCCAGCCTGCCTGTTTCCATCTCTGTTGTCCCACACTTCTGCCACCAAAAATCCCAAAAGCTGGACTATCCAGACATCTGGGAGTTTCTCTGTCAGAGCGGGGTTTCTGAATAACTGGGACAATTGGGAATGTGGATTTGTGACTGACAAATCACACACAAACTGGGGAGCCATGTCAAAGGAATATGCACTTACACATTAAAATTGGTAGTAGGTAAGATGGAAAAATGAACAAAAATCAGCCAACTATCAAACTGAGCAGCCTTTTTTCTACATGAAACAAGTCTGTAAGTTCATATGAAACTCAAGACTCTCTTTCACATAATTGTGTTGTTGTTATTATTATTTTATTTTTTTTTTTTTTTTCCCAAAAGTAAACAGTGAATTTAAATAAATTTGGAGAGAAATGCAGGTTTCCACCTAAAATAGCAGTCTGCTCTGAAAATCTGAATCCTGGCTTGTCTGGGTTTTGGTACTTGTTGCTCATGTCTCGTCTTCCACAGAGCGGAGCCGAGTGCCTGGCTCGATGATATCAGCCTGATATCATCCAAATGGCAGTGCCAAGTGACATCATAAGTTTAGGAGTTGCTGACAGCACACTCTAGCCAACTCCAGATGGAGTATTTCCCTCTGGGACAAAACTGATACCAAAACCCAGCAGAAAAGTGTCTGAGTCACTTATGCTATCTCCATCAGAGGTGGGGGCGCAAAAAGCATCTCCCTCAAACAGTTTGTCTTGCTGCCGGGCTGTGAAACAGATACACGTGCAGGATAGGAGTAGTTCAATGATTCCTTCTCCAGAGAAAGTTTTTTCTGCAAGAGAGCACAGCAGCAGAAGCCGAATGCACCGCTGCAGGTCGCTGCTGTAGGAGGCGGCGGTTTCACGGTGCTCGCTGACGGAGATGGACACATCCACACCTGAACCCAGGCTCAGGCTCTGTTGGGGCTGTTTTGAGAAACACAGCAGTTGTTGTGTGGTGTTTGTGCCAAGACTTGGTTACTGCATGGTGAGTGTTCCATCTGGCACTGGTCCTCGTGGAGAAGTGAACATTTCTGTTTACCAGGGCAGGATGCTGGTGCTGCTCCTTGCCTGGGCTCAGTGACTCACCTTGGCTGTGCTGGGCTGTGGGAGCTCTCCAGCAGACAGTAAAACTTCAAACCAGCTCATTGTCACCCTTCTTAGTTCCTCCTGGATGAGCAAGTTCTGGCTGCTCAGAAGCACAGGAGCTTTTGAGCTTCTCTTGAGCTGGAGCTGCCAAGGCTGGAGCTACATACCCACAGCAGAGGACCCTGAGGAACAGAGCAGCAGGAAGAGAGCAGAGCAGGCAGAAGGGAAAGAGAACAGAGCAGGCAAAAGGGATTGCAAGGGAAGGTGGAGAAATCGTGGATCAAAACATCCTGTTGCAGTAAAGTCTTCTCCCAAGAATATTTCCTAACAAACACCAAACACTGGAGTGATTTACAATATTTTCATTGTTGCAAACATAAGTAATTTTGATGTGAAATACCTCAAATTAATGTGCAACATTACAAGTGCAGGCAAGTTTAGAAGTAGAACCCAGCAGCCCTGCATGCCAGTCCCTCTGCCTCTTTCTATATTTATAGCTTACGTTTAAAACCCACATGGATCTGATTATAGATTTTGCAGAATGTTCTGCTTGTGGCAGCAAAATGATTTTTCTTTTAACTCTTGGTGTCTCTCAACCGTGAGAGAAGAAAAATTCAGCCATAATAAGTAAGAGAATTGAGAATTAATTAAGTCTCCCAACATTAACAGTGTTGCAGTTGGAAACCCATCAACACCTTGTAATCAGCCAACCCACAGAAATGTACTTCAAGGAAAAAACAAGCTACATCCGTCAGAAATAGACTCCCACCTTCTGCTCCAACTCCTACCAGAAGCAGCAGAACGTGGAGCCAGTGCTGAAGTGCACAGAAAGTTAGGGAGAGGGAGGAACCAGAAAGTCTAAAATTAATCCTGATACAAGTCACTGGCAGGTCCTGAACTTGGAACTATTTTCAGATTGAATGTGTGTTCTCTAAGTCAACCACACTTCTGAGTTAACAGAGCACATTTTGTCAGGGAAAGAGCTCTCAGGTGTTGCTTCTCCCCACCTGTAATATCATGAGCGTATGAAAATGGGAGGTATTTTTGGGACCCTGGCTGGTAGGATCTGCCTTGGCCAGAAACAAAGCCCAGAAATAGTGTTCTTCTTGGAAAACAGGTGAACAAATCCATCCTATTTTGCTTTCCAGTTGTTTCCCTGGTTTCAAAGATCTACAGACTTAAGTGGGATATGGCAAATAAAAGTCCTCCATCTGGATTACACTGCTCTGTGCTGGTTTGGACAAAGGAAAGTCACAAATGTGACTGACAGCAGTGGATGGCAGGATCTGTCAGTGCCTCCTGCTTGATCCCACGCTTGCTCCCTTGTAGTCATAGTGGGATGAGGCAGTGACAGCTTGCAGAAGGTCTCGGCGGGCACCTGAAGACCTGCATTTTCTCTGGATATTGTGCCCCTGCTCAGATACGCTCACAGCCTATGGCTTTGGCAGCAGGGAAAACAGTAGCGGATTCATGATTGCATTTCTTTGCACCTGAACCTGAACCTCAGTCACACCTTGAACCTCAGTCACATTTGAACCTCAGACACCCCTTGAACCTCAGTCACAAGTGCCTGTAGATTATTTTATATTTACCGGGGTTCTCGTCCTGTTTCACTGCGACTTGCAGAAAACAATAAAAGCTGATTGTCCCAAGCAACCCCGTTCCATGGCATTATGTAAACTTCGTATAGAAGAGTTGACCTTTGAAGTAACTGAAATGACAAGAGCTCAGACTGTACCAATCCAGCCCATTTTCTTTCTTCGTTTTGCCTGCCTTGAGATGGGTTTGGCATTTCAGGCGCCATCACTTTGGTGTCCAGCAGAAAGCCCTGTTTGCAGCTGGGAGAACACCGCAGTGAGTGGAGGCCCTTCCCTGACGGCTCTGCTCTCTCGTGCAGCTCTGACGGCGGCGGCGGGGCGCGGGAAGCTGGAGGTGTGCCGGCTGCTGCTGGAGCAGGGCGCCGCCGTGGCGCAGCCCAACCGCCGCGGCGTCGTGCCGCTCTTCAGCGCCGTCAGACAGGGCCACTGGCAGGTCAGTGGGCTCCTCGCACCCCGGGCTGGCCGGGCACGGTGGGTCAGGCCGTCCCTTCTGTCCTGGGGAGTGCTCAGAGCGAGAAGAAGTGTTCGTGATGCTTCTATCGCCCCCAGCTCTGGCTGGCTGCAGACATCTTTGCTAAGTCCTGTGTTAACATAGAACTGTGGAACGGTTTGGGTTGGAAGTGATCTTAAGAGACAATCTAATTCCATCCCCCTGCCATGGGCAAGGACACCTTCCACTGTCACAGGTTTCTCCAGGCCCCATCCAGCCTGGCCTTGAACAATTTCAGGGATGGGGCAGCCACAGCTTCTCTGGTTATCTCACCATTTGAGTAGCAAATGGGATGCTCATGACTTACAAGAACATTTTTCCTGTCCTTATATCTCCTTTCCTTTTTATAGTCCTTAATCATCCGTTCAGCAATCCCAGAGGGGTGGGAGTTTTCAGTATGTGGGGTCTGCTCTGCTCTTCCTTGGTTCTGGTGTCTCCTTAGCTGTGGCTCCTCGTGTGAGCCGTGTGCTGCCGTGTCTGTTGCAGATCGTGGATCTCCTGCTCACGCACGGCGCCGACGTGAACATGGCAGACAAGCAGGGCCGGACGCCCCTGATGATGGCAGCGTCCGAGGGACACCTGGGCACTGTGGAGTTCCTACTTGCACAAGGTTGGAGCGTGTGCTGGGAGGTGCTGGGGACCAGCTGTGGTGCATCCCACATCCCCTTTGCTTCTTGTCTGACTGCCTCAGTGCTACATAGGTCAGAGAGGCCTAAAGGATGAAGGATGCCTTTGGAGTCCAAAGAGGGAAACAGCTGGGGAAGGGTCTGGAGCACAATAAATGATTGAGGGAGCTTGGAAAAGGGGGTCGGCCTGGAGAAAAGGAGGCTCAGGGTGGACCTGCTGGCTCTGCACAACTCCCTGGCAGGAGGGAGCAGCTGGGTGGAGGTTGGGCTCTGCTCCTAGGGAATAAAGGACCAGAAGAAACAGCCTCGAGTTGCTCTAGGGGAGGTTTAGGGGCAGGAAGATTTCTTCACTGAAAGGGTTGTTCAGCTCTGGCACAGGTTGCTGAGGGCAGTTGCAGAGTCCCCATCCCTGGAGAGATTTAAAAGATTTAAAGATGTGGCACTTGGAGACGTGGTTAGCAGAGGGCTTGGTAGTGCTGGATTCAGTGTTATAAAGGTCTTTTCCAACCTAGATTCCAACCTGTGATTTCCAACCTGTGATTCTACATTGTCATTCCTGAACCTGTACCTTGCAGCCCGTGTCCCACCTTGGCATTCCTCATTGCCCCAGGTGCTGTTTGCCTCCTCCCCTGCTGACACTCGGTGCTGTGCTGAGAGCATTGGCTGGAAGTTTCTGAGCACACCTGGAGCAAACATTCCCATGCTGTACTCCTCCACACATAGCTTGTGCCAGCAGGGAGACCCCTTAGTCTGCTCTCAGCTGCACAGCCTTTGCAGAGCAGGCACGTGTTAGCTGGGAGGGACGGGAACGTTTAAGAAATTCACATCGCTCCCATATTTGCTGAACATTCTGGAGTCAGGGAATCTCGTGCTGGGAGGTTTGGAGTTTGTCTCCTGGAGAAAAGCACTGCAGCAGTAATTCATCCCAGCTGCTGGCAGGAGCACCCCGCAGGTAGCTGCAGCTCCTCGCAGGAGCAGAGCTGCTGCAGATCATGTCTGCACACTCCAGAGGCAGAGCCACGGCTGTGCCGTGGCAACAGGAGCTGTGGCGTGCTGTGAGGAGGAGTGTTCACTGAGAGCTGCTGTTCAGCTCTCACATCCTGTCCATGTGCCAGCGCTGACCCCTTGGTATGGCAGCGCCGTTTCCTCATCCAAGAAAACGTCAAGTCCCCCTCTGCTTGGCGTGCAGTTGGCAGCAGTGTGTCCCACAACGTTGTATTTATGTTGGGTATAGTTCAGGGAGGAATACTGCTGGAAATTGTGTACTTTTGGGTAAGGGGGAGGGGAGTGAGCAAGGGAAAATACGTGCTTTTTTAGGAGAACTGAGCTGGATTGACTTAATTCCCCATGGTGACCTGCTGAAACAGCAAAATGGTCTTCATCTCTGACTCACACAGGCTGGAATGGGGTTGGATTAAGTAAAAAAAAAGAAAACAGTTAAAAAGATGATGTCTCAGATGAGGAAAATCAGATCCACTGTGCTGCTCAGATGTTTGCCAGGAAAGCCCTCAGAGGTGGGCGTGGAAAAGTTTGCAGCTTGGTGTGAATCGACTCCTTTGCCGCAGTTCCCATCAGTGTCTTTGAAGTTTCCACAGGGGGTGGGATCTGTGGTGGGAGAAACATTAATAAAGGAATTAATAATTGTGTACAGAGCACTCCGAAAACAAGCTGCCATTGCTGGGCAGAGGGCTTAAGTTAAACAGTGCTGAGCAGCGGAGAGCTGTGGAGTGAGCTGCTGCTTGTTCTTTCAGGTGCCTCGATTTCTCTGATGGACAAAGAGGGCCTGACAGCCCTGAGCTGGGCCTGCCTGAAGGGGCACCTGCCCGTGGTGCGTTCCCTGGTGCAGGGCGGAGCCGCCACGGACCACGCGGACAAGAACGGCCGCACGCCGCTGGACCTGGCGGCGTTCTACGGCGATGCCGAGGTGGTGAGTGGCCTGTGCTGCACCGGAGAAAGGGGCACTTGGTGTCAGAGCTGTACAATCCTATAGTTCAGCTTGATGTAGCAATAAACACGTGCAGTCCTGGCCCTCCGTGTGGGAAGGTGCTTCCACGGAAGCAGATCAGAGAATCCCAGAATGGTTTGAGTTGGAAGAGATCTTAAGGACCATCTTCTTCCACCCTGTGCCAAGGGCAGGGACACCTTCCACTATCCCAGGATACTCCAAGCCCTGTCCAACCTGACCTTAAACACTTCAAGGGATGGGGCAGCCCCAGCTTCTCTGGACACCCTGGGCCAGGGCCTCACCACCACTGCAGGGAAGGATTTCTTCCTAATACAGTCAAAACCTACTTTATTTTCAATTTAAAGCCATTCCCCCTTGTTCTGTCATTCTGGGCCCCTGTCCAAATTCCCTCTCATCCTTTTTAAAGCCCCTTTAGCCACTGGAAGGGGTTCTAAGGTATTCCTGGAGCCTTGCCTTTTCCAGGCTGAACAATCCCAATTCTCCCAGCCTCCTAAGCAGAAGTGCTCTAGCCTTTGGAGCATCTCCATGGCCTTCTCTGGATCTGCTCCAACAGATGGATGTCCTTCCTGTGCTTGGGACCCCAGAGCTGGATACAGCCTTCCAGTCTCACCAGAGACCAGAATGGAGTAGAGGGACGGAATCCCCTCTGTCCCCGCTGCTGCCCACAATGTACCCTCAGAGCCCGTGGAGGTGCTTTTAGTCCAGGCAATGGAGTAGAACAAGCTTGTGCTAATCCTGCACCCCCAGCAGTGTGTGGGGGTCTCACCCAGGAACAGAACTGACTGTTTGGCTTCTCCGTGCAGGTTCAGTTCCTGGTGGACCATGGGGCCATGATCGAGCACGTGGACTACAGTGGGATGCGGCCCCTGGACAGAGCAGTGGGCTGCCGCAACACCTCGGTTGTCGTCACCCTCCTGAAGAAAGGAGCCAAGATAGGTAGGAGCAGGGGTCACTGCCTTCAGCTCTCCTGCCACTGCTCGGGCAGGACTCAAGCAATGGGGCTGGCATCCTAAAAAATACAAGTATGACCCAGAGGCAGCCTCAGCCCCAGCTGCTGTTTCACACTCCGAAAGCAGATGGCGAGTCAGAACTATTTAAATGGGGAGTTTATTTTTTTTCCTGTCGTATTACTTGGCAAAAGTTAATCAATAAACAACTGTTTCTTTGGCAAGGTCTTTCCTCTGGTAATGCTTTTTCTATCTTTACCAGTCTGAGTGGCCAAGTGTACTCTGCCCATGCCTTGCTGTGAGCTGCTGCGTTCACTTGCTCTGTGTGTGCTTCCAGACTCAGTGTCCCTGCACTGCGCCCCACAGCTGCTCACCTTACGTTTTCCTGTGAAAGGGGATTTTGCTGGTGCATTGGCTTCCTCGCTGCCTGCCTCTCACAGCTGCTTTTTTCCTTTCTTTTTTTTTTTTTCACCTTCATCCATTTTTTTCCCCCTCTCTCCTACAACTTCTTGTTTTCTCCTTTCTTTGAAGGTTGTCAGACGTTACCGAGTCGCCCACGAGGTATATCTCATTGCTGTCAGCATCAGCTTCGATCTGATAGCTTTGTCAGCCTTGCTTTCTCCTGTTTGATTTAGTCTGCATGCGTCCCCAACACCTCTAATCTTTTAATTTACCTCACCTTCAAATAATTTTTAATGACTGTTGCAGAGAATAACTTGAACTCAAAAACTAACCTCCTTCCCCCAAAACGTACTGAATCTACTTATAGAATAGTGTTGACTTATTCTTCACCCACACTAATGATCTGTCCTCAGATTTTTCCCACTCCTTCCCTCCCAGTATTAGTCCTTGAGATACGAGCTGGCTCTGCAGGGTGGCCCCTGTGCAGAGCCAGCATCCCCAGCCCAGTGATGCCTTCGGCACCAGCAGCACTTAGATACAACCTTTCCTTTGTCATTTTTTCTGCCTTAATGGATTTCCTACTCTAGTCTTTCACATCTTGTGAAGCTGGAAATCACAATCCACTTAACCACAACCAGCTAGCAAAGTGCAGATTCCCTAGTACACTTGCATAGATCTGAGTTTAGAAATCAATGGCTTTTATGTAACTACTTTGATTTTTCCTTTAAATACAGTTTGTTTCCCCCATGCCAGCCTGTTCCACATTCAGCACTGCCCTCTTGTGGAAACAGCTCTGTCCTTTCCCAGACCATTGGGATTAGCCTTAATGATTGCAAAGGAAAACCATTGCAGTGGGGATGACATTAATTTAGGTGTCAGAGGAATTGTCAGCTCAATCCTTTGGAGCACTCTGCCCTTTGACCATGCCAAGTTGTTCTCTCCAGCAGAAATTCCCACCCCAGGGTATTTTTTTCCACCCAGCTTCCTACCACCCTTGCATTGTATGAGTTCTTTACCCATCATGCATCCTGTACACTACAGGTCCAGCAACTTGGGCAATGGCAACCTCCAAACCAGACATCATGATCATCCTGTTGAGCAAGCTGATGGAGGAGGGAGACATGTTTTATAAGGTGAGAAGAGTGGGTTTGGAACATGGAACAGATGCAACTTGCAACATGACTTGGTGTGAGGTTTTTGGCTGTGTTAGGTCAATGGTTGGTTCTCCTCAGCCTAAATGGTTCTGTGATTCTGATGCTGCTGCCTTAACCCATGGCAAGTAAAAGTTCCTGCTCACAGCATTCCCTGTGCTCCAGACCATTTGGTTTTGGTTAGTGGGGTTGGAGAAGAGGGGATTGGTTGCCTAAATCTGTAACGAAGTTGAAGCAAAGCCAAGTTGCTCTGGATTTGAGCCAGCACTTAATTTCCTCTTTGAAAACAGCAGGACCTAAGTGTTTGTTGGGAGTGCTGCTGCCATTGCATCAGGTCTGGCAGCCTTGTCACTACCTAGTGGGCTCACTGTTGGGAATCAAGGCAACGGGATAGAATACCCCAGAAAAACTCCTGGAATAAGCTTCTTGCAATGAAAACAGATTGTCAGGACACAGCTGGCTTTGTCATGTCCTTAAGCCCATGGGAGCTGCATTCCACTGTTAGAGTTAGGGAGTCTTTTTTTGCCCTGTGTTTGTTTTAAGTCCATCTTTAAAACCTGGGGATTTGCACACACATAGGAATTGTGCAAGTACAACAGTGATTCACTGTGAGGCTCTAAGGGTGAGGCAGAAAATGTGCAAAGCTGGCATTGTAGTAGAAGTTATCTGCCAGGGATACATGACACAGCTGAGAAACCTGAGTCTACAGATTTTTAGAACTCATTATTTGTAGCTGCAGAATTTATGTCTGGGTCATAAGGAACTGTGTGTGTCCTAGATCCCATCCTGCCCTCTTTCTCTCACCCTGCCTGCCGGCTGCCCCCCTTCAGGGTGCACATTGTCCCATCCCAAAATTAGTTGCCCAAAATAGCAGAGATGAGTCACCTTTGAAGGTGACTGTTGCATACCAATAATTATAAATGGAACCCAGTTAAGAGACTTAGATGTAGAGTTTAAACATCTCTAGTCCAGGGAGGTGAATCTCACTCTGTTTGTCCAGGTTCAGAGACAATGACGTAACATTTATCTTTGCTATTGCAGAGGCTTCTCAGAGCCCCAGAGCTCCACTCAAAGTCCCACAATTTGTGTCCCTTACCCTTCTGGATGTGTATTAAGCTTTGGGTGGAGGGTCTTTCCAGGAATGGGTAACTGATCACCCAGCTCAAAAGACCATCCAGCCAAGAACCAGATGGAGTTGTATCGAGTTAACACCATTTCTCCACGCTTCCTGCTTAGTGTGGCAACTCTGTATGAAGTGGGAGATCTCAACTTGCACAAGGCATCTGCCTTTCCAGCTCAGATGTTCCCTTGATCAAATGTTCTGCCCTTCCTTTCTAGGAAAGAGCTAAGTAGTGAAGTTGTGCTTCCTTAGCCACCTAAGACATTGGTGGGGCTGGTGAGTGAATTCTCTGCAGGGAAGTAAACTCAGCCCAAGGATGATTTTTGACATGTTTTTGTTCTAATAGAAAGGTAAAGTGAAGGAGGCTGCCCAGCGCTACCAGTATGCTCTGAAAAAATTCCCCAGAGAAGGGTTTGGAGAAGACCTGAAAACCTTCCGTGAGCTGAAGGTCTCGCTGCTCCTCAACCTCTCCCGGTGTCGAAGGAAAATGAATGTAAGTGTCCCCTCTGTTCATGGCCTTAGCACAGCCCGGCAGCTTTGTGCCTCTGCAGAGACACGTCCCCCCAGTCATGCTTTGGCCTCTCAGATCTCTCCTCTCTGTAACCTGGTTGTCCTTCACAGAGCACTGACATTTCTTAATTCCAGAGCAGTAGTGATTTAGCATGCATTTCAGATGATTAAAAATTCATTGCTTTGTTTATAGCTCTTTGAACTTTTTATTACTCCCTTTTGATGATGATGTTCGTATCGTCACATGGGGGTGGAGGCATTTTCCAGATTTCTGGGGCAGCAGTGAGGAGGAGCCAGGAGATGTGCTCCTTTGAATACTGATTAACTCAAATGAAGGAGCATCTGCTTAGGGGGTTAGCACTTCCACAGGGCAGTGACTCATCCAGAAACACCTCCACAAGACTCCTCCTCATCCCAGAACTTCCAGATCCCTGTCACTCTCCCCACTGCAATCTGGCATCATCCAGTAACCAGCTTGTACAGATGCCTGTTCTGCCAGCCGTCCCTGGCTTGCAGTGGAGGGGCTTTCATTTCCACAAATTAAAGGCCCCATAAACTCAAAGAGCAACATTGCTGAGGTCATGAGCCAGCAAACATTACACTGAAGGGGAAAGGACTTTCGGGACACCTTCATTTCTTTTTCTAGGAAGAAAGATGGAAAACAAGGGGAATAAAATCTTAATGCTGGTGAGCAAACACAGTTTGGAGAAAAAGTGTGAACTTCCTCTCTAAATCAGCCAGTTCACAGCTTGTCAACTCCAGCTCTTGTCCTGTGCTTTGAGGACAAGATTTTTGGTTTATCATTAACTGGGGAATGCCAGGTTTTGTGATAGAAAATTTCAGAGGGTTGTAATTGCTCCTGCAGATTTTGCACCTACAGATGAGACCATAAAGGTTTCTGTCTCATGACTGCATTCCCAGTTCAGTTTATAGCTCCTCAGTACTGCCACTGCAGTATAAGGATCGCCAGGCAGGGCATGCCCATAGCAAGAGTTGGCTTGACAAGTTTTTGAACAAATCAGGAGCAGCACTATTCAGTCCTTTCTCCCAGAGCTGCTCAGGTCATAGCCCAGTGCAGCAATCCAAAGCATTGCTGGGCTGTGAAATGGAATCCTCCCCATGAGGAGGAGTTCTCCCTCACAAGTGCTGAGCTTAGCAGGACAGGAAGCATTCAGAACCAGCAAGGGAGAATGGTGACAGAGCCTGAAGCAGAGCTGATAATCTGTTCTCATGGCACTGCCCCTGGAAAGCACCCAGAGCAGTCCCATCCCACACTGTCACCCTGTCCCTGCTCCCAAACTGTCCTCCCAGATGAGCCGTCGTGGAAAAGTGAGGAGCAGTGGGATTGATAATGCCATCATAGCTCGCTGTCTGTAAATTATGTTCGATCTATGTGAAATATTCCAATATCATCAAGTTTTCCCATGCAATATAAAAAAAAAGTCCATACTAAGTTTGTTTTTCTTCCCATGTTGTATGTATTTTTATTTCTAAATTTATTCAGTTACTTACCTGCACACCTGTTCAAATGACAGGATTTTGGAATGGCGGAGGAATTTGCCACTAAAGCACTGGAGCTGAAACCGAAATCTTACGAAGCTTACTATGCAAGAGCCAGGGCCAAACGCAGCAGCAGGTGAGGAGGGAAGAGAGGAGGGTGAGAGGGGCCAGTCTCGGCGAGCCTGGCACATCAGGTGTGGGCAGCCACCCTGCAAAGCCAGGCAGTGCCCCCATGGGAAGAAATAGCCAAGGAACATTCATTAGTGAGGTCACAAACTTCTTGAACTCCAAAGTGATTTCTGAGTCCAAGTGTTTTGAGACGTTTGTCTTAGTGGAATTTTGTCTGGACACCTCACAGCACTGGAGACCTGTGCACCAAAGTGGGGTGTTCTTTTTCACAGTACACTTTAGTTTGACCGTAGCTTGGACTCAAAGCAGAATGTGACTCATGGCCTGTGTTGTGCAAGACAGAAGATTCATTCATCACAGTGGTCCCTTCTTGCCTTAAAGTCTCTGGATCTCTGTCCTGCAGCCCTTTCTGCTCGGCAGATGCTGCTGACCAGCTGGCCAGGGAGCCTCCAGCCAGAACTTGAGCCCAGGGCACTGCAACCAGCTCCTGGAGAGCTGCAGCACAGGGATCTCCCTTGTTCACCTACCTCCCTGAAGGCTAAAAAATGTGAGATTAGATCCATTTGCCATTCCTAATGAGCAGCAGGGCTGCTTGGGAGCCCTGTTTTCAATGACTGGGCACCCTGCCACTGCATCTCTGTTTAATTGGCAGCCACAATGTCTCACATGGCAGTGCAGGTATGTGAGCCCCTCTGTGCAAGCATCCCAGCTCAGCAGACACCACCACTGTGTGACATTCCATGCTGGAGGCAAGTGTGGAACTGGGACCCTGGCACAGCTGGTGCAGGTCCACCAGGTCCTGATGTGGGAGTGAAGCCATGACCTTCTCTTCACAGAGGAGCCCTGCAAGCTGAGCTGTACACACACCTCGTGCCTTGCCTTTAATGGCTTCCTCTCCACTGTTCCCAAAACATTGGGAGGAACCTTAGGACCATGTTCCCCTCCAGATGATATCAGCCTCCCACATACCAGTGTCCCTTTTTCCCCACGTGTCTCCTGCAGAAACTGTCACCACTTCGCTTCTCCCTGTCCCTGTCTGTGCCCAGCAGCACCCCTGGGGTCACATAGCTGGTAGAAGAGGAGGCCATTCCTTATTCCACCTGATCCTCAATGGCTTGTACAAAAGATTAAGCTGGAGGGATCACAGATGGGGAGCTTTTCCCCCATCTGGGTGGGTTTTCCCAATCACAGTCATGTTCAAACATGTAGTTTTGCTCCTGAGTGAAGAGTGTGCCTGTGAATGACAACCCCCTTCCCAAAGCTGCACCTCCCTGTTACACCTCCTAGGCTGGCCTTTCCCTCACAAAGGTTTCCCTGGGCTCACAGCCTCTGGCACATTGCTTAATTGCTTCATTCCAAAGAAGTTAGCCAAATCCACAGTAAAACTGGAGAGATGAGCCTTGCCCAGCGCACTGACCTGTGGGAGCCCCTGAGCTCTGGAGCCAGGCCTGACGCTGTGTGGTCTTGGCATCCGGCAGAAGTTAAATTTTTGCTGGCGTAAGTGGTTGTAGCTCTGTCAGAGCTTGTTACAGCAGTGGTGAGCTGGGCTTGCGGTGATCAATGTGTTGATGTCCCCTTCGCTAAAACAGAGGTGAACCTCATGGTGATGCTGCGGGGTGTCATTAATTAGCCCCTAATGTAAGCTGCAGGGGCAGGCGTGTTTGCTAGTCTGGGTTGTTGTGCCATCTCAGAGCTGTGTTCCCTTCTTCTCCAGAATTTTCCCTCTGTTTGAATAACATAAATCCAAGGGAGGTCCATGAGGCAGCAAGCAGTAGCAATCACAGATCTCTCCTGCAGTAACCTGCGCAAGCCACTTTATTCCCCTGGAATCTCTGAGAACAGCTCCATCCAAATCCAGAGTACTTTCAGTTCTCATTTCTGTTCCTTTGTCAAGCAGGCAGTTTTCCACAGCCCTGGAGGACCTGAACGAGGCCATCAAGCTGTGTCCTAACAACCGTGAGATCCAGCGGCTGCTGATGCGGGTGGAGGAGGAGTGCAGGCAGGTGCAGCAGCAGCAGCAGCAGCAACAGCAGCAGCAGCAGCAGCAGCCACCACCACTCCCAGTAGAGCCAGAGCCAGAAGCCCAGCATGAAGAGCTGTATTCTGTGCAAGATATCTTTGAGGAGGAATACCTTGAGCAGGACGTAGAAAACGTTTCCATTGGCTTGCAGACAGAGTCCAGGCCAAACCAAGGGCTGCCCATCATCCAGAGCCCACCGCCATCTCCAGCTCACAGGGACTCAGCCTATATTTCTGGCTCACCTCTTGGCTCTCATCAGGTCTTTGATTTCCGGTCCAGCAGCTCTGTGGGTTCACCAACCAGGCAGGGGTACCAGTCCACATCTCCTGCTTTGTCTCCGACACACCAGAACTCACACTACAGACCCAGTCCTCCACACACGTCCCCCGCTCACCAGGGCTCCAGTTACCGCTTCAGCCCCCCTCCGGTGGGGGGCCAGGGGAAGGAGTACCAGAGCCCCCCGCCGTCCCCGCTGCGCAGGGGCCCCCAGTACCGCGCCAGCCCCCCCGCCGACAGCATGAGTGTCTACAGGTCGCAGTCGGGCTCCCCAGTGCGCTACCAGCAGGAGCCCGGCGCCGTCACCCCGCTCCCCGGCAGGCCCAAGTCCCCGCTGTCCAAGATGACGCAGAGATCCTTCCAGATGCCCCAGCTGCCCGTGGCCGTGCCGCAGCCGGGGCTGAGGCTGCAGCCAGCCAAGGCGCAGATCGTGAGGAGCAATCAGCCCAGCTCTGCCGTCCACTCCAGCACTGTCATCCCAACTGGGGCGTACAGCCAGGTTGCCCACTCGATGGCCAGCAAGTACCAGTCATCATCGGGGGACGTGGGGGTCAGCCAGAGCCGGCTGGTCTACCAGGGCTCCATCGGGGGCATGGTGGGTGACAGCAGGCCCGTGCAGCACGTGCAGGCGAGTCTCAGCGCCGGAGCCATCTGCCAGCACGGAGGGCTGGCCAAAGAAGACCTTCCGCAGAGACCATCCTCGGCATACCGAGGGGGGATGAGATACAGCCAGACTCCTCAGATTGGGCGAAGCCAGTCCGCCTCCTACTACCCGGTGTGCCACTCGAAGCTTGACCTGGAGCGTTCTTCCCTCCCCGCCAACCAGCTGGGCTCTCCAGATGTGTCTCATCTCATAAGAAGACCCATCACAGTCAATCCCAGCGAAATTAAGCCTCACCCACCGACTCCAAGGCCTCTACTCCACTCTCAGAGCGTTGGCCTCCGCTTCTCCCCTTCCAGCAATAGCATCTCCTCCACCTCCAACCTGGCTCCCAACTTCCGCCCCTCTGCGTCCATCCAGCAGATGGAGATTCCCCTGAAGCCGGCCTATGACCGATCGTGCGATGAGCTGTCTCCAGTCTCGCCCACACAGGGGGGCTACCCCAGCGAGCCGGCCCGCTCCCGGACCACGCCCTTCATGGGGATCATCGACAAAACTGCTCGGACTCAGCAGTACCCCCACCTGCATCAGCAGAACCGGACCTGGGCCGTGTCGTCAGTGGACACTGTCATTAGTCCTACGTCTCCTGGCAATCTGCCCCAGCCGGAGTCCTTTAGCCCACCCTCTTCAATCAGCAACATTGCCTTTTATAACAAAACCAACAATGCACAGAATGGCCATTTGCTAGAGGAAGACTATTACAGCCCCCATGGGATGCTGGCCAATGGGTCCCGGGGAGACCTCCTGGAGAGAGTCACCCAAGCCTCCTCGTACCCCGACGTCAAGGTGGCAAGGACGCTGCCCGTGGCACAGGCCTACCAGGATAACCTGTACAGGCAGCTCTCCAGGGACTCCAGGCAAGGGCAAACGTCCCCAATCAAACCAAAGAGACCATTTGTGGAGTCTAATGTGTGAAAGACACTTGTTGGAGTGAGACCCTCATGTTTTCAGCACACACTTCCAAGCTTGATTTCCATGCATACTATTATAATTATTATTATTATTACTATTATTATTTTTATTTCTCTTTGATAGCTACATGATCAAGTTTCTCCGGTACTTTATGTGGTGGTCAGACAGCCGTGCACGTGCTCCAGCCCTTTTGTTCCCCAGCTGACTGTGAAGCCAACATCAGCCGAGCCAGTATCGTTTGCCCAATTCCAGCAAAGTTCCAACCAGGATATCTTAGTCCGTGGTGTGGGGAGGTCCAGAGATACCCCTACGCAGCAGGAGGTAACCAGCTTTTTTTCAAGAGACAGTCGCCTTGGATTTAAATTCCTTTTGTTTCAATGATCTCTTACTCAACTCTGATGGGAATTCCTAGGGAATTCCACAGGACTCTTTCCCAAGGCTGCATCCACAGGTCCCTGTGCCAGCCAGGTTGTTTGGCTCTTTGCCCCAAAGTGCAGATTACCCTTGGTGATGTGATGTAACACCAGTAGCTGTGCACAGCACCCTCAATGCCCATCCTGATTCTGCTGGTTGACGGCGCTTTCCATCCTTATTTAACTTGTCATTGGCCAGAAGGGGTGGGGATCACGAAGCACTTTGCTGCTGTCCAATTACCTACCAACTGCCCTCACACTGATTTCTTTTCTCTGGGGCATTTTCCAAGCATTGAGGGTTTGAGGTCGGCTCTTTGTTATGTGTTTTAGTCAGCCAAGGGAATTGGCCAGGAACCTCTTGTGCATGAACCTGGATTGCACTAACTTCTTCCCACTGTTGGCAGACTGCACCTCACCCACAGCGTTTGCATGGGGCAAGTTAGTGTTGGGGACCTCATCTGAGGGGAATTTATCACTTGCAAGGAAGAGCAAAAATCTGACTTATGGTATTCAAATCGGAAAATTGCAATTCTAAATATTTCTTTTACGTTTTTTTATAGTGAGGATATAGAGCATGGCATGATGGTTCCAAAAGAGGAAGGGTCCTTCTGCAGTCCCAGCCGTGCAGCATCCCTTCCCTCTGGCTCAGTTCTGCCAGAGAGCAGAGGTTGTAGCAAGGGCTGTGCTCCTCTAAGATCCTCTGTTCCTGAAATCCTGGGAAGGGACACTGTGTTCTGTATCTGTACATGGCAGAGACCATGTGTTGCTTTTTGAGAAGCTGTAGTTAATTTATAATTTATTTATGTTATCTATTTCAGGACATTTTCCGGTTCAGGTTGGGTTTTCTCTATTATTTTTGGTTTTATAATCAAATGCAAGTCACATCAAGATACCACGAAAAGGAAGGGCCAGTTCCAAAATCCTTTTTATAGGATTTTCAATAATTTTTCAATTATTTGTTGAAGATTTCCTTTGAGGTGGGCAGAAGAACGTCCCTTATGGATTCCTTTATTCCTGGTGGGTTTGTAATCTGCCTTTTCTGTTCTGAGGGGAAGGGTGGGATGATGGGAGGGAGAGTGATAACGCTGTAGCTTGTTTTAAAGCAAACTAGTGCCTGTTGCCCAATGCCAAACCTCACTCATACCAACTCTAGGGAGCAACTCAGTGCTGAGCAGGGGAGCGATACCTCCAAAGGGCTACTGCCAAGCGATTGCAAGACTTGCTGAACCAAATTGTGGGCTCCAACCTGCGTGGTGTGAGTGAGCACATCCCAGCACCACATCACTGCAGCTGCACCCATTCACACCAGCTCAGGACAGGCTCTGGAACTCCTTAAGCAAACCCTGGCTTCCACGGGGCTTTTTTTTTTCCTTCTGTGTGGGTCAGCACATCTCATTGCTGTTTCATTGCCTAATTTGCTCAGAGAAAGCTGGGACATGCACACCTTGGGCCAGGGGAGACTTGTGTCTCATAGACACATGGAGAGCATTTGGAAGTGGGGTTCCTCTATGAGTCGTGGCAATTCTGGGGCTCTCTTGGGCCATTTGGTCTTTGTCAAAGCCGGTATTTGGATTGAGGTCGGTGTTTTCTTCCTTGCGGTGCAGCCCAGTGCTGGCTCTTTGCTTTATCCCAGGGCTCTGTAAAATGGGGGCTGGCTGGGACCCCTTCCATAGGGCAGGTACCCCGTGAGGACACCCAGCTCTGTGCTTGGTTTCTCTCCTTACAAATGGGGTGTGATGTGATGGTTTTCTTTCTTCCTCTCGCTTTTGAAATAACATGCTCTGTATTGTAAGGAGTAACCGGTTTCTCCTCCACATCCCATTTGCCCATGGCTGGGAGACGTATCCTGGGTCTGGAGCAGCAGCAGTCACTTTGCTTAGTGCCTCCATCCTCCAGCTTTCTGCCTGAGTGAGTGGCTTCCTACCTTTAGTTGCTTCTTTGAAAGGAAAAAGTGACGCAGTTTTGCCTGTCCCCTGCAGTGCCACGCCCGGGGGTGCTTCAGGAGCAGTGACAGGAGAGCTGCCCACGCTTGGCTTTGGCTCCTCACTGCCTCGTGCTCCCGGTCCTGTCCTTCAGAGCATCCCCCACAGCACTCCTGTGTGTAACTGCTCCGTTTCTGAGGATGTTTTAAGGGAAACAGAAAACAGCTCATGCTTTTAACACAACCACAAAGCTGAAGATGGCTTGAAACACTGCAGCATGCAGGTTTTTTCACGATTCCACATGTTACATTTTCCACAGGATTCTTGCACTAATGGCTTTTCATCTGTTCTCTCTGTAAATGGGTGCACTTTACTGTTTGAATTTGTTACTATGATAAATACTGGATATTTAAGCGTGAGTAGTGTCTTCATTAGAAAACTAGCAAAACAGCTCGTCTCATAGTGTATTTTTCAAAAAAAAAGAAAAGAAACAAAACGAAGCAATGAATCATAACATTTATAGCACAAGAACTGACTCCTGTATATAAGCATCAACAGATTGAGTAATTTTTGAATACAAAATTATTTGCAGTGGTTTTAAAGCACTTCCCCAGCAATTCTCTTAGGAGCAGTCGAGGCAGGGTGGCTGCTGTGGTCACTGGGTGGGTAAGAAGCACATTTCTTCCTGAAAAAGCTCATTCTTGCTCAGTCCCCTGTGTCTTCAAAGTCATCATTTGGTCTTTGCATGAGGAGAAGCAGAGGTCATTCTGTGCTGTGCTGTGCTGGCATGGCCCCATGGTGCTTGAGGGAGCACATGGTCAGATCTTACCCTGAGGACCCTTCATCTTCCACTCTTAGATCTAGGTGTGACAAGCCCAGGCCACACTGTGGGATCATACTTTCATACATTGAGCTGTCCTGTACATCTGTGCTATGTATTTAATTACTTTTTGAGTAATTAAGATGCAGGACAATGCTGCCAGCTGGTGCCTTCATGCCCTCCCAGCTGCAGTGGTATCACAGGCAGGCCCCATCTTCAAGCAAGTAGGATTTACTGAGTAAAGCAGTTTCTTGATGACATTGAAACTCCAGCTTTCATTCTTAGGGTGCATGGGGAAGGCAATGCCAGAAGTGATGCTGACCCCTTTCTTTCACCAACCTTCCCACCAGGTGTCTCTCATCTTTACCTGGGGCTGCTCTGAGACCCAGGTGTGCCACTATAGAGCTGGAATCTTCAGCCACCATCAGGTGTGGGTGTCTGCCCCATCCCTCAGTGGGGGTTCATTGGCTCTTGCTCTTCTCCCAGGTCAGGAGGATGCTGTGGTCCCGGGGAGGGGACACCCATGTGGTGGGGGTTTCTGCAGGGTCCCTGCAGCCAGGCTGGGAGTGGCATCAGAGGGCTCTGGACATAGTCTTGAGTAGCCATCAAAGTACTTAGGAAAAGGAGTTTTCTACAATGACAGATCCTTTGAGATCCATCTCCAAAGAAGGCACAGCCTGAGCTGCCTTCTCTGTGTCACTGTTTGGGAGGACTGTGACAGCTCCAACAGTCTGAGATGTGTGTCTGTCCATCTGCATGTCTGCTGTGGCACCCGTGCCCAGCTAGGTCTGTCCGAGCTCTGAGCTTTTCGGTTATTTTTCTTTAACCTGGCTGTGAAGAAAACAGTGTGGCTGGTGTGAACATGTGAGCATGTGTATGTCAAACACCAGAGTCATGCTGGAACCAGGGTGGGTAGGAAACTGGGAGTGACTCAGTCTCCTTTACAAAGGTTGCTGTATCTTCAGGGTTACCCAGGAGAAGTCTAGCTAGAACAGAAGTGCCAGCTCTGCCTTACCTAGAGAGCCAAGCAAGCCAGCGTGCCTGCTCGTCCTCCTGCGGGGCCCCGAGTGAGCTGCCTGAGCTCCTCGCTGGTTGTACTTTGCTGTGCTCTTGGGAATCCGAGGTAACTCTTCTTTGGGGTTATCAGTGGTTACTCAAGGGCTTAGGGGAGAGCTGCTGTACTGCTGGGACCTCTGCAAATCAATGCCTTCAGCCCCTGCCGGCTGCACTGCGCAGGCTGCTGGGGGGTGTGTTGGACACAAAGCACAGTGGTTGAAAGTGAATCTGCATTTTTTTCAGCTTTGTGTGAATAATTGCTGGATTTTCATTCAATCAAACTCTTTTTTCTAATATAAACCACTAAGGGCTCAATTCTTTAGCAAGATGTGTTCGTGTCCAACTCTTGACTGGATCTCACCACAGCTGGGACAGCGACCCGAGAGGTCACAGCGAGTCACAGGGAAAGCCACCAAGCACCCAGCCCACCACGTGTCCTTCCTCCTGCTCGTTTTCTAGCTGCCACCGTACTGGGGAGTCAGCAGCCAGGTCCCATCTGCCGGGATCACATCCTGTGGTTGTGAAAACAGAGGGCTGCCTTGCCAGAAGACTTGGTCCCTTCGGGTGATGCTGTCCGGGGACGGCGGTGGGGAGGCAGGTCAGGGTAGGGATGGGTGGGTGGGAAAGCCTCGTGCCCACAGCGCTGGGTCCCCCACAGGTCTGCCTCGCTGTGCACTGCTCTGCCAGAGCAGCCCTGGGTGCTACATAAAGTCCATTGTGTTGCTACACCGACAACCCAGAGACTCGTGTGGACTCTGCCAGTGCTGCTGGGCTCATCCCTCTCCAGCCTTTTCTTTGCCATAGTGTTGCATTCAGCGTCCCATGTCCTTTCTGTCGTCTCATCGAGAGGATCTGAGTTGGGTACAAACACGTCCACTACACCCGCCTTGTGCTTTGTACAACTCCCTGGTTGCCATCCTCTGAGACACTTGTTGGGAAGATCTTTAAGACACTTAAATTTTCCTTTAGCTTTTCTATAATTCTGATGTAAAGGACTTTCTCTCTGTACAGTATATTATCCAATGCATGTTCTGTTCTCTCTGATATATTGAACACCACACAGTTGTGATATTGTGCAGTGGGAAGAGCAGCCCCTGCCAACAGCAGAGGCCTTCGCCTCTCATCTCTAAGGAAAGAAGAAAACATATTTTTTCCTTTGCTGTATTTGCTTGAGCAGAGTTTTCTTGTCTGTACATGTGAGCTGTGAGATAGATGTGAAAAGTTCAAAAGAATGCATTCCCCTCCCCACTGTATACAGATTGTAATCTGTACAATGAAAACTGTATGTATGAAAAAATGTACTTATTTATAAATGGTTAACACTTGGAAATGGTGTCTGGGCTGCTGTTTTTCCTACACTGGGGTCAGTGAAGGAGTGTTCTGAAGCTTCTCAGCGTGGAAATGATGGTGTGAGGGTTGGGTCTCACAGTCACTGCATGGGGGTGGGGATGGGGACCTGGGAACAACCGGGAGCAGGAGGCGACAGAGGCAGACCAGCAAAAGGCATATAATAGTATAATAATAATTATAACATGCAGTGCATGGCCAGACACTGGAGGTGTCCCCGTGGGGTCCCTCACTGAGGGACAGGACAATCCCACCCCTAACACACGCCCACCCTCCCCAGCTGCCCTCAGCATGTGGGAACTCGAGGGTACCCCAGAACTCTGATATGGGGGGCAGAGTCAGGAGGAGGACAGGGTTAGCTGCAAACATTTATTAGTTTGGGAGCATCCACTGAGCAAACACATCATGCGTGGGGAGAAAACATTTCAGACACAAAGCTGCTGCACCTGCACAGGTACAGGGTCACTGAACCCCCAGGGAGCGTCCCCTATGTGGGGCCCTGCTGGAGGGTGAGGGGCTGAGTGGGACGTCCCAGAGGGACATCCCCTCTGCCCTCAGCACTGGGAACAGCCACACTGCAGAAATCTCTGCTCCCACTCTGTCCCCAGAGCAGGAGGAGCCCAGAGACCCCTGTCCATGGCCCTGCCAGCCCCTGCCCTGCCCACAGCACTGCCATTCCCACAGGGCTCGGACAGGCTTGGGGGTCACCCGGGGCGGGGCAGGGCAGAGCTTTGGAGGATTAAGGCCAAGCGAGTGTGAGTCCAGCATTGCACCGAGCGTGTCCTTCCCTGGCTGTCCTTGTCACCCTGGGCCGGGCAGAGGTGCAGACCCCCAGGGACGAGGTGCACAGGAACATTTCAGACATCACAAGGAGCCCGTGCTGGAGACCAGGAGCTGTTGATGTCACTGGCTCCCACCACCAGGGCTCTCTCCCTCTGTCAAGGTCTTGAAGTCCATGGACAGGGCCAGCTCCTCTGCCAGTGGTGGGCGCTTCCACTCCTCCCTTGTCAGCACATAGCCCACCACCAGCCCGAAGGCCACCAGCAGCACCCCCAGGGTGTTGGCCAGGATGCCCTCAGGCACAAAGTGGCTGTAGGAGTCACTGCGGGGATGGAGAGGGATGCTCAAGCCTTAAGGGATGGGTGGCCTGTCCCTGTCCTGGCTGGGACCTTCTCCTCATCCTCATCCTTCAGGCACACACTGTGGGAAAGGTCCCTTTCCCCAAATCAGAGCAAGAGGAGTGTTGGTGTTTTGCTCACTTTTGGGAGAGACGCTTGGTGACAGCAGGTGAAACTGGTGGCACAGTCCTGTACTGGGGCTATAGGCAGCCCAGTACCCTCCCTGCTAGAGGGAAGTGGCTCCTGGAGTGCCCTATAGCGCTGTCACCACAGTGCTGGGGCTAGGGTGACCCCAGTGTGCAGCTGGGGTCATCACTGTGTCCTCTGCAAGAGCAGAGGCCTCAGGGACATGAGTGTCCTGAGTAGTTCTGCAAACACCTGGATGCAGGGAAGTGGCACTAGGCATTTTATGCACATCCTCAAAGAAAGCTGTTGCAGGATCCCTTGTTAAACATCATCTGGTGAGTGACTCAGCAGCAGCAGAAATAAAGGCCTCAAGGGGAGATTTAAGAGCCACAGAGCAGGGCTTGAGCAGGGATGGGGGCATCCCTCTGCTGGGGCCACCCCCTCACCCCAGCTCAGTCACCCACCTGATTTTGAAGAGAAGCATCTCAGTAATGCCCAACAAGCAGGAGGTGATGGAGAGGATGAAGAGGGTGATGCCAAAGAAGATGTGCTGGGGCTTGTACCACCCTCTCAGCGAGAAGGAGGCACCGGGGAACAGAAAGAAACCACAGCCCAGGAACCACTGTGGGGACACGGGGATGTCACAGGCGCTGCAGAGTCCCTTCCCTCCTGGGAGGCCGGGGCCTTCCCAGCCCTTACCTGCAGGACGTAGAGCACAAAGGTGGCCATCCCACACCAGGAGTGCAGGCTGTACATGTCAGGGATGCCCTTAGCCCGGTGTGACTCGAAGACAGCGATGATGCCTGCGGAGAAGAGCCCAACACCACCAAGGCTACATCCCGCCCATCCCATCCCATCCCCATCCCATCCC
>JAOTQP010001009.1:4463173-4473688 GCA_026413545.1 Cichladusa arquata
CTGCTCCTGCCTATGCCCTGCCTGCCCCATTCCCCCTGCCCCAGCCCTCCCCCAACAGCCGTCCCTCCATCCATACCTCTCCATCCTTGTCCTTCTGTCCCTGCCTCCATCCTTTTCATCCCCATCCCTCCAACGCTGCCCCTCGATCCCAATCTCTCCCACTCCATGCCCATCCCATGTCCCCCCCTTCAACCCCTCCCCAGCCCACCCACTCCCAGACCCCCACAAGAGCCCCCAAACCCTGAGAGGAAGGCAGTGCAGGGGCAAGCAAAGGGAAGATCCCTCCGTGATAAAAGCAATGCCCCTTGGGGATGTGGGGCTGAGTGAACATCTGTGCTGGTGCAGGGACAAACATATGGAGGACAAAACACCCAACCACAGCTACACCAGAGACCCTTCCCATGGACCCCACAACTCACCTGCACTATGCTTTGTGCTGGGTTATCCCTCAATGGATCAGAGCCACCTCCACCACTGCCACAGCCACCTGTCCTCTTCCCTGTCACCTAGAGCCAGCAGCTCCTAGTCCCCAGGTCCAGCGTCCCCCTTTGCCCTGGCCCCTCTGCGCCGCCTCTGGGGAGGAGCCCCCTGCCAGCTGTGGCAGACAGACTCACGGTGCTGCCAGGATCGGTGGAGCATGGAGAGGGGGATGCATTAAGACCACGCACACACTTGATTCCCAGCCACCTTTATTGGATCAGCCAGATAAATGGGTTAAGGGAATTGGTTTATCCCATTAAGTTGCACTGCAAAGGCTGCCTGTGTCCAGCCTCACTGCCTGGGGCCATGGGGTGTTTTGTGGGACAGGCAGGGGGACCAGGCTGGGGGGGACGGCGAGAGGCACCGGCTGCCCCCACATCACAACAGCCTCCCCCGAACTCTCATCACGCCGAGGGGCTGCTGGCACATCTGAGGGTTGCAGATGGGGAGCCATGTGCCCTGTGCTGCCCTCCCACCAGCTGCAAACATCTGGGCCTGCTGGCACTCACACAGGGCAAACACAGCCCCTACAGCACTGAGGATGGAGGACAGGGAATGAACACCCCCAGCCACAGGGCCTGGCAGCAGGACACAGGGCAGCGAGATCTGAGTTGCCCATTGGCCACCACTAAGTGCTGGGAAAACTGGAGGCTTCCCCTTCACCTTCCTGCTCCCCTCCCAACCTCTGTTCCCCCTGCATCCCCAAGTACATCCCTGGTTCCCCCTTCCCACGGCAAATACAGCTCCTTGCTTTTTGGGGAGTGTTTTCTCTGGTTAATCTGTGTGCCCTGGGTGGGGGGGATGCCCTGCGCACATCCCACGGCCCAGCCCCTCCCTGTGGCTCTGCCTGGGACTCTCCAAAACGCTGGGGGGTCTCAGGGACTGTCTCTGCCCTCGGAGGGGGCAATACGTTCATGCAGGGGAAGGGATTCTCTCCAGTTCATAGCTGAGGAGTCTGAGTGATGTACTGGGGGGGTTGGAGACAGACACCCAGGAAGCTCCCCCGTGTCCCCCAGCCGTACCTGTGTGTGCCGGGCGGTGCTGCCGGTGCCAGGCCCAGCGGTGACAGTGTCTGAGCAGGGACAGGGCCACGGCGTTGGCACGGCAACGGAGCGATGACAAAGCGAGGGGGAGCTGCGCCCCAGCATCGCTGCAGAGCGAGAGCCGGAGCGGAGGCAGATAGTGAGAGGGGGGATCACGGCCGGGGGATCCCAGTGTGTCCTGGGGACAGTCCCCGAGGAGGGGAGACAGTGACAGTGACAGTGTGTGACACCCATCCCCGAGCTGCGCCCGGCACCCACCGCAGCCCCTGCAGCCTGTGACACTCCAGCCCCAAACAGGCCAGGGTGCGCCAGGTCCCACGAGCTCAGCCCAAGGACCGTCCCCTGCACGGGGGCTTTGTCACCATTAAATTCGTGCGCGGGCCTCGCGTGGCTCCGGCTCATCCTTCGCCCACCAGCAGCACTGGAGCGACATCCTGGGAGTCAGCAGCCCCCGGCTGGGCTGCTGGATCAGGGAGTGGCAGAGGGGTGACATGAACCCCCCGAGCTCCGGCTGCCCCACCCCAGCCCTCCCAGCACCGCCGGGCACGCCCGGCACTCCCTACGAGAAATCCCTGCGGGGGAACAAGCCCGGAGACAGGAGACGAGGGGAAATAAGGCGAGCTGGGGGCACAGCAGGGGCGCCTCCTCTCTCAGCTCCTCCCGGCCGAGCGCGGGCGGAGTCCCGAGGCTGCAGCGCTGCGCACCGGGGCGAGCCGCACCCCGGACCACGCACAGCCCGCCGTGTCCGTGTGTCTGTGTCTGTTTCTGTGTCCCTGTGTCCCTGTGTCCCTGTGTCCCTGTGTCCCTGTGTCTGTGTCTGTGTCCGTGTGTGTGTCCGTGTGTCTGTCCGTGTGTCCATGTGTCCGTGTCCGTGTGTCTGTGTGTCCATGTGTCCGTGTCCCTGTGTCTGTCCCCGTCTGTGTGTCCATGTCCCTGTATCTGTCCCTGGCTATGTGTCCGTGTCCCCGTGTCTGTCCCTGTGTGTGACACCACTAGATGTCACCAGGAGCCCGCGGCTCGCAGCGCCCTGGGGCGGGAGGGGCCGCCCGGCGCTCTGGAGCATCCTCAGCCCCGGATCGCCCGCAGCGCTCAGAGAGAGCGGCAGCAGCCTCAAGGCTGGACCCGCAGAGGGAGCCGGGGCACCCCCAGGGCCAGAGCGCCCTCACTCACGGCACCCTCTGGTCCCCTGAGCACCCACGGGAGTCCGGAGCCGCTGCTGGGCTCTGGGGCAGCAGATCGCGTGTAACAGCCTCTATTGGGGTGCAGGGCTGCTCCCCCAGCCCCTCCCTTGGGCACTGAGCTCTGCTCTCACCCCCACAAAAACCCTGAGTAAAGGCACCTGGACTCCCAGCTGAGACCCCCGGCAATATCCCCGTTCCCTTCTACCCCCCAGCAGAGACTTGATCTGTGGGGCACAAACTCCAGCACAGCCCCAGGGCATGGCTCAGCACAACTGAAACCCCAGAGCAGCCCCGGAGCCTGATGGAGACCTGGCACAGCCGCCAGCAAAGTCCGGGCGCGGCTGCACCCGGGGCAGCCCCAGAGGCACCACCCCAAGCAGGGGGAGGTGAGATATGGCAGAGATTCACTGCCAGACCCCGCTGTGCCGGGCCTTTATCACTGCTTGGAAAATGGTTTACCAGAGTCATCTGCTGAAGCCATAAAAGCCACCATAAACTGAAAACCTTCAGCCAGGGGCTGTGCCATGGCTGGGATGGACTCTGGGGGCTGGGCAGAGCAGGGCAAGGACTCCCCCCCTGCAGCCCAGCTGAGACCCTTGGAAAATCCACAAAGGGGATGAGATTTGGGGATTCATCCTTTAGGATACTTGGCAAGACATAAAGCTTTGCCCTGATGAGAGCAGCACTGTGTAATCCAATACCAAGCAGGTTTAGAAATGTTTATAAACATGTGTCCAGCTGAACTATCTCAACTTCCAGCAGACAAGGAAAGAGAACAGCCCCTAAGGCATCAGGATAAAACGAAGCTGGGTCTTGTCCCATCCGTACAGCAGGAGCAATGGCATTGTTTGCTGGGGCACCAATCCAGGGACAATCGCGCCACTTCGCTGCCGAGTTCCTCTCACCAGGGAGCAGCAGCCATTTGTAATGAGCTCTTTAATTAAAGGCATTGCCGGGGCATAATGGCTTTATTAAATCTGCCTGAGCTTTCCCTGAGCTGGAGGTAATGAAATCCTCTGGGCACTGCTGGGATGGGATGTGTCAGCCAGGGACCAGAACCTGTGCTGGCTGTCCCGGCAAGGTCCTGCAGGTTGAGGGGATGCTCGGGACCTCTTGGTCTGCTCAGGGCTGCCCAAGGCCTCTCAGGGATGCTCAAGGCTGCTCAGGGATGCTTGAGGGATGTTCAGGGATGCTTAAAGGTGTTCCAGGATGCTCAGGTGTGCTTGGGACTGCCAGAGATTCCTCCAGATCACTGAGTTGAAGTGGTTCTGGAGATGCTGCTCCAGCTCCCCAGCTATTGGCTGAGCCTGGAACCCATTCCAGGTTTCTCCTGGGCTGTCAAGAATCCAGGGATCAATAAGAGCATCATCAACTGATAATTAATGAAAAAACTAGCAGTTCTTGTCCTCGCCCAACTGTGCCTCCCATCTTGGCATGGGCATCTTCCCTCTTTCCACCGCAGATTATTAAATTACCATTTTGCTGATCTAACTTCTTTTGGTTGGTTTCTTTCTTCTCCTCCCTAAATCATTTTTTTATTGCTAAGAAATGCTAATTTGCAAAATGCCTCCCCAGAGGATTGTGATTCAAGAGCTCAGCTGCCTCGGAGGAGCTGAGGTGCTGCCTGAAACAACCTCGGCTGCTGCTGTTCCATGTAAAACCCCAAACCCAGGGCTAAATTAACCATTTTTCACTAAATGTAAGAGAGAAAATAACAGTCATGTTGGAAGGTTCAGTGGCTGCCAAGAGGGTGGCTGAGGGGGGGCTTGGGATTAAGCACTGGGTCACATCAAAAGGGTTAATCACCGGTTCCCTGGCATGTTATGAGGGCTGAAAAATAGGCAATTCCCAGCTGGGACAATGCTTCCCCAAGAACCAGGATCCTTCCCAGGCTGCAAATCAGCTGGAAAAGACTCTGGTTCTCCTCCTGGCAGCAATGAAGCCACCCTGTCCTTCTCCTCAGCAGGAAGAGAACTTGCTGCGTGGGGTGGGCGACGATCAGCCCAGCGCAGCCCCTTGGACACCTCATCCCCTTCAGAGAGGCTGGAGGTGCATTTATGGTGATTTTTTAATAGCAGCTTGGGTAAACAGTGGTGATAACCTGTGCCAGGCTCCCAGAGGATGATTAATGCTCCTGGAACAGTCACGCTCACCTCAGGGCTGGGGTTGTTTCCATTTATTAAAGAAGGGGGGCAGGAGGGGAATAATGGACTTTGCCATGTTTTATTGGGTTGATGGGTGCAGAGGGAACACATTGGCCTCTTTGCTCACCCTCTATCATGCCCAGCTCCACCTGAGTGGCAAAGATGGGAGATGGAGTGATGAAGGATGAGGGATGAATGATGAAGGACAAAGAATGAAGGATGAGAGATGAAAGATGAGAAATTAAGGTGGAGGGAGGAGGGACGAAGAAGGACAGATGAAGGATGAAGGACGAAGAACTAGCAATGATTTCTGGCCAGGTTTTTACTTCTTGCCCTATGATGTTCCTGTATGCCTGGCACTGTGCACATATCCTGCACTGGGGGCTCTCCAAGGGCTGGACTATTGGAGTCTTACATTTGTTTAGGACCCTTCCAAAACATGGGAATCATCTCGGGGCCCTGAGCCCACCAGCGCCTTCAGCACTGCGCATTCAGGGCATGCAGGGTCACAGCACATCCTCGGGGCTCTCTTTGCAATGCACTTCCCTGGCACTGCTCCCAGCCTGGGAAGGAGGCTGAGCAGATCTGATGGTGAAACCACACGTCCATCCCTTCCCACTCCCCCCGGCCCACGGAGCCTCCCAGCTGGTCACACCTGCCCCACGCAGCCAGCCCACACCTGCACCAGGCCCAGCCTTCAGGCACGGGAAACCCTTGTCCTGCCATAAACCTTTGCCTAGGGCAGGTACCTGCTAGAAAGAGTTTTTATGGCATGGGGTGGAAATTGTGACGATAAGGAGCTTTCTGCTGCATTCCACTGAGTGTGCACTTCGAGTGATGGAGCAGCTCTTGCTGTCACAGGGCCAGGGTGAGCTCCCCCACAGCCCACTGCCCCCATCCCCACTCAGAGGGGACACACCAGGCTTCCAGCACTCCTTAAATCCAGCAAAAAGCTGGGAAATGCCTCACAGTGTTGCCAAAACTGCTCAGCAGAGACCTTACAGCAGGAGCAAGGACTTCTGTGTCCCTCTTACCATTAGTCCCCAAATCCAGGTGACATCAAGGGGCTTCACCAGCCTTAGCACTCACTGGAACTGCTGAAAATTATTTTAGCAATCAGAGGTCTGAAATAAATGGTCAAAAGCCTGATATTTTGGGGCAGGTTTGTTTGTTTGTTTGTTTGTTTTTGTTTTTTTTTTAAGAGTAAGAAAAAAAGCTGTTTGTTTCTATGAAAAATTTCAACTGGAGGGGTGTTTTATCCCCTCTCCCTCACAACAGCATCATCACAGCTGGGAAAGCAGCTTAGCTTTTTTACACTATGATAATTGATTGAATTAATCAGAAAATAAAGCAGCCACCTTTAAACTCAAGGTCTGGTGAGGGAGGAAAAATTCTCAATGCAGTGGTTTGTACCAACAGGTGCAGGAGTCATGCCCATGCAACCACAGCCACCAAGAAAAGTGACACTCAGGGCTGCACTCTGGACTGAAAAAAGCTGGTTTTGGGTTTAAATAAGGAAGGAATTATTTCTCTGCAAAAACAAATCCTTTCTCTCACCTCCAGAAGCTCCTTGGTTCTTCAGAGAGATGGATCAGACTAAAGTTATGAAGCAACCTTGAACCCTTTGAGAAACGGTGAGATGGAGAAGCCAAAAACTTGATTTGTAACAAAAGAAGGGGAAAATAAGCTTGAGCATCCCCAGCCAGAGGCCTTAGGGCTGGGGCACGTAAATCATCAAATCATCAAATCTTTCCAGCCAGCAGCAGGGACATCCCCAAATTCCTGCTCCTTTGCTCCACCACGCCTGCTCACTGCCTCCCATCATGCCACCATCAGGGACACCTTGCAGCTCCCCTAAGAAACATCTACTGTCAAAACTCCTTATTTCCTTCTTTCGGGGATCCTGGGCTGCAGTGAGTGGCCCTTCCAGCCCCGCTGGCTGTGGGCAGGCAGATTCTGCAAGCCAAGGAGCTGACCCGCAGCGCTGCGAGCAGACGATGCTGATGCGTGTGCGGCAGCGGCGCGGTGTCACCGCCGGGGCTGGGGGACAGCCCGGCCAGCGCACACGTGTCCGCTCACACGTCCCCGGGAGGGGGAGGACAAGGTCTCCGCGGAGCGGTGACGGCGATGCAAAGCGATGGGAAGCATCCTCTGGCCCAGGGCAGCTGCCGAGGATGTCTCGTCTCGCCCAGCGTCCCCCAACCACGTCTCCGCATCCGTCTCCGTGGCAACGAGCATTTCTCGCATCCTCCAGTATCTGCGGCCCCTCCGGTCTGCGGCGCTGGCAGCGCCGGGTGCCCTGCAGGCTGGGACAGGCGGATGTCATCAGCCACCGGCACCCACCCACCATCAGGGGCGGGGAGAGCAGGGACTGCTCCGCAGAATGCCCACAGGCGGCTCGGGACCGTCCCTGGTGGCATAGAATGGATTTGGGGCAGCACAGAGCAACGAGCGCCTGACAGCTGGCAGGGACCCCACCTGCCTTCCTGGACCGACAGCCACACCACCTGCCAGGGCTCTCTTCAGCTGGGATACCCTTCTGCCTGATGCAGCTGGAGTTTTATAAGATAGGGTGACACAAAGCCGTGGGCATCCTTGGAGATGCAGCCTCCAAGAGGAATTTCTTCTCCTGCACAAAGTCCAGCAGCAGCAGCAGCTCCTCTTGCATCAACCTTGGAAGATGCTCTTGTTAAAAGGATGGAGCGCTACCCTTCTCCTGCAGGATCATCCACTGGACACATCAGCCTTGGAAAAGGCCCCTGTGCTGGGATTTCTGGACACTGTGACATGGCACAGACTGTTTCAGCCTCACTGCTCTCCTGGAATTCCCACTGGTGCCAGAGGCTGCACCACGACCCAGAGCCGGAAAATCCCTCCCTGGCGTGGCTGGGAACGGAGGCTGAAGGGGGGCAGGAAACCTCCCGTCACTGACTTGGTCTCCAGCCAAACTGGACCCAAACCAACCATTTTTTCCAACTTCTCAGTAAACTGGACTTTCCAGGGAACTGTGGCTGGTGGGCAAAGGGGTCAGCAAGGGGGGCTGGAGGCAGGTGCTGGCTTTGCCTCCAGCTCCATGATGTCCAGGCTCACAAGTGGTGCTGGTGCACTCCCCCCATGGGGACTCCCCTGTGGGCTTGGGGTCAGGGGGATGAAGAGTTTTCACGTGCCCACATCAGCCTGTGCAGGTGGAGGGTGCTAGAACAGGGTGTGAGGTTGGGATTTTTGGAGTGAGGATTAATAGACATCTGAGGGTTGCAGTCCTCTAAGTCCCTTTTTTTTTTTTTTTTTTTTTTATGGCTGTGCACACTCCATAGGATCCCCAGTGCTGACAGGAGGACTTGTCCCTTTTTGAGTGGCCACACTGTCTCCATGGAGTCACCCCACTGACTCACTCCAAGGGGCCATGATGGTGTCCAGCTGCTCTGCAGCTCCCAGCAGGGACAAAAGGTCAAGGGATTTCCCTCTGTTCCTCCCCCAAAAAAGCTCTCTCTTGGCAGGTTCTCACTGCCCAAGGCCGAAGCTCAGCCCAGGCATCATCCCAGGACTGAGGCCAGACCCTGGGGAAAAGGGATTTAGCTGATTAAATACTAAACAAAACAAAGGAACTATCGAGCCCACCAACACAGGTCTGGTTTTCATTTTGAAAGAACTTTTTGTTACTTGTTTGTCATCAGCCTAATTCCTCCAAGTCCAAAACACTTGGTGTGATGAGATGTGATTTCCTTCATAGCCAGGAGAAATACTGTGTTTCCTTGGAAAAGGAGGTTGTGCCGGGAAGGGGGTCACTTTGGCAGGAAGCAGCGTGAGGCAGACCTTGGCTGTGTCCCACAGGATCCGTTTCCCTACACGCTGGTGGCCGGGATGTTGCCGAGGGGATGCTGGTGTGGGGACGTGTCCTGCTGAGGACCAGTCGAGCCGGGTCCCCTGCGCCAAGTCGGGAGGGGACTGGGACCCTGCAGGGATGGAGCTGCATCTCACCCACCATCCATCCTAGCCTTTCTGCTCTCTCTTCTTTCTGCTTTTCCCCGGATTCTCCCCCATCTCCTTCCCTCCCTTTTATCCCGGCCCCTTCCCCTTCCCCGCCGGCAGCGCCGGGAGCCGAAAGGACTTCGCACCCCAAGGCAGCGCCGGCTCCCCGCTCCTTCCCGCAGGGCTCGGAGCCGCCGAAGGGAGAGCGGAATACTCGGCTCTTATCTGCGAGGAGAGGCAGGCTCGGTGGGCAGGGTTTGCGGAATGCCGCTGCCTTATAAGCAGGCGGCAGCGGGGGCAAAGCAGCCTGGGGAGCGCCGGGCGGGCCCGCTGCGATCCGCGATGCCCGCGATGCCCGCGATGCCCGCGGTGCCCGCGATGCCCGCGGTGCCCGCGATGCCCGCGATGCCCGCGATGCCCGCGATGCCCGCGATGCCCGCGGTGCCCGCGGCGCTGCTGCTGCTGCTCGGGCTCAGCCTGGCGGGCGCCCTCCGCCCCGGCCTCGAGCCCCCCCAGTTCGACACCAGCGAGGAAGGGGCCGCCCAGTTCGCCGGGAACTACAGCGACACGGCCGAGCTCGTCTTCTTCGACAGCGTCTCGGCCAGCTGGAATTACAACACCAACCTGACGGCCGAAAATGCTGCTCTGCAGGTGGGTGGCGGGACGGGGGCGATGCCACCGCGGGGGTGTCCCCAGCACCGGGGGCTGGGGGGGCTCGGTCACGGCCGAGGCACTTGGTGTGGCTCCTTTCCTCCCTGCGGGCTCCTGTCTCCGTACCTCGGGGTGGCGAGCCAGGGCTGGGACTCGGAGTCCAGGAGCTGCAGGGTTTTGCCCCAAACTGGTTTTCAGAGAGGCTGTGCCCCAGAATGACAGAGCAGAGCAGAGCAGAGTCAAGGTTAATTTTAGAGGTGATTCCGTCCTCCCAGCACCTTCCACTTCCCTTTTCCCCTTCCCAAAACTGCGCCAGGTGTCAACGGCCCCTGTCCCCGTCCCTGCCTGCTGTCACCACATCGCAGTGCTGAGGGTTTTCGTTCGGGGCAGACACCAGGAGCCCGAAGTACACAAGCAGATGAGTGGCATCGGCACTGAGGTTGCCACCTCTTGTCCCTGTGTCCCCAGCCTAGGGAACAAGGACGGTGGTGGGAAGGCACTCCGGACTGTAGGGAATTAGACAGGAGCCCAGGTCCGTGCGGGAAAAGCTCTGCGGGGAGCGGGGCTGTGTGCACCCCACAAGGAGTGTGTGTGTGTGTCTGTGTCTGTGTCTGTGTGTTTGTCTGTGTGTCTCTGTGTGTGTGTGTGTGCTGTCCCAGGGCTGTGTGCACCCCACAGGAGAGTGTGTGTCTGTGTGTGTGTGTCTGTGTGTGTGTGTCTGTGTGTGTCTGTGTGTGTGTGTCTGTGTGTGTGTGTCTGTGTGTGTGTGTCTGTGTGTGTGTCTGTGTGTGTCTGTGTGTGTGTCTGTGTGTGTCTGTGTGTCTGTGTGTCTGTGTGTGTGCGCTGTCCCAGGGCTGTGTGCACCCCACAGGAGAGTGTGTGTCTGTGTGTGTGTGTCTGTGTGTGTGTGTGAGTCTGTGTGTGTGTGTCTGTGTGTCTGTGTGTGTGTCTGTGTGTGTCTGTGTGTGTCTCTGTGTGTGTCTGTGTGTGTGTGTCTGTGTGTGTGTCTGTGTGTGTCTGTGTGTGTGTCTGTGTGTGTCTGTGTGT
>JAOTQP010001009.1:4482327-4495963 GCA_026413545.1 Cichladusa arquata
GGGATGGAGGGATGGATGGATGGATGGATGGATGGATGGATGGATGGATGGATGGATGGATGGATGGATGGATGGATATACATGGAATCATGCTCTAATGGTGCAGATTTCTTCAGCACTGTGCCAAGCCTTCCCATTCTTTGACTAGATCCTTCTGATCCCTTATTATTCCCATGCTCATGCTGCTGCTCTCTGTTGTCCACAGAACCAAATACCAGGGGATCTGTGCTCCGATTCCAAGGAACGAAAGCAACTTTGACCCTGGAGCAAAGTACCACATCCCAGGGAACACTCCTTACATCAGGTAGAGGAGGTGTTGGCAAGGGGACCAAGGTTTGGGATGCAGTGGGTGGGGGATCACCTCTGAGGGCAAGGACTGTCATGTGCTGCTCCTGCTCAAGATCTCCCAACACTTGGGACCACAAATGGTGGGGCTCAGCTCTTGGACTTGTCTGCTTCCCCCTGTCACTGACCTTCATGGGCTTCCTTGGCAGGTACTTTGTGAGCTTCATCCTCCAGTTCCAGTTTCACAAGGCACTGTGCCAGGCAGCCAACCACACAGGTCCCCTCCACACCTGTGACATCTACAGGTCCAAAGAGGCTGGAGACAAACTCAGGTGGGGACAGAGGAGTGTCAGGAAAATCACCATGGGCAGATGTGTGCTGATGGTGTGCAAAGGAAGGAAAGAAGAAAGGAAGGAAGGAAAAGTGAACTGGAGAAAAAGCTTTGCAGATGGATGGATGGATGGATGGATGGATGGATGGATGGATGGATGGATGGATGGATGGAAATACATGTAAACACTGGGGTGGGGTGAGTGGTCCTCACCAGAGTACTGCTGTTGTCCCAGCCATGAGCTCTCACCTAGACAAGAGGTCACCAAAGCACAGCTGGCTCCTGGTGATTCCCTGGGTGTTAAATGCATTAGTGTGTGACAGGGAGTCTTCTGAGGCAGCTCTCAGGTTCATTTCCCGCTCAGGAACAGCATCTTCAACCCTTAAGCTGCTGGGATATTAGCACTGCTTCTCTCCCATCCACCCCCTGGCCTCATGCTGGCTCTTGCTGTTCTGCTCCTCCGCAGGGAAGTGTTGAAAGCCGGGTCCTCGAAGTCGTGGCAGGATATCCTCTTGAACCTCACTGGCACGGGTCAGATGGATGCTGGTCCCCTTCTGGAATATTTCAGCCCTGTCACCAAGTGGCTTCAGGAGCAGAACAACAAGACCAATGAGGTGCTGGGCTGGCCTGAGTTCGACTGGCGTCCCCCTGTCCCTGAAGGCTACCCTGAAGGCATTGGTAAGGCTGCAGCTCCATCCTGGGGCTGGAAAGGCTCAGGAGGGGTCCCAAGGGACATCATTCATCCACAGGCAGAAGCAGAGGGAGGCCTGTGCTGTGGATGGGGTGATCCCCACACCAGCAAAGAGAAATAGCCAGCTCCAGTGAAGTCCCACGGGGTGTTGCTTCCCAGGAGGAAAGTGCCATTGTCTGAAGCTGTGTAGTGACCTGTCACGGTGTGAAGAGTTTCTCTTCTCAGTTGTGTCCTTTGTGATCATGTGGGAGAGTCTAGAGCATGCAGCTCGTCCTGTCACCCCATCCTCTGTCCAGTGGGACACCCCAGCAGGGCACCTCTTCCCCCCTTTCCCAGCTCAGCCTGCGCCCAAGTTGTGGCCTCCTTCAATGGACCTGCAGTTCTGAGAAAAGCTTAACTATGGCTTCTCCATGGGATAGTGCTCTTGCAACTCTCCCAATGTTTCTTCTCTCTCCCCCCATTTATTTCCTCCTCCAGACAAAATAGCAGATGAGGCACAAGCTAAAGAGTTCTTGTCTGAGTACAACAGGACAGCTGAGGAAGTGTGGGAAGCCTACACCGAGGCATCCTGGGCCTACAACACCAACATCACCGACCACAACAAGGAGGTCATGGTATGGGACTGAACCTGGGCTGTGCAGGGAGAGCCAAGAGCCAGGGAAGGCAGCTGGCACCCAGGGCACGTTCCACAGGGGCTCTGAAAACCAGGGCAACCTCTGCTCCTCGTAAAGGGACAACATTCTCACTTGGGAGGTGCCTTTTCCTTGAAAACCCTCATCATCCAGTGAGGCACGCACAAAGGCAGCTGTGGGGAGGCTGACAGCCATGGCATGGCAGGTGGTGTTTCTGGTGGTGCCTGTCTTCTCCCCAGAGTGACTTTTCTTCTCTCATGGTAGCTGGAGAAGAACTTGGCCATGTCCAAGCACACCCTGGAGTACGGCATGAGGGCCAGGCAGTTTGACACCTCCGATTTCCAGGACCAGAGTGTCACCCGCATCCTCAAGAAGCTGAGTGTCCTTGAGAGGGCAGCCCTACCTGAGGATGAGCTGAAGGAGGTGAGTGGCAAGGGGACAGAGCAAGAGAGGGTGTCCCTTGCCATCAACCTATGTGAAGACACAAGTTTCTCTCAAAATTTAAGGAATGCCACTGGGCAGCCACATCTGCCTTGAGAAACGTGATAGCTTGGTGCCTTCTACACAAAGCCAAAATCCTTGTCTTCAGGATTTCCCACCCAAAGGTTGCCTAGCCCAGCATCACTGGGGCCTGGATGTTTGGGTGACAATGGCTTGTTGGCCCCAGGCCCCCTTGTATTGACTCCATGTTGCCTCCATTGGGGTCACACTTGACCTTGGAAGGGACCAGAGTAAAACATCCAAAAACCTTGATGGGTTGGGACATCCTCCAATATCAGGAGCAGGGATAACCAGTTTACATACTCCGATTTCCTTTGCAGTATAACACCCTCCTCTCTGATATGGAGACCACGTACAGCGTGGCCAAGGTCTGCAGAGAGAACAAAACCTGTCACCCACTGGACCCTGGTAAGATCTAGCAGGGTGTCCTGCAGGGCATGGGCACTGGCCCAGGAGGGGAGGATTTTTTAAAACTGGGCCATGAAGAAAGGCCATGAAGGGCTCTTTGTGCTGCTCTGTGATGGCCTCTGAGCAACACGGGGTATGCAATCATTGGCCAGCCTGCTCAGCCCATCCAACAGCATCACAGTGGCTTCACTGCTCTCTCTTAGATCTCACAGACATCATGGCCACCTCTCGGGACTACAGCGAGCTCCTCTTTGCCTGGAAGGGCTGGCGGGACGCTTCGGGGAAGAAGATGAGGAACAACTACAAGCGATACGTGGAGCTGAGCAACAAGGCAGCCACGCTCAATGGTCAGTGCCCTGCTGCCCTGTGCCCACCTTGGCCCTAAACCCCTGTGAGCAGAGCACTGGGCTCTTCATCCAGTGTGGGGTCCAAATCCTAAGGGTTTAACTCCCAGGAGATCCATTCTCTCACAGACATGAAGGGACCTGAAGAGTCTGAACAGCAAGGCAGAGTCCTGCCCAAGAAGGACAGTGTCTGACAGCTTCTGCTCTTGCCCTACCACAGGCTACAAAGACAACGGGGCCTACTGGAGATCCCTGTATGAGACATCCACCTTTGAGGAGGATCTGGAGAGGCTGTACCTGCAGCTGCAGCCCCTGTACCTCAACCTGCACGCTTACGTACGCCGAGCCCTCTACAAGAAGTATGGTGCAGAGCACATAAACCTGCGGGGTCCCATCCCTGCCCATCTGCTGGGTAAGGGCTCTGCCTGAGCTGTGCTGTGTCTCCCTGCAGGTATGGCTGTCTCTGTGCCGTGCCAAGAGCTAAGTCTGCTCTCTGTCCAGCTCTGGCTGAAGGGAAAAGGTCCCCTGGGATGGGTCTGTAGAGGTCAACCTGCCCCAGGGCAGGGCTCAGCGAGATTTGACCTCTCTTGCATGGATGGGCTCCTGCCTGCACTGCCTTTATTGCCAGGGCAGGCACCAGGCAGGAGGAGGCAGGAACTGCTTGCTCCCCTGTCCCTGTGTCCCTCCTGACACGTGCCATCCTTCTGTGCTTCCCAGGCAATATGTGGGCTCAGTCATGGTCCAACATTTTCGACCTGGTCATACCTTACCCAGATGCCACCAAGGTGGATGCCACCCCGGCCATGAAAAAGCAGGTCAGTGTTTTTCCAGGCTGCTCTGGGGAAGCCCCTTGGGACACAGCAACCTTTGGCTCTTGCCACCACCCACGTTGCCAAGTGCTCTAATATTGCCAAAAAAATCCATCTGTATTTTCCCTACCTTTATATGCCAAGACCTGGATCCAGGTGTAGCTGACTCCAGGAGATCCCCCTGCCCAGAACAAGGCTACCCCTCTCCTCCCACCCTTCCATAGCCCCCAGCCCCCAGAATCTCCCACTGCCCCTCACCAGGCCTCTGCTCTTTGCTCAGGGCTGGACACCCAAGAAAATGTTTGAAGAGTCGGACCGTTTCTTCACCTCTCTGGGGCTCATCCCGATGCCACAGGAGTTCTGGGACAAGTCCATGATCGAGAAGCCGTCGGACGGGCGGGAGGTGGTGTGCCATGCCTCGGCCTGGGATTTCTACAACCGCAAGGACTTCAGGTGCCAGGGGGAGCAGTGGTGGCCACTGCTGCTGTGGTGCTGGGGCAGAAAGTGTCTTCATAGAATAAGGACACGTGGGCTGATGCCACCACAGTGAATCTTGCTCTGTGGCTGTGGCACCCCAACTATGGCACTTCCCAAGATGCTGGCAGGAGTCCCCGTGGTGGATGGAGGGCAGCCCATCCCTCCCTGCTCTGCCCTGGAGAAGGGAAAAGCAGATGAGCAGGGACAGGGAATGGGCAGGGCCAGAAAAGGTGCAGGAGGAGGAAGAGACCAACCCAGTGGAGTAGAGCCAGCCTGGCCTGGCATCAGATGTGGGCGGAGGGGGCACATAGAAAGGAAAAATAGCTCAAGGGGATGTGATGGTTCCCGGAGGTTTTCACGCCACCACTGCCCTCCCTTCTCCCCCAACCCTCGTGTCCCGGTCCAGGATCAAGCAGTGCACCGTGGTGAACATGGATGACCTGATCACAGTGCACCACGAGATGGGCCACGTGCAGTATTTCCTGCAGTACAAGGAGCAGCCCGTGTCCTTCCGCGACGGCGCCAACCCCGGCTTCCACGAGGCCGTCGGGGACGTCATGGCCTTGTCTGTGTCCACCCCCAAACACCTGCACAGCATCAACCTGCTGGAGCAAGTCACGGAAAACCAAGGTGAGCTGCAGGGCCACGCAGCAAACGTGGGGATGCTGATGGGAAGGGCTGGAAATGCAAACGCTCAGGAGAGGCTGGGCAAGGTTGAGAGGCTCAGGGACATACGTGGTAGCCTTGCATGCATGGAGGGGACATTGGGGACACCCAGTTCTGGGGCAGAATGACCCACAGAGGGAGGGGGGTGGGTTCAGCACTGTCTTGCTCACATCTCCATGCCCCGGGCAGAAAGTGACATTAACTACCTGATGAGCATCGCCCTGGACAAAATCGCCTTCCTGCCCTTCGGGTACCTCATGGACCAGTGGCGCTGGAAGGTGTTTGATGGCCGGATCAAGGAGGATGAGTACAACAAGGAGTGGTGGAACCTGAGGTAGGACTGAATTCAGAGCCCTGTCAGGGGACCTTGGCTCTCATCCCGCTGGGTGTTTCCTCCTTGTGTCCAGTTGACTGCAATGGGAATGATGAGATACACAACCCTCTGTCCTCACACCCCACTATGTTCCCTCCCACTTCACCCCACCTCCTCCTCCCCAAGCTGGCCTGACTCTCCCTCTCTTACCCAGGATGAAGTACCAGGGCTTGTGCCCACCAGCACTGAGGTCTGAAGATGACTTTGACCCTGGGGCAAAGTTCCACATCCCTGCCAACGTCCCTTACATTAGGTGAGGAGGGCTGGGGCACGAAGGACACCACTGGGCCATAGAAGCAGGATCCCAGGTCAGATGCCAGTGATGACACCTTTTTCCATGGCTGGTGGTACCATCCTGCGTGGGCTGGGCAGCTCCAGGGACCCTGACAGAGCTCCAGGGAAGAAGTCTGGATTTAGGGGAATTTCTCTTTATCCAAGGAAGATGAGCTCATCCTCTCTGACAAACGTAAAACACGTTATGGGAGAAGTGGCCTCAGCAGGTTGAGCTGAGCTGGAGCAGGTGTAGCTCCAAAGCCAGTGATGCTCCCCCAGGCTGGGAGGGTGCAACTAGATAACGAGGGGAGCCTTGTCCTCTCTTGCACAGGCACTAGGAGGGTCCATCCCCATCTCCTTGTCCCTCTCCACCAGGTACTTTGTCAGCTTCGTGATCCAGTTCCAGTTCCACCAGGCACTCTGTGATGCAGCTGGGCACAAGGGTCCCCTGCACACCTGTGACATCTACGAGTCCAAGGAGGCCGGGAAGATCTTGGGGTAGGTGTGTGGGCAGGGTAAAGCCAAGGCATCTGCATCCCCAAATACCTTAAAGCCAGCCCAGCAAGACAGGAGGCAACACAGCCCCTGGTGATCCCTCCCATCCCATACCTGGGGCAGGGACACCCTGGGCTGGGCGCTGGGGCTGTGATTGCAAAAGCAGCCACTAGATGGTAGCTAGGCCCTGGCAGGGGGAAGGCTCCCTCCTCATCCTCATCCTCCTCCTTCTCCTCCTTCACTCCTCCTCCTCCTCCCAGCCCCCAGTTCCTTAGGGAAAACAACCCCCTTGCTTCAAGGAAAGCACCTGCAAATTTAACTGTTTCACCCAGGGACTGCTCTGTATCAGGCTGAATTCACTGGAGTGTTTTAATCCACGCAAACCCCTCTTCCCCCCAAGATAAATGTCCTTCCCTGTGCCCCAGGCTGGCAGCCCTACACTTCTGGGGGCTCAGACTGTACCCAGGGGTGCTGACACCGAGAGCCCCAAGGGAAAGGGAGGGTCTGGCAGCCAAGAGGGTGATGGGGAACACACTGGAGCTGATTTCTCCTGCCACAGGGATGCCCTGAAGCTGGGTTTCAGCAAGCCGTGGCCCGAAGCCATGCAGCTCATCACAGGCCAGCCCAACATGTCAGCAGAGGCCCTGATGAGCTACTTCGAGCCACTCATGACGTGGCTGGAGAAAGAGAACACCAAGAACGGGGAGGTGCTGGGCTGGCCCGAGTACAGCTGGGCTCCTTACACAGGTATGCAGAGCTCAGAATGAAACGGAGCTCTCTCATTGCCCCTTGGACATCCCAAAAACCACAGGGGGTTTGGATGCTTCTCCTTGATTCCTTGTGGAGCTGAGGCCAAAGAGAGCAGCAAGGGTGACCCAACACACCACAGCCCAGAGCCCCCAGCAACAACCATGTCTCTCACTTCTCTCTTTTCCAGCCCAAGATGACTCCAGCAAAACCGACTTCCTGGGAATGTCCCTGACCAAAAGTCAAGCCACAGCAGGTGGCTGGGTCCTGCTTGCCCTGGCACTCATCTTCCTGATCACCACCATCTTCCTGGGTGTCAAATTCTTCTCAGCCAGGAGAAAGGCCTTCAAATCCAGCTCAGAAATGGAACTGAAATAAGGCAGCCACCAGCAGGGCAGCACAGACAGGGTGCAAGCATGGGCACTGGGCCGGGCTAACAGCCATGTCATGGGCACACTTGCCAAGGAAGCCATGGGTTTCCACAGCCCACGATTCCTCTCTCCTATCAGGTCAGACATTCCTTTCCACTATGCAAGAGCCAGAGCAGAGAAGAGCTATTTATTTGTCAGTGTCTGAATCAGGGGAAAGAGGAGTTGAGGCTCCGGCAGGCACGGAGCCGTCACAAACTGCCCCTGTGCCCAGGGCTGGAGCTGGTCCAGCCTGGTCACCCACCAGCCAATTCTGCTCTGTGGGCAAAGCCACAGAGACCTGAGTGACAGAGGGCAGTCTGGGGAGGGATGGAGCACATTCTGGTTTGCCTGCATGGATGAAAAATAAACTTACGTCTTGTCACCCTTCGAGCAGCAGCTCAGCTTCTTCTTGCAGGTGGGCTGGGGTCTCAGTGGAACAGGAGAGCTGCCACCCCAATGCAGTGCAAACACAAATCCCTGCAGCAGCCAGCTTCCCCCTCCCCATCTGAAGGATCAGCATCCCTCTGCAGCATCTCCATCCTCCCCGGAATCACAGCTCCCATCAGGGCTGACAGCTCGTGGGTTCACAGCGCTGCACACGCCTAAGGGAGGGGCTGAGCCAGGGCAGGGACCCCCAAAGTCCAGACAGGTCCTGTTTAAAGAGCTGGGGGACCCCCAAGCCAGGCTGGGACCAGGCTGGAGCTCCCGAGTGCTGCGACTCCAGCGCTCGCTGACACATTTGCGTAAGAGCTGGGGAGGGGGGTCCAAGGTCAGCGATCGCCTCCTACCCTCCAGCTCCTGATTATCTTGGGATCAGCCGTGCTCCAGGCCCCCCCACCCCCGTCCTCCCCGTCCCTGGCCTCGTCTTTCTTCTGCTTCTGTAAATAAAACTTCGTATTTGTTCTGCAGTGATTAGGTGCAAAACTAATCCCAGGCTGGGGATTATTGCAGCCTTAAAGAGCTGTGATCTGCTGCAGGCCGGAGCAGCAGGGGAAATGAGGGGATCTGGATGATCCCCCCGCCCCTTTCCCATCCTTTGGCCTCTGCCCTCGGTCCTGTCTCGCCCCTGAGCTGAGCCTTGGGAGCAGCCAGCTGCACCTGCCAGAGGAGCAGTGTCTCGGTGTTTGTTTGCTCTCCATCCTCCTGGAGCACAGCAGCCTGGGGAGGGGGCACCCCGACCTTGGTGGGGGCCCAGAGCCCGGAGCCCCCACCCCAGACACGGTGTCCTTCCCTCCCACATCCTGCTGCATCTGCTCTGTATCCCAGCACAGCAGGCTCCCTCTCCCTCTCCAGCAGGAGCAGAGACCTGGCACGGGGAGAGCTGAGTTGGAAGCCAAGGGTATTTTCAGCCTGGGAAATCAGGCTGGTGCAGGTGTGCACCATCCAGCTCAGCTCCTCACTGGTAATTTTGAGCTCCTTGGCTCCTTTCTGCCCTATTAGTGGAGGAAAAGAGGTCTCCAAGATCATCAAGATCCTGCAAGTTTCATGAAAATTGCTTTCTGGAGAAGAGGATTAAAAAAAAAAAAAAAATAAAAAGGAGCCACACTGAACACTGTCACTCAGGGACTGCAACATACACACAGCCTTAGCTAGACATCAGAGAATCCATCCAGGAGCTGAGTTTGTGCTGCCATGGACACAAGGGTGGGTGATGGGTGCACTGAGCTGTGCCCAGAGGCAGACAGACAGACAGACAGACAGCCCAGGCCATGCAGAAGACAGAGGCAGACTCCAGAGCCCTTCAGCACAGGTCCAGGCTCTGTGCAGCAGGTGGGGCTGGACCGCAGCCAGCCTTGCACACGGGGCCAAGGTCCACACAGCAGATGGGATGGGCTCGGACACCAGTGCAAAGGGCACCAGGAGATGGGCTGGACACGAGGCTCTGCCCAGTCCAGCCAGGGGAGCCTGAAGGTCCCACCTGGAGCTCAGCTGGAGCCTCCTGGCTGAGATGGGGGTCCCGGGTGAAACTCTGAGGGCAGCGAGGGCCGGCTGGCTCCCCGAGGGCTCTGCCAGGCCGGCAGCAGTGTTTTACACGACAGCTCGAGACCGAGGATGATTTCCCTTCCCCGTTGTGATAACATCTGGAGAGATTTTGCTGCCTTCTGGCTTCTGCATCATGCTTGCAGCTGAAATTAGGAGGCTCAGCGAAATCACTCCCTAAGGAGAAAAAAGAAATGCAAAAGCAGAAAAAAGGAGGAGATTCCCCCTCAATTCACAGAACTCTTAGAGGGGAGCTCAGGATGCATAGGAGGCTTGGAGGGGTTGCTTTGCACCTCCCTGCCTGTACCTGGAGCTTCCAGAGACATTTGCTTTAAAATCACATTAATTCAAAGCAAGAAACACTCTGGGTTCCCTTCACCAGCACAAGGACCCTTTGGGCATAAGAAAAATCCAATTTTTTCATGTTTTTAGGTCCACTGCCCCCACAGGAAGGTGGCTGGGGGTTCCCACACCCCATGGCCCCCTGGTGCTGTGGGGCCTGGCCAAGGCAGGTCTATTCTTAGCCGGGCAGGAGCAGGCAGGGTGCACAGGGCTGCGTTCCTCACATTCCCCTTCCCCGGGGACAAGGAGCGCCTGGAAACGCGCAGCCACGGCCTGGCAGCAGCTGGGGCCACCAGAAGGGGCCACCGTGGGCAGAGAGAGGGGCCAGGGTGCTGGGGACATCTGGGGGACAGCAGAGCTGGGGAAGGGATGCAGTGAGCTGGGACTGGGAAAGCCCCACCCCTGCCCTTGGCTCCAGCTCCACCAGCACCATCCCTCCCCTCTCTGTTCCAGCAGAGCTGAGGGGCGCAAAGCTGAATTTGGGGGTCAGGGCAAAGACCCCGTATTCTCCCCCCAAAGCAAGCTCAGACTCCCCTCAGCCCCATGGCTTAGCTAGAGCTCCCTACCAAGGCCCAGACCCAAAGCAAAGCACATCCCTTCCCTCTGTCCGTCCCTGAGGGAGAAGTGACACCGTGCCTGGGTGCACAGGGCACGCACTGGGCTGCCATCCTCACCAGGGCATCAGCCAGGGCTGCCAGCTGGGCTGGCCACTCATCCCCTCTGCCCACGTCCCACTGCTGGTGAGGAACTGTCCCCATGCCTCAGGGCTCCCCCCTGAGCTGACACTGTCCCGCTGGGGCACCCCAGGTGACAGGAAGAGAATTGTCCCCAACAAAATGCTGGGAATTGGCACTCAGCTCCTGTCCCCCCTGGCCCAGGAGAGTTTCCAGACCAGCTGCAGCCGCTGCCAGCTCCCCCTTCCCACAGCAGCATTCTGCCTGTCCCTGCTCTTCCCTGCAGCATCACGAGTGCCTGCAGCCTGCAGGCCCCATCCATCCTCCTGGCAGGTGAGTCACGAGCCTGCCCCGTGCCTCAGTTTCCCCTGCTGAGCAGTGAGGACAGGCAGGATGCAGGGGGGATGTCATGAACTGAGCACACCCAGAGCAGAGTCTCTGTGGCTTTTCCTGCCACTTACAAGTGGGAAGTGGCTTTGTCAGGGAACAACGTCCGTGACTTGGTTTAATGTCACTGAGTCCTTTCCAGATTTGCAGTCTCTCAGGGCTCGGAAGGCCCTGGCTGATGAGGGTTCAATTTGGCTGCACATTTTACCCTTGTTTTGGGTTTTCGTTTTATACTTACAAACAGTGTGGAGGTGAAAGCCTGAAAAAATACATCAAGATTTGTAGGGGTGAGGCAGAGAAAGGAGCCAGAACACGGAGCATTCTTCCACCTGCAGAATAAATTTACAGCCCCAATTCCTCCCTCCCGTGTCACATCCATGGAGCATCTTCCAAAAGTGAAGGGCAAAGCAGAGGCATGAGCCATGCCAGGCAGAAGGACACCCGGGAGCGCCTGGGGACAGTCCTGGTGGCTGGCAGCAGCTTTGGGGACCATGAAAGCTCCGTCTCTCCCTTCCCAGCTGTGTTTGCAGTGTGGCTCTAATTACAGAAATATGGAGAAATGTCGTGTCTCGGTTGGCAAACATTTCTCCTGGCAAGCACCAGCCGGCAGCTGGGATCCAAGTGGGCTCCCATCCCCTCCCACCCCAAATCCAAACCCCATTAAGGATGTACCTCCTTTCCCAACGTGCCTGTGCCTGCCCAGGGCAGCCCCTCACTGAGCAGGTGATAATTTCCTGCACAGATCATAAATCCCTGCACTCCCAGGAGCAGGGAGGGGGAGGACACCCTTGGGAAACACTCAGGTCTCCTTTGCCCTTGGAAACCAGGTAATTCCCACTGATTCCCCAGGGTGTGGGAAGGAAGAAAAAAGGGGAAAGGAGTAAAACCTCAAAAACATTCAGTGAGGAGGAAGAGGAGGGGGAGGAGGTGGGGGGAGAAGTAGAACTGAGTGAGGGAAGAGGAGGAGAGCAGGGCAGAGAGAGAGAGGATTACTGTTCAGTTAAATTGGAGGGAGCCCTTCAGCTGACTTGAACAGCAGGAGAATTTGCCCAAAGACCCCAATTTTTCCAATTTGGGATAAAATGTAAGCACAGGATTAACTACAAGCATATGCTTAAAACCCAAGGAATTGAAAGAAGTCTGGGCATAAAGTGCTCCAAAGAGGGCAGGGAGGCAGGGCAGGGAGGCAGGGCAGGGACTGGAAGCTGCAGGGATGACCCGGCTCTACAGGGGTGCCCTGGGGGGACGGGGGAGCTGTGAGGGGACTGCAAGAGCCACGGGTGCCCTGGGAGGCTCCTGGAGCTTAGTGAACAATGGCCTGAGGGAGAACGACACGACCCAACTCCACATGCAAGGGCTGTGTGGGGAAGAGGGCTGCTGAGAGAAGCTCCTCCACCAGCTGGAACGAGACCCCTGGTTGGAAGAGTGGGACCAAAGCGGCCCCACTGCTGTGCCTGGAGCAGGACCAGCCTTTCTGGGGTCACTGGCAGAGGGGCTGAGCCCTGCCCCATGCCCAGAGCCCTGCTGTGCCCCACGCTCCACTCTGGGGACCCCACAGAAGGGCTCTGAGCTGGCACGTGCCCCTTCTGTCAGACACATCCCTGTCCACGTGATGTGCCCATGAACATCCCGGACTGATTTATGGGATGAGAGGAGGGCAGGAGGCCAACCTTAAATCCCGACTGCCTGGTGATTAATAATCATAATTACTATCATATTAGCTGTAGTAGTAATAGTTTGCTTTCCCCTGCAGAACTGGTCATCCAGGAATCTCAGAGAGGTTTTACCAGGCCAAGTGACCAATGTCCCTATTTTCTAGAGGAAATTGCGGCACAGAGCTGTCTCCCTTGAGTCACACAGTATATCAACAAGAAAACAGAGAAGGCAGGAGTCTGGACTCTGTGTCCCTCTCCCTCCCCCATGCTATTAAGCTGCATCTGTGTAATATAGAGCAAAACATCCTCCACGACTTGCAGTAAATCATGGCAGAGGCAGTGTGCAGAGTGGATGGGGGGAGATAATGGGTTTTTCACCCTCTTCAACAATAGAACAAGTTTTTCTGCGTTAGGGAAGGCTGACTTCTCAGAGAGATGGAGATAAAAACAGCACTGAGGATCTGAAATGGACCTGGAAGGGCACCTGCCTCAGCCACTTGCATTGCTGGCCCAGGGACAGGAAGCAACCCGGGCAAACCACGCTGTGGGTCGAGTGCCCCACTGGCCTGGTCCACACGGGCATGGCTGAGGTGCGCTGGAATATTAATTTAAAATGCCAGCAAAACACTTCTGCGATGATAATGGACCATAATCCTCTTAGACCAATTTCATGCCTGAAAAATCATGCATAACAAAATAATAATAGAAAGCCCCTCAGTGGACACTGTCCTTAGCAGTGGACATAGGAGAAGAGGGTCGGCCAGAGTGGATTTCTCAGGAAAGAAAGAGAGCTGGTCCCCTTGGCCTCCACCCCTAAGGTGGGCAGGAGAAGAACTAAATAGAGCTAAATCTGCTCTAGCAGCACAGCATAACCGTGGACCCCGATGTCCCACCGAGACCTGGGCACCCCCCAGTGCCCCTGTCCTCTACAGGGCCCACGGGGCTTTCTGTGGCCCCAGAACCCCGGATCCTCCTGTCCACCAGAGCCCTCAGGATGCCCTGGACTCCCCACGTCCCTCAGAGTTCTCAGGACTCTCGGAACGCTCCATGTTCCTCAAGGATCCGTGCGCCAGGCCGGGTGGTCCCATGCCAAGCCCCCCTCCCCAAGCAGCCAGCCCCCCTCCCTCCCGCCCGCCCCTTCAGCACCACCTCGGCT
>JAOTQP010001009.1:4498173-4525679 GCA_026413545.1 Cichladusa arquata
GGCCGGGCGCGGCAGGGCGGGCGGAGGGGTTCCCCCTTCCGGCCACCGGGAGCATGGGAGCCCCGGGCCGGCTGGGCTCCAGAGCTCGGTCAGCCCTCGGGTGAGGCGGAGCGGGGCCGCGCCGTGCCGGGCCGTGCCGCGCCGCTCCGGGGCCGGGCCGCGCTCCCCGCCGCGCCCGCCGCAAGTTCCGCCGCTCCCGGGGCGCGCAGAGCGCAGCGGAGCGATGCCGGTGCGCCGGGGCCATGTGGCCCCCCAAAACACCTACCTGGACACCATCATTCGCAAATTTGAAGGACAAAGTGAGTACCGCGCCCTCCGGTGCCGCTCCGCTCCCCCCGCGGCCGGGGCGGCCCCCCAACTTCGGGGAGAGGAGGGGGGAAGGCGGGAGGGCGTCCCCGGGGGCACGGAGGCGCTCCTGTGACCTCCCGAGGGGGGAGAGGGGTGGGCGACAGCCGGGCAGTGTCCCCGCGGGTATTTATAGACAGGGCGACACGAGGGGACGCGCTATCCCGGGCTCGGTGTTTCCCCGGGGGCTGGGGACACCGCGACCCCCCAGTGCCTGGGCTGCCGGGAGGGGGTCCCGGGCTGCCGGGAGGGGTCCCGGCCGCAGCACTGGGGGAGGACGGGGGCTGCCCCGGCGCGGTCGGGCTAGCTGCCTGTTTGCCTTCAACTCTGCGCTCTCGGCGGCCGCCGTCCCTGGTGAAATGTTGCCATTTGCTGTTGCTCCGAGTAATCCGTTTATATGAATTTTCGGGCTGGTTTCGTGTCAAATACAGCGAAAAGTCCGCGTACATCGGGGAGCATTGGGGTTTGTGTGTGGCTGGGTGGGGGCGCCGGGGCTCCGCTCCCGCTCTCTGGGCACCCCAAAGGGGCCGGGTCCCCCCGACAATGCTGGGGATGACGGGAGGGGACCAGGGGACTGGGGTCCCCCAAAAACTGAGCTCGAAGGGCCGCTGTGGGGTGCCGGGGCTGTGCAGCCCCCCGTGCCCCGGCTCACCGTGGGTTTTCTCTGGTGTCCAACTTTCCCGAGTGGGCAAATTCTCCGGCGCTGCCATCCCCGCCGGATCTGCGCTGCCTGGCCTGGCAGTGACTGACGTGACCCGGGGGATGGAAAGTGAGAAAAACTGTCCCTGGCTCCTATCAGTTCCCCCTGGGAAGCGGCGGCTGGGGAGCAGCGGGGCCACACGGCGAGGTGTGAGAGCGAGAACGCAGCCAGGCCCCCGGTTCCTGCTCCTGCCCGCTCCTGCCCGCTCCGTGCCTGCCATGTCGGGCACCAGCTGCCTTCTGCCGAAGCATCACCCCGCGCTCCCCCGCGGCAGTTTCCTGCTGTGACAGGTGTTGGGAGACACCAAACCAGCACACCTAATACATCTTTGCTGCAGGCAGTGAGTTTTTCCCTGCCTGTGGGTGCCTTCACCCCCCACGCCGCAGCTCCCATGGGTGTAGCTGCTCCCGGTGAGTCCCCGTTGCCGCCAGAGGGGCCCAGCTCTTCCCTGCCAGAGCTGGGGTAGACCCCTGGTACTGAGGGAGCAAGGGAAAATCTGCAGGGGAGGGCAGAGCAGAAAGCAAACTGGGGGTGAAAAAAACCCCAAGGAGAACCTGGCTCTGCAGCTTCTTCCCATCCTGGTTTTGGTCGCATCCCCGTGCTCAGCACAGCTTGCTCCGGCGCCCTGCCAGCCCTGTAAATCCTGTCCTGCGCCAGCCCGGCCAGGATCCAGACTGGATCCACAGAGCCGACACTGGGTGGGGAAACTGCTCATCACAGGTGGGGAGTGTGCCCCAGGAGCAGGGCTCTGGGAGAAGGTCCTGGTGCTATCTTCCAGCTGGCAAAGCAATTTGGCTATAGAAGAGTCGGGAAGAAGGAACTGGGGAACGTTTGTCTGTGGTGGTTTGTGCTGTTTGCAGCATCGGCACCGGCGTCAGCCCTGCGTGGGAAAGGGAAAGGTGCCGGGATGGGAGCCCCACGAAGGGCCACCAAGGGGCTCTCCGAGGGTGGAATGAAGCTGGAGACTCGTGCAGCATCCCTGGGGACACTGGTTTTACTGGGAAGCATCCTGCAGAGCTGGGGCTGTGCAGATGCTGTTGGGGAGAGCCCTGATGTGCCTGGGAGGGGTCCCCCCACCCCACTGGTTCCAGTGCTGCAGATATGCAGAGGTTTCTCTTGCATTTGGGTGCAATTCCCAGTGAGGCTGGAGTGCAGCACGGTTCTGGAGCACGCAAGCTGCAGATGCCATTCCTGGGTAATCCAGGAGATTAATTGGGGTCTGGGCTGGGAGGCGGCCTCCAAATGGACCCTCTGCTCAGACTTGACTTCAGCTCCAGCCCAGAGCTAATGCCAAATGCTGAGGGAGATGGTGCTGGGGGGGCACATGGCATCCACCACTTAAGCATCCAGCCCCCTATCACATCCCAGCCAACCTGTCCCAGAGCCCAGCACTCCCCAGTTTCCTTAAAAAAAAACCAAAATCAAACCAAATCAGAGCTCACTCCAAGATAAGGATGTAAGCGGCTCCATGTGGGCTGGATGACGTGGGCTGTGCAGCATTGCCACACACCCAGGCAAGGCAGCAAGCCTGGCCCTAGCCCAGCCTAGGTAGCTGCTGCGCCAGGAGGGAATGGGGCAGCACAATTCCCTGCCTCAGTTTCCCCTTTCCTTCACTTGAGCACTTTATGTTTTGAGCAGGGTGGCCACAGAGCCCAGCGGGGTTCTGGATTTCACCTTCTGCCCAAAGGCACAATTATCCTATAAAGCATTAGGAGGATCATTAATGTGATGGGTTTCACCCCTGCTTCCCATGAAGCCAAGCCTCACACTTACTCCTCCTCTTGCCCCTTGCCTGACTTCAGTCAAATCTGAGCAAGGGTGGAAAGTCTCTGAGATAACTCAGGTCCCTGATAAGCTCCTGAGAAGGGACAGAGCCTGCAGCCCTCCCCTGTGCCTGCAGTGCTGGTCAGGGACAGATTGCTCATTAGGCAGCAGAGTCCCCACATGCCAGTGGTGAGATGTCAAGGCTGCAGGGATTGGCCAACCCCAGCAAAACTGCCTCTACTGAGAAAGCCCCCTTTGGATGCCTCTGTTCCCACAGGCACAAATGCACATGGAATTGGGGACACATTCTGTCTCTGAAGAGCAGAGCAGTACTGGGATGGTGTGGGCTGAGGTCAGCCACTCTCCCCAGACCTGTCGCCAGTGTCCCCAGGGAGCCTGGCTCTGCACCAGCCCCGCAGTGGGTGACACGGCCCCCAGGCTGTCCCCGCTCCCTGTGCGTCCCCAGCGCCCCTCTAAGCCTCGTGTTCTCCTGCCTCCCTGCAGACCGCAAGTTCCTCATTGCCAACGCCCAGATGGAGAACTGTGCCATCATCTACTGCAACGACGGCTTCTGCGAGATGTTCGGCTACTCGCGCGTGGAGGTGATGCAGCAGCCCTGCACCTGCGACTTCCTCACGGGCCCCGACACCACCAAGAGCTCCATCGCCCAGCTCACCCAGGCGCTGCTGGGCTCCGAGGAGTGCAAGCTCGAGATCCTCTACTACCGCAAAGACAGTAAGCGTCGCCCTGGGGCTGGCCCAGTGGCCGTGGCACACGGGGCGGTGTGACCTGCCCTGCGCTGGGGCGGGGAGCAGCCGGTGGGGGGAGGCAAACAGGAGCTGACGCTGCCAGGGCATCAGGATTGCAGCCAGGCTCAGGGCTCTGCTGAGAGCAAATCCATAGTGGCTTCTGGTGGGATGGAGGCATCCCTGCTGTTGTAGAGCTCATTGGGACCTTGAGCGATAGAGGATGCCGCCAGATGATTTGGGAATCAGGTCATTTGTGAGCCCTTGGGGATGGCTCAGAGCTCCTTGGACAAACTATGCCGTTGCTTGTGGGATCCCCGCACCAGGAGTGAGAGTCCAGTGGGAAGCCCATGGAGAAGCCAGGCTGGGACACAGGTGTCTGTGCTCCAAGAGGAGATGAGACAGACCCCCATCTCTGCGGAGAGCGGGTGCAGCCGATGGCCTCAGAGCTGCCTTTCCACGAGCAGGATGCGGCTGTGCGTGCACAGATGGAATTACGTTAAGATGAAAATGAAGCTTTGATGGAAAATACGAGTGATTAGTTCTAATACGGCAGGAAGTTAAATAAATATTTAGTGCTTGATGCTGCAAAACATCAGTGGCCAGGGCTCCCAGGGGTGGGGAAATGCAGGCCCAGTGCTCATGGGAGGTTAAAAACATGAAGTGTTTCCTTTTTTTAACCTGTGGGGCTTGCCCATTGCTTTAGATTGTGTTGATGGGCTGCAGCCCACTGCTGGCATCTCCCGCACAGCCCGTTAGAGGAGAACCACTGGAAGCAAAAGGAAGGAGCAGGCAGGAACCCTGGCTCCCAGCCCAGCACCCTATCTTGGGGGCTGGCACCCGGCTGTGCTGGCCTCTCTCCCAGACCCTATCTCCTGGGCTGGCATCCAGGTGCCAGCGAATGGCCCCGCAGTTATTCCCTGGCAGCACCTCTGTGTTATCCTGGCGTTATCCTGGCGAGACCTGACCCTGTCTGGTGGCAGGACCAGGCCACTCGGTCGAGGCTCTTCCTATGGGGCCAGGCCTGGGTGGAGAGGGGCCGTGGGTGGTGCCAGGTCTGGGTGCCAGTCCCAGCCCGCAGCAGTGGCAGGGCCTGGCTGGAGCCCAGCAGCACACGCTGCTGCCATCCCTGTGCCAGTGCTGGCCGTGCACTGGCTGTGGCAAGGACAGTGTCTGCAGCCCTGCTCCATTTCCTCCCTCCCTCCCTCAGAATAGTTTCCCATTCTGTCTCTGGGGACGACTTGGCTTGTGAGCCTGATCCATGGCCACGCTCCCTGCTTTGAAGCACTCCTGCTGGGCTTACGGGATGCTCGGTGCTGTCCTCAGAGCCCTGCTCTTCCTCTAGGCCATGGGGAACTCTCATTGCAGCTCTGAGCTGCTTCTTCTCTTTTTATTAAAAAAGAGGGGAAAAAAATAAAAAAGCCCAGAAGCAAACCCTTCATGTCTATTTTTAAAGCCCATCCCCACCAGCAGCATGCTTTCCCATTGTTTCCCCCCAGCACTCAGCCTGCGACCGCTCAGCCCATTATAAATGGGTCTTATCGGCAAAGAAAAGGCTTTTGCATTATAGGGAGCTGCTGCTTAATTAGCCGGCGGAGCTCCGAACCTGCCTGTCCTCTTTTTCATCCCAGCAGCACCAATCTCAGCCTCGACCTGCTGTTTATTACTGCGGTACTCCCGGCTCTGCGGCTCGCGGGGTTGTTTCCTCGCTGTTCTGGCTGACAGAGGCAATCTCAAACCCAAAATCTGCCTGTCGGAGCCACCCGAGCAGGGCCAGGGGGATGGATGGAGGTGGGGAGGAAGGGGCCACCCAAGGGTGTCTGGCCCAGTGGGTTCTGAGGTCAGGCAGGGTGCTGGGTGAGGGGGCTGCGTGTCCCTGGGGACAGCCTGGCTGCTCGGCCCCCACCCGGATGCCCATGCTGTCATCACCTAATTATAAACAGAGCCAAACGAGTCAGGGGTGCCAGCGGTGAGCCCAGCCCCAAAATGGAACCAAGTACCCATGAGGGAAGGTGGGACCAGCCCAGCCAGGGCAGTTGTCCCTCCCTGTCACACCAGCCCCAAAAAGGCCTTGGAAAGAGGGAAGAGCCCATTCGCAGCGTGTGTGGGCTCTAATCCCCAGCTCAAAGCTGGGAGATCAGTGAAAAGTTAATTTCCTTACAAGATGCTCCACAGCTGGAACTGGCCCGGACAGGGGGGTCAGCACGGGATCAGCTCCTGCCGCAGCGAGGAGCAGCCATGGCCCCCAGCCCTGGGGACAGTGTCCACTGTGGCCAGGGTGAGCTCAAATCCTCCAGCATCCCCTGAGGATGACACCGAGGAGCTGGTGGAGCTGAGCTGCATCCAGGGCTGGTGTTTTTCCCTCCCCACGGGTGATGTGCTCTGCAGCAAAGCCACTGGCCAGGGCTCACAGGGTCCCCAGAGCGGGAGGTGGCTGCAGGTGCTGAGTGCCACCGTGCCAGCACGGCCTGAGCAGCAGCAGCTGGTGGCACCCGCTCTGCTTAATCTGCATGAATGTGATGCTGATGAATATGAAAGGAGAGATGTGACTGCAACAGCTGGAGCAGCTGGTGGGGCAGCCCCAGCCCCTCCATGCTGTCCCCTCCTGGGCAGAGCCCACAGCTTGTCCCCTCCAGCAGCAGTCTGGGTCAGCCCCCTTGGAACTGGGCCTGGGGACTGGGATCAGGCCAGAAAACTCATAACACTGGTGTGGGAGGCAGCATTTGCCCCTGGGGGCTCCAGGAGCAGGAGGGTCAGAGAGTGATTGGGGTGCCCTGTGCCATTCAGCATTCCCCCCAGCAGGTCCCCACGGACAAGCAGCCAGGCAGGTACGGCTTGGGAAGCGCCACCGCAGCCAGAGGGGACGGGGCACTCATGGACACGTCCCCTCTGTCCCCAGCCCAGTGCTGCCCATGGCCTTGCAGCTCCCCAGCCCTGCTGCCAGGAAGCCTGGCTAAGGCAGGGGGATGGATCCACCCAGGGTTTCTGCATTCAGCTTTGTAAACAGCCACATGTGATGTGCCCCACGGGTGCACTGGAAGCAGGAGGGCAAATCCCACCAGCAGCTACTGGAGGCTGGCACCGTCAGGGATTTGGTGCTGGCAGTCCAGGGAGCCTCTGCTCCTGCCCCATGGCGGGGTCAAGGCAGGACTGAGGGGATTTCTTGGGTGTTGGAGGACTAGGAAGGCACAGCCAGCTGACAAACCCCAGCCCCAAGTTGAGCTCTTGGCTTGTACCAGCCCATGGGGTTTATGCCAGGCTGGGGCTGTTTGCTGTTTGCTTTAAGGGTCAGTCTGTGACCTCGGGAAAGGGATGGACACCACGGCCCAGCTCCAGATGGGAACCTATAAACATCCCACCCCACAGTGGCCAAAGCTCTGGTCCCAGAGGTCCTGTGCTGTGCTGATTCTGCCGTCCTTGGCACGGCTGTGCTGCAGCTCCAGGCGCCCCCATTGCCCTGGCTGTGCCCCAGGGCCAGTGTGACTAGGGCAAAGAGCTGGAAGAGACACATTTTTCATCCTCCACAGATGCTTTTTGCTTGGACCTGATGCCCCACGAACAAAAGGACAGGCCCAGATCATCCCCATCATGTCCAAGAATGGAGCAGGCTTTTTCCTGGAATCCCTGCCCTGGCAGAGTCCCTGATTCCCACTCCAAGCTCTCCATCTTCATCCTTAATGACTGTTGCACCCCTGGAGAGGGGGCCCTATGTGCCATGGGAGCAGGGCCCTGGATGGCCCCAGGAAATGCTGTCAGCTCTGCAGCTTGGCCATAGCTCGCTCCGGGATGGACCAGTTCCTGCAGCCAGCAGGATTTAGCAAGGGAGGGACTGAAGGCCCAGACACGGCCACTCACTTCACTTGCAGAGACGTTAAGATGCATTTTGCCAACCCACTGTACTGTTCAGGACCCCTTTTTGCTTCTCTGGATCACAGCATCCTTCCACCTGCACCCAAAACCACCCTGCTAGTCCTGCATCTTTCTTGTGGCCACATTTTGGTGGGTACCCTCAGCCACCTGACTCTCTGGGTTTTCCTTCTCCGCTGCTGCTTCCATCCAGCGAGGTCTGCAAGCCCAGGCATCCCTGCACAGGGGAGCCTCCATCCCACTGATGTTACTCAATGAGGTCACTTTTGCTGGCCTGGGGTCCTGGCAGGGTTCAGTCTCCTGGTGCTGTCTGGCTGTGGGGAGAGGGGCCAGAGCAGAGCCTGTGCTGCCCGTTCCCCCCTGTCAGGGGGTGCAGGGGCTCACCCCAGCTCCCAAGAGTGACCAGTCTCCCGCTGACTCAGGCTCTGTCTCCATTTTTTCCCATCCCACCTCAGGGATTTGCTCTGGGGCCTCCCGGCAATGCGCGCTTCCCTTTGAAGTTCTCCCCAGCCCCGGCACTGATTTTTCCCGGGCTGGGAGCACTGCTTGGTCCTCCAAGCTTCCCTCTGGGCAGGGCCACCCCCGGGGCACAGCTCTGCCGCCCTGGCTGTCCCCGTCCCCTCCGTGCCCTTCCCAGCCCCTTCCTCTGCTCCTTTATGTAACACCACTATAGATTTAGCCACTCTGCCATGAGACCCTGCAGATTAAATCTCCCGGCTGGGGGAGGGCAGGCCTGGGTAAGAGCTCCAAGCACAGATTAATAGCTCGCTTTTTTAATATTCATAACAATACTGGCTTGTGTCCGGCTCTCGGAAACCCCCGTGTCCTGTTGATTAGTTTAATACTGATGATACTGACAAATGCACCAACCACCAGTGGCTGCAGGGATCAGAGGGACGGGGAGGGAGGGCCCCCAACAATGACATTTTTAATGTTATTAAGTGTTGGCTTTTATCAAGGTCAGAAGACACGGTGGGTCAGAAAGCACAAACCTCAGCTCGGGGGAGCTGTGCTGGGTGCTGGAAGATCAAACCCAGGAGCTGAGGGAATGAGCTGCTTTTCCCAGCCCACATTGGCTGTGGGACCCTTCAAACCGCATCCCTGCTGTACCCCACCTGCCAAGCCCTTTGTGCAGCCCCCAGGCTGGTTTCACCCCAGGTGGGCACGGGCAGCCTCGTCCTGGTGGCCACGGAGCTCAGCAGGTTGTGAATGCCCCCAGGGCTCCTCCAAGAGATCATTTGGTGGCTGGATAAAATTAGATGGATGGAGACAGATTAGCTGAACAGCTGAAGGGAAGAGGCAGTCAGATGGATGGGGACAGCGATGGAGGAACAGGATGGGAGGGCAGGGCTGGGGTCCCCCAGGGGCTGGCTGAGCCCTCTGGGGCTGCAGCAGCTCTGAGGTGCCTGGGTTTGGGGAGAAGGACGGGGAGGCTCAGCACTCAGCAGAGCCCAGGCTGGCTCACCACAGGGAAACTGAGTCAGGGCACAGTGTGCCACAGCTCCCCTGGCTGCAGCCTGTCCACAGAGCTGGGGGTGCCCCAACTCACAGCTGTACAGAGACCCCACATCCTGGGGAATGCCCTGTCTTTGGGCCAGGCTTAAGGGAATCTGCTGCTCCCATCCCTGGCCTGGTACTCCCTCATTCCCCGACACCTCCACGCTGTGCCACGGGCTCTGAGCAAGGCACTGAGTTCCTGGCAGGAAACACAGGGCTGTGCCTGCTGGGGCCCTTTTGGGGCGATTCCCCTGGTTTTGAGGGGGATTAACTTTTGGCCAGTCCTGAATTGGCCAGGCAATTGGACTAGATTATTACTGTAGTTCCCTCCCAACAGAAATAGTCTATTTTATTTAATTTAAGAAGGGATCAGTGAGGGGCTCACAGCGATATTGGCCAGGCCTGCTCAAGCTCAGCACCTCCCAGATTTGCAGGATCAAACCAGGCACCAGCTGCCACCCAAACCCACCCCCAGCCACCCCCCAGCTGCTCCTTATATCTCTGCAACTGGAGGTAGCTGGGCCCAGTGTTCAGCTGTTCAGCACTGGCCATGGCATTAACCCTTTCCTGTGCCACATGGAGCCTGCCAGGACCTATCCCCCCAAGAGCAGCTCAGAGCACGTCCCCTCCCACTGAGGAAGGAAACGTGAGGCAGTGAAGGAATGCAGGAGGGCAGAGCACCTGAGCCAGGTCTGGGCTATCTGGGTCAGAATTCCCAGTCCACACAGGGGTAACCTGCCACGTGCCATGCAGCCCCCAAACAGCTTTGTCTGCCAAAAATTCACTCCCTGATCCCCAGCTCACACATCTAAGTGGATTTCCTCTCCCTTTGGTGAACAGTGAAGAGAGAGAAAGAGAGCAAATCACGCCTGCTGGGGTCTTTAACCAGATCTCCCCATATCCATTTCTTCCCTGCTCTTGTGCCTGTGTCCGTGGATGTGCACATCCCTGACGTCACGGCAGATTTTGAAGTTGCCCGATGCCGGCCATCTGCTCCTGATTACGGGAGGCCCTGAGCTCCTTAAAATTATACGCAGAGAGGCCGAGCTGCCCCTCCCGCTGGAGCGCGGCCACGGCCGGGGCGGCAGCACATCCCTGCCCATCTGCTCCCTGCAGAGCAGAGCACGGGGCAAAGGCCGGAGCCGGGATCTGCAGGGGCAGAAGCTGCCAGGGGAGGAGGTGCCTTGGCTCCGTGTTGCTGCAGTGGTACCTGGGCGCTCCATCATCTCCAGGAGTTTTGGGACAGGAGCCCCAAGGTGCTCAGGGGGTTTTGCCAGAGGGACCATGGCAGTGGCTGTGGCTCAGGGGGTCCTGCTCCACCACTGCCAAAGCAACAGCAGGCAGCTCAAGGAAGGGACTCCACAGTTATACCCTAAGGTAGGGTTTTTGAAGGATTTGATGGGAATAAAGCTGGCAAAGCAGGTGGGAAACCACTTGTATCCTTCATCTGGTGCTTTGGAAAAGACCTGCAGGTGTTTTCAGTTGCCTCTAATTGCAGACTAGAGCCTGGCTGCTGCACGTGAAGAGCCACAGGGTTGAGCTGACATCCAGCAGGAAAATCCCTATGGACATATTTGGGATTCTCCTCACAGCCTCCATCGCTCCCAGGACACTGAGCCAGGCCTTGTGCCCCCTTTGTGCCTCAGTTTCCCCATGGCAGGACAGGACAAGGCCATGCCTGACCACTCCATGCCTTTGGGAATGCCCCTGGGGGCCATCACACTGATCCCACCCGGTCCTCACCCCCACCACCTGCATCCAGTCCCCAAAAACTGCCTGGTGATTGCAGGGCAATTAACTGCAGCATGATTACAAGCAGGATGCTTAATGAGGTTAAACCACTACCTGGGACTTCCTGAGTTCTTAATTACTCACTCTTTAATTGCTGCTCTCAAGTACATTAATATAAATGACTGTCTGGGACAGAAAAAAGAGATGTGAGCAGTGTGATGGGGATGCAGCCCTTTCCCAGGGTCAGATCACATTCCAGCAGGGATCACTCCCACCAAAGTGCTCAAAACCCACTTTTCTGGCAGAAGTGTTTGGTGCCGGGGTGGCGGGAGGGAGGTCGGAACTCAGTGTGCTGTGCTGCCCCTGAGCCTGTCCCTGTCTCTGCTCGGCAGCGTCGTGTTTCCGCTGCCTGGTGGACGTGGTGCCCGTGAAGAACGAGGAAGGCGTCGTCATCATGTTCATCCTCAACTTCGAGGACCTGGCGCAGCTGATCGCCAAGAGCACCGGGCGGAGCCTGCACCAGCGCCTGTCGCACGGCTGGGGCAGAGGTGGGTGTCCTGCTGGCCCCAGGGGAGGCACCTGCAGCAGCTCTGCACCCCAGCCCGTGTTTGCTGGGACACGTGGGGAATGGGGAAGCGGCCGTGCGCGGGCAGGAGCCCCGTGTGTCTGCACAGCCACGGCCCTGCCTGCGCGGGGACGGGGCAGCCAGACCCCAGCTGGATGGGAAAGGGCTGCTTGGGCCAGCTGTGCTCCCCTTGCACCCACAGCTGCCTGCAGGCACTTCCCGAAATCCCAGCGACGTGGGCAGCAGGGCTGGGTCTGACCCCCTGCGTGGGGTGGGGCAGTTTTGGGAGGAGGTCTTGCTGTGAGTGGAGCCGTGGAGACCCCTCCGTGAACCCCCTGCATTGCTGCATCTTTTCCATATTTAACACTGGCTTGGCTGGAGGTGCTGCTGTGGGCAGGACCTGTGTGTGGGGTCGCCAGGAGGGCCAGGGGACATTTGGTGTCACCAACAGCGTGGCTGTGCCGTGGGGATGTGCTGCAGGCGAATGGCACAAGGAGGGCTCAGCCTGCCCCAGCTTCAGGCTATTCCCCGCTCTCCTCGGCTCATTCCAGGGTTTTGGAGACAGTGGAAAATTCAAATTCCCTTTTTTGGGAAGACTGGATCAAAGGGAAGCCGTGGTGAGGCTCTGGAGGGGATGTGGATATTCAGGGATGCAGATGTTAGGCCTGACAGAGCTGAGACTTCTAAACCTCCTCCTTCCATACAGACCTCAGTGCTGGTCACCTCTGCTTGAGTCAGGGAAACAACCCCACATCTGCCTTCATGACAACATTCCCCAGGGAGGCTTTGGGAGACTCTGGGCAGGCCTGAAAATAAAGCAGTGGGAGCAACATGGGCCTGTCCCCCCATGGCACAGCAGGACCAGAATGAGAGCCAGGGCCACCTCAGGGAGCAGAGGGGACAGCTGCCCACTGAACTGGAGTGTGTGAGTCCCACTGCATTCCCACCCGATGCATTTCTGTATCCTGGAGCCATTCAGGTGTCTGTGTGAGCCAGCAGGTACTAGAAGAGTTTTACCTGGGTTTATATGGGTTTATGTATGTTCAGCCCAGACATGCACACAGGGGCTCATGGATGTGTGTGTGTGTGAATGGACAGATCACCGTGCATGTGTTTGTAGGTCTGTGAAGTGATGAGATTCATGTTTTTGAAGGATTGCTTTAGTACTAGCTACCCTCTATGCATGACCTGCTGAGGAAATCCTGCATTGCAGCCCCAGTGTTGCTTTGCAGCCCCACCAGCTCTCAGAGTATCTCAACATATATGCACCCACACCCCACCCAAAGACCTTTGGCAGAAGGCACCCAGATGGAGTACCTGTCCCTTCCCTGCATGTTGGATGCTGTGCTGTGCATCCCAAGGGCTGTTCCTGGGGTTTCCCACTCTGGTGACAGGGAGTGTGGAAAGGCTGGAGCTGCTGGTGCCCATCCAGATCAGGCTCTCCTGCAGAGGTTTTCTGACTCGGCCTGTGACTGCATTGCCACAGGGCCTGCGTTGCTGGTCACCAGCTCGTTGGTGTGCAGGGAAAGTTGGATGCTTTGCTTCTTCCAGCTGGAAAGCTGCTCTAGGCAGTGGGGATGGGGTGGGCAGAGGGACCCCGAGTGGTACCCCATGGATGGGGGCATTTCTGGGCAGGCTGGGACCCTGCCCAAGCAGCTCAGTGGTGTTTTGGGGCTGGATGAGGGAAGCTAATCTTGCCAAAACCAAAGAGTGCCTCAATGTGCTGCTTTTTCCCAGGGGACACTGTCTTTGTGGATCTCATGCCACATCCCACGTGCCCCAGGATTTAGGCCACCTTTTGTGCAGATAGGGAGCCCAGCTGGTGCTGCTGGATGAGCTTCAGGGCTGAGCCAGGCCCCGAGGGTGTGAACCTGGCTGCTCACACCAACTCTGCCCCAGCAAGTGACTGTGGTCTCCTCCAGAAGAGGACAAGTGACTTTGCATTGGGTGTCACAGCAGGGGCACTGGGCCCTCTCCACATCTGGGCTCTTCCTCTCCTGCACCTCTCTCACAGCTCCTGGCAGCCCTGGCTGCCCTTGTCCCAGCCCCAGTCCCCGCTGGTCTCCTGGTCCCCTGTGATGGCAGGAAGGGCCCTGCGTGGTCCAAATTCCCTCCCTGAAAATCCAAATCAAATCCAGGAACAAAATTGCTGGAACTACTTTTCTTTCAATGCCTTTCTAAATTACCATCTCTATTGTGTGGGGTTTTTTTCCCTAAAGTTCCACCAAGGAGATTTAGAAGCTCGATTTCCTCCGGGTCCAAATCCCTTAAGTGGCTTTAACCTCTTTAATTGGCTTAGGGATGCTCTGCACCTTTCCTGTCTCACATCTGCAGTTGTAGGGAACTCTTCTCCAGCTCAGAGGAGCTCGCTGCCAGGTCAGGGCCTGCCTTGAGCACGCAGTGATGGCATGGGAAGAGCAAGTGCTTTGGAGGAGGAAGGGCCACACAACATGTGCGTCCCCAAAGCCACCCAAAGTTCTCCACAGCCTCTCCCCTGTCCCGCCTCACTCCAGCCATCACATGCAGCTAGGTCACATCTTTCTCTCTTGTGTTTTGTTTTTCTTTTTAACAAGGTGAAGGTAGGACTTTGAAGTTTAGTCTCCCGTCCCTGCGGCGACTCAAAATCCAGCGGAAATCTCTGCCCACCAGTGAGTTTGATGGAGTAGCCATTGACTATGGAAAGGTAACCGTAGCCTTTGTCTGATCTAAGCCCACGCCTCAGGCCAGGTCCCAGTGCTGCTCCTCGCTGTCCCCACCCCGCTGCCCTTGGCTGCTGTGGCTCCATCTCCAGCGGTGCTGAGCCCTGCTGGGGCTGTGCTGAGCCCTGCTGGGCTGTGAGCCCTGCTGGTGTGGCTGCAGCCCCACCCTGCTGCTCTGCACATCCCGAGCCTCGTGGGGGGAGCGGGAGATGTGCCAGAGCCGGGAGGAAGGTCTGGCTCCACGCTGCAGGTTGTCCAGGGTGGTGGAGTCCAGGGATCTGTCCCCACCTCAAGGAGGGGACGTGCTGGTGGCTGCAGGAGCGTGGAGCAGCTGTGCTCTGAGCAGGGACTGGCAGGCTCCTCTCCCCGTGTTCTCCCGGCAGGGACCAGGCAGCACAGGCAGGTCCAGCTTCTCAGCCCTCCAGCAAAGATTGTACTTCCCATGATGGAGGGAGATGCTGTCACCAGCCTTGAAAAACTGTTGGTGGGGCCTGTTTAGAGATTGCTGTTCTTGGTGGCTTCCTGACTGTCAGCAGTGCTCAGGGTACCTCCAGTCAAAGACCTGCTGTTTTCTGAAATGCTGCAGCTCAGGGCTGTGAGCAGGAGGCTTCTGCTCTGCTAAGGCATCCCAGGTGCCAGGGTCTTGCTGTGCTGGGTGTGTCCAGGCAGCCTGGAGAAGTCTGCTTCCCCAAATCATGGATATGATAAGATGGAAGGTGCCTGTCTTCTCAGAGGTTGTGCTTATGGCAGGTTGAACATGTGTGTAGAGTCATCAGATGCTTTGGGTACATCATTCCTACAGGCACAGCACTGCTAAAAGCTCTGGGTACCCCCAGGCTGGAGCTGCACAGGGCACTGCCATGTTCCAGGGCACACATGGAAAATGTGCTTTGAGGACAGCCTGATGATCCACCACTGTGCTGGAGCTTGGGCGAGTGGGCACAGCCCTGCAGGTGCAGGGCCAGCCAGCAGCCAGCGTCTCCAGCACCCCATCCTAAAACCTGCCCTAAAGGGCCTTAGGGGTGGTGAGAAGTGCCCCATCCCTGCTGTGGGTATTACTGGAGGGGCATAGTCTCATGGGTTTCTGCTCCAGAAGGTGCTTGCTTTGCACACCCCATTGCAGAAACTGAAGTCTGGAAACTCTTCAGGTCTCCAGGCAAAAAGGTTTAGCCACGGTTAACGGTGGCTGTAGGAGAAGGAGGAGCAATATGGCCGGATTTGCAAACCCAGCAGCTCGTGCAGTGCCTCCTGGTGCAGAGCACGTCCTCTCCCGTAAACTCCAGCACAGGGCCTGGGCACTGAGCTCGGGGAGGGAAGGGCAGCGCAGCGGAGGGACAGAGGCACAGCTCAGGAAGGCACAGCAGGTGCTGCAGGCCTGTCCTAGGTCTGTTCTCCTGCTCTCACTGCTCCCAGCTGTGCAGCCTCGCCTTGCCAAGCCCCCGTGGCCACCCAGGGACCCGGGCGCTCGCCCCACTGCAGAGCAGGTGCTGCTCAGGCTGGAGATGACCTCAGCTGCTTCCCAGCCCTCTGCCTCTCCTCTTACCCACCCCGGCTCCCTCACTTTCCCCCCAGCACGCGGGGACTCCTTCTAATGCAACGCTTTCTCCTGGCTGTCTTAAAGCCTGGTGCTGACTCCCTGATTTTGAGGGACTTGAAGACATCGCCCAAGGAAAATTGTATGCAGTCAGAGACCGAATCCCTCCTGGAAAAGGAGCGGAGGCCAAGCCTGGAGGCCGACCCCAGCCTACAGCACTCGACCCCGAAACAGGAGCCTCCGGTGCTGGGCCCGCGAGGGTCGTACCCTGCCTGGGGGTTCTTTCGGTCTCGCCCCGGGGGCAGCTTCCACAGCCTCCGCAGGGTCTCCTCCTTGGACAACTTTGAGGCTGCGAGGTCTGAGTTCCAGAGAAAATTCAGGGAAAGGAGGGCAAACTCAGGTAGGGAGAACCCCGGAGCTGTCGGTTCTACGGTGGGAGTCAGGGCTGGCTGTGCCTCAGCACATCTCGGGGGGGGAGGTCTCGCTCTCTTTTCCCTCTGCAGACTGGAGACTGCTGGGTCTTCTCCCCAAAACGCCCTGGTCTCGTGTGATCCCTGCACAGGCAGGTCCTGCTCTGTAGGTAGAGCCGTCCGTGGTTGTGTGTGAGATGTGAGACCGTGTGAGGTTGCATTCCCTGCCCCACACCAGGGGCATCCCGATGCCATCCCAGCTTCCCTGGAGGGAGGGAAGGGGGTTGCAGCATGTGCAGTGTGAGCTGTCCACGTGTTGGAGGTGGGTGAGACACTGGCCAGGCCACTCTGAAGGGCTGGAGGGAATGATCCTTCACCTTGCTATCCACATCCAGACCTCTGGCTCTCATGAGAGTGGTGGTGACAAATTAGATAGAGGTCAGGAAAGAGAAGCCTCTCAGCTGGGGGTGAGAGAGATCTCTCTGTGGAATGCGGCTGTAAAAATGGGCTGGGGGTTCATGATCCCCCAATAGTCACAGGTGATGGAGCCTCAGGAGGAGCCCCAGTGTAGAGGGAGGGAAGGGGAATGAGCAGGGAGAAGGGTGGCAGCAGGATGGCTGGTGCTACCTGGGCACCTTCACAATGTCCTCAGACACCCCCTGCCCACACCACCCCTGGGTCAATGCCAGAGTGCAAGGGTTAGAAGAGGTAAAAAATTAAAAATACAACCCTGGCCTGCCTGTAGGACATGGAAAGGTTGGTACACACTGAGCACAGTGCCTGGCATCTTCCTGGAGCCCTGGGGCTGGGTACAGGCTCCCACTCACAACAATACATTGCCACTGCCCTGACCATGAAATGACACAGCTTCCTCCCTGGTCCTGCCCTGGGGTGACCCAGCAGCTCAGGAGCTACGTTTGTCAGGCTAAAGCATGCAAGGGAGGAGAAGGACCTCCTCCTCTGTCTGTTTTCATGCCAGTTTTGGCATCTCTCCCTGGTGAATCCCAGCGGGTTGGTCCTCAGCCCACTACAGGCGCAAGGGGCAGCAAAGGACACTGAGTGTCTCTGTGCTGTGGCAGCTGGTCTGAGCCCCCTGAAGGAGGTTTAATGGTGAAAAGAAGGGTGATGTGTGGGAAAAACAGCCCTCTCTCAGGCACCCCACATCTGAGCCAGCCTGAAGAAGTCAAGCCTTTATGGCCAAATAGACTTTGGCACCTTTTGGTGGCACCCTGTGATGGTCCCCAGCTCCTGGAGGTCCCACACGAGGTCGGGGCTCTGGGGGTCTGTTCCTGCTCACCCTGCCCTTCTCAGTGCTCCTCTCCATCCTCTTTCAGAGGCTTCCCACGTCAAACCCAACCCCCCGAACTCCACCTCGGACTCGGACCTCATGAAGTACCGGACCATCAGCCAGATCCCGCAGTTCACGCTCAACTTCGTGGAGTTCAACCTGGAGAAGCACCGCTCGGGCTCCACCACGGAGATCGAGATCATTGCTCCCCACAAGGTGATGGAGCGCACCCAGAACGTCACCGAGAAGGTCACACAGGTACGGAGGTGCCACCAAGGCACTGGTGGGGGGCTGGTGGTGCTGCTGGGGGACGGTCACAAGCACTGCAGTGCTTTTGGGAGGAGGGAAGCAGAGAGGGCAGTGACGCCTGGGGATTCCATCCCAGGAGATGCCACTGTCCCTGTGTTTGCTTATGCTTTCCTCTGAATGGCTGGAATTCTCGTTTTACTCCCCTAAATGAGTATTTCTGGTGATCTGTGGCTGGGGAAACGCCAGCATGAGCTGCTCGTGATGGTGGCCGTGAAGGGGACTCGCGTTTCCATCTTTGTGTCCGCACGTGGCTTCTTTAGGGGGAGCTCTGGCCACTGTTCCTGCCCCCAGCGCTGGGAATGCAGCCCCTGGGGCAAGCCAAGGAGCCAGCCTGGTGTCTGCAGGCCGAGGGCCACAGGGTCCCCTGGGAGACAGCAGGTGGCACTGCACTGTCACCAGCACGGGTGGCACCGCCTGTCGCTGCAGGGTCACTCGGGCACTGTCACTCATGAACAGCACAGCCCACGGGGATTTCAGAGTGCGGGAAAGGTGCTGATGTGTCTCAAAACCCCGAGCAAGGAGCTCTTCTGGCTGTGGGGAAACTGAGGCACGGGAGAGCCTCAGTGTACGAAATACATCCAACTCCTGCCAGCCCAGGGCAAATCTGATGAAAATGCAGCCATCTGACCCCAGAAAAGCCTCCAGGCTGGGGAGTTTGCTCCATCAGAGTGGGGTGCTGTGCAGGATTCTCCTTCTGTCTCAGTGCCAGCAAACCTTTTACTTCACAGCCTCCATGCACAGGGGATGGGCTCACATCAGGGAACGGTTGTTAGGCTTGTTTTCCCCCTGGCTTGGCCCCTTCCTTAGTCCCTCCCATCTGGGGGTGACTGCAGTGACCTGGGATTAACCCCTGAACTCCAGAGGGTCAGAGCAGCTCCCACGGCCTGGCCCCAGCACAAGGAGCACAGCAGGGATCAGTGTCTCACAGGGTGACTGTCACAGTGGTGTTGATTGCTCAGTGTGGGGTCAGGAGCTGGTTGTGGAGTGATGGGATCAGGGGGACGGGATGGACTCTCCCCCGCCCAGGGGGTGCCTGTACTCACCCCAATGTCCCCCACACCTCCCGCCCAAGCCACAGCTCCCTGCTCCTGGCTGTTCAATAATTCATGGTGAGGCAGAGACAGTGGCAAGACACGGTCTAAAAATACCAGGGGTGGGCAGGGGTGGAGCCAGGGGCTTTGGGATGGTCTGGCCTTGCAGGGAGCTGGCAGGGAGGGCCAGAATGCAGTGAAGGTGCCAGGCTCAGCCTTGCAGGGCTGTGGCTCTGGGGCACAGCTGGAGGCACCTGGGGATGCTCTGAGGCCGGTGTCACAGGGCTGGGGTCCTGTCTGCAGGTGTGTCCCAGTCCCCGTGTGCCCCACTGGGCAGGAGGGTGCTGGGGACAGGCTGGGGGACAGGATACGCGCTGGGAGTGACACTGGGTCACTGCCAGCCTGCAGCCAGCACCACGGGCCTGATCCTGCCCAGCCACTTGTGCCGGGGGCTCTCCTGGTGATTCAGTCCCCTTGTCCCCAGCACCGGCAGAGGACATTGGGGCACAGCTGGGAAGGTGACGGGTGCCAGCACCATGGAGCACAAGCAATGACCTGGGTTAGCCAGGGTCACAGGAGCCTCCCCCTGTGTCCCCCACAGCCCAACACACCCTGCTCCCTCCTCTTCCTCCCTTCTGCACTCCCTCACTTGCTGCCAGCACCCAGCACCCCACTCCGTGACCCTGCAGCCACAGCCAGGAGTGCAGGAGGGAGGGGGCAGCAAGGAGGATCCACAGAGAGCACTGGCACTGCCACCTTCAGAGACTGCCAGGGCACCCCAGGGGTGACCTTCCCGTCCCTCAGAGGGGAACAAGGCTGCAGCTGCTCCCTAGTCGGTGTTGCTTTAGAGGCTCTTCTGGGGATTGTTTCTTTACCCTTTTCTGCCTCAGATCTTCGGGGCTGTGGTTTTTTTATTCATTCCTGCCTGGAAAGCAAGAGGGCTTAACCTGCTCTTGCTTCTGCCACAAGAGCCAGGTGCCAGGAACTGAGACAAGGGGCAGGGTAGATGCCCCAGCATAGGGAACAGTATTTGGTGGCCCAAATTCAAGACTGGCCCCACAGAGCTGCCTCCAGCCAGGCAGAGCAAGCATTCAGCTGCTGAGGGTGGGAGTGTTGCTGGTTTTCCCAGACACGAGGTGAAGGAATCTCAGCTCTTCTGGGTGCATGTTAGTTTTGGGATGAAGGGTTTATCTGTGCTGCCTTGTCCCCTTGCCCACGGTGCCCAGAGGAGCCGGTCCCCGCGCCCAGCTGGTGCCTCACTCCCTGCACAATGATTGCCTTTGGGTCACTTTTTCCAATCCCTCCCCTCTGCTGCGGCCCCATTGGCGCTCGTGTCCCCACGGGGCCCCGACATCGACTGCCTTTGACCGCTGGGCTGCAGTGCCCTTGCAGCCCCATGTCCCGCAGCCTGGCCGGCTGCCTGCGAGCCTGCGTGGGCAATGCCAGGGCCCGAGCGCCGCGCCCGCCGTGCCGGGCGCTGGGGCTGGGGCTGGGGGCCCCCATGCTGGACAGCCGCACCTCGAGGGTCAGCCTGGGGCGCCGCGCCAGCTGCAGGCAGGTAGGAGCAGGGGGAAGCTCTGGGGCGCGGGCTCCGGGCTGTGGGAGCAGCTGCTGCTGCTGGGACGGGGCTGCAGCGATGGAGCCACTTGGGGTGGCAGTATCAGGAGCCTTGGGAAGCCCTGGGACAAGACAGCTCTCGGGGCAGGAGGGATCAGACCCTTCTGATCTGGCCAGAGCCACGGTGATCTCATCACTGTTGCCTTGGGATATGTGGGTCCTCCTCTCTCCTCTCTCCTCTCTCCTCTGTCCTCTCTCCTCTCCTTTGCAGCCCAGCAAAAAGCTCCCTTTTAGCTGGGGGCTCAGTGCCAGGAGAGAGAATCGAGGTGTCCCTCTCCCTCCTCTGCAGCTGGCACTGGTCCCAGCCCCACAGGGACCCTGAGCAGCAGGGGCAGAAGGGGATCCAGCTGCCCCCAGCTCCAAATAAGCCCCTTCATGCTGCCACTCCTCAGCACCCAAAGCAGGGCAGCCCCACCCCTCCCATACCCAGTGCCTTGTGTTGTGTTCCCACAGTGGCTTCAAAGCCATCAGGAGCTGGCATTGGTCCTGGAGGGGGGGCTGGCCAGGCTTGGGTGTGTGGGGACCTCACCTGTGCTGTGGAGTGTCCCCATGAAAGTAGAGAGCTGTGGGGACACAGTAGGAGGGTGCCTGCACCATTTCAGCACCTGAGATGGTGTTTGCACATTGGTGGCCACAGGTGAGATGGGAAATGGGCGTTGCCTGAGGCTTTGCTGCAGGTTGCCCAGGCTGTCCCTGTCTTGGAGGACAGCTGTGCCAGGACATCCAGAGGAAGACACTTGCTATGGCCAGGAAAGACATGGTGCAAGGTTTGCAAGATGCGTCATGTGCTGTCACCTTCGGGTGACACAGACATGGGGTGACATCTCCAAGCTGCCCATCCCATAGCCCTGTGCCAGGGACACCCAGCAGCTCCCGAGCAGGTGGCACAGAGCTGGGGGCAAGAGGAGACACAGCAGCAGGCACTTTCCTCTCTGCTGGGTCAGAAGGACATAAAGCAGGGAAGAAGCTGCCCCAAGGGTGCTGTGACCATCAGAGACAGACAAGGACCATGGTGTCAGCCACAGTGGGCAACTGGGTGAACACAGGCAGCCAGCAAAGTGAGAAAGCTGCGGGAAACCACTGTGTGAGCACACAGTGATGCTCTGCCAGCACACGGGAGTCCCTTGCCTGGTCCCTGGCACTGTCCAGCCTCCCTGCTCTGCTGCTCTCCCATCCTTCTCACAGCCCTCTCGTGGCAGGTGCTGTCCCTGGGCGCCGATGTGCTCCCCGAGTACAAGCTGCAGGCGCCGCGCATCCACCGCTGGACCATCCTGCACTACAGCCCCTTCAAGGCGGTGTGGGACTGGCTGATCCTGCTGCTGGTCATCTACACGGCCATCTTCACCCCCTACTCGGCCGCCTTCCTGCTCAGCGACTCGGAGGAGGCGCAGCGGCACCACTGCGGCTACTCGTGCAGCCCGCTCAACGTGGTGGATCTGATCGTGGACATCATGTTCATCATCGACATCCTCATCAACTTCCGCACCACCTACGTCAACTCCAACGAGGAGGTGGTGAGCCACCCCGCCAAGATCGCCATCCACTACTTCAAGGGCTGGTTCCTCATCGACATGGTGGCCGCCATCCCCTTCGACCTGCTCATCTTCCGCTCCGGCTCCGATGAGGTGAGAGCAGCGCCTGTCAGGACAGGGGGGGACTCATGCATGGACAGGGAGAGATGTATCAGAAAGAAAGAAAGGGATTTGGATGGTTTGATGGCTAAATCCCTGGGGAGAGGGGCAGGTCACAGGGTGGATAAGGGTGTCTTTACAGATTTTTAAGCAGCTGGGATCTGGGATTTCATTTTTTAGGGTCAGGCAGTCCCTACTTTAAGTGTTAACAGTGGATCCACTCCCTTTGCTGAGGCTGACCCAACAGAGCAGGCTGGGGGCTCAGTTTGAGGGCTGGCTGCACAGTCCAGGGTGGGTGAATTTGGGGGTGCACTGCCAGCCAGACTTAAAATATTGGCAGTGGGATAGTGCTATAGTTACTGCCTGGAGGCTCCACATCTGGGAGTGAAAGGCAGCTCTTTTGGGAGCAATGGCTGGCAAGGTGAGGAGCCATCAGGAAATATGGGCCTGGCCTTGGCCCTTCTCACTTGCTCGCCTCTAATCTCAGAGCTTGTTGCCTTTATGGTCAGCAGAGGGAAACTGCCCTTCCTGTGCTGTGACTCACCTGACCTAGTCCAGAGACCACCTCCAGAACAAGGTGATTCACACTCTAGAAATGCATTTTTATCCTTCAAAGGAAGCAGGCTCAGCTGGGAACACGCCTTTGGAACGTGCCATATTTATCCTTTGCCCATCCCTGAGGTCTCTCACGTCTCCCCTGCAGACTACCACCCTCATTGGCCTCCTGAAGACGGCGCGTTTGCTGCGCCTGGTGCGTGTGGCGCGGAAGCTGGACCGCTACTCGGAGTACGGGGCGGCCGTGCTCTTCCTGCTCATGTGCACCTTCGCCCTCATCGCCCACTGGCTGGCCTGCATCTGGTACGCCATCGGCAACGTGGAGCGGCCCTACATGGAGCACAAGATCGGCTGGCTGGACAACCTGGGCGACCAGATCGGCAAGCGCTACAACGACAGCGACCTCTCCTCCGGCCCGTCCATCAAGGACAAGTACGTCACCGCCCTGTACTTCACCTTCAGCAGCCTCACCAGCGTGGGCTTCGGCAACGTCTCGCCCAACACCAACTCTGAGAAGATCTTCTCCATCTGCGTCATGCTCATTGGCTGTGAGTGCCTGCGCGTGTCCCGCTGTCCCCATCCCTGCGCGGGAGGTGGGAGCATCTCCCTCTGCCTGTGCCTCTTCCGCACGGGCAAATGGATGGGGTGATAGAAATAGATGTTTTCAGGTCCTGCTAGATATGGGTTTGGGAATCTGCTGGTTCCAGGTCCAGTGTAGCTGGACGTGCACGTCCCCATGTCCCGCTGAGTCCCGCCCTCTCGTTTCAGCTCTGATGTACGCCAGCATCTTCGGCAACGTCTCAGCCATCATCCAGCGCCTCTACTCAGGCACAGCGCGCTACCACACGCAGATGCTGCGGGTCAAGGAGTTCATCCGCTTCCACCAGATCCCCAACCCGCTGCGCCAGCGCCTGGAGGAGTATTTCCAGCACGCCTGGTCCTACACCAACGGCATCGACATGAACGCGGTGAGGATGGGCGGGTGGGCCCTGTGTCCTCACAGCACCTTGTCCTGAACACCACGGCCGCCAGACCTGGGTCCACCCAAACACTTCCATCCTTTTGATCAGGATACAGGCAGGAGACTTGGGAGGCTGGAGGCAGACTCTATCCACACACCCCCTGCATTCCCACCTCCTATATCCCCCTTTCTTCCTCTCTCCTTTTTCTGCCATTCCTTTACATCTGTCAGAGGTTTTCCAGGGTCATGAGCACATTTCTTGGCCAGAGAGCAGGTTTGGTGGGGAGCTCAGAGTCCCTGTTGGCACTGAGCACTTTCAGGCTGGTGTCTGTTGGTGTCACAGGAGTGGAGCAGGTATCGATCCAGCTCCTCTCCACACCACTGGTTGCTAAGCAAAGCGCATCCTGCTCTCGCAGCAGGGAAAGGAGGGCATTTAAATAAACCTCGATCCATTTTAATTAGAGCCCAGAGAGGCAGCTGTTTGTTAGCAAAGGGGGATCAATGGTGGAGCTGTGCTGGAGAGGCGCCGTGTCTCCGAGCCTGGCAGGAGGGCTTGTGCCGCCGGCGCCGGGGCTCCGTGGGGATGGGGACGTGGCTCGGCCGAGTAGTCCGGGCTGGGGACTGGGCTCACAGCCCTGGCATTCACTGCACAGACATGGTGCCTCAGCCAGCAGCAAGGCAGAGGAATGAGAAAGGATAAGGCAAGGAGAGACGAGCCCTCGTATTCCCGGTCTCTTTGCCCTGGGCAGGTTATCAGCCCACTCATTGCCAGCTGATGCTCCTTCTTAAGATTTGATCCTGAGCAGCATCAGGACACAGATTTGTATGAATTCAGCATCTCCCTCTAAAGTTGCTGCTGCCACATGAAAAAACTGGGCAGCATTTGGGGGTTTGCTGCTGGGAGAGCTTTGGGTTTAACCTCTCCCATGCAGGAGACACCCTGGGCTGGGCATCAGTGGCACGAAGGAGAAGCAGTGCCACGGCACCCTCTCAAGCACAGGTGCTCTTGGCTTGGTGCAAACCCAGGTCACAGATCCCCTGTGAGAGCTGAGCTTGCGGCTCAGCCATCCTCCGCTCACACCAGTTCCTGCTGGGAGCTGCAGAGACACGGCCTGATCTCATCAATCACCCCTCAGCCTGATCAATTCATCCACCCCTGATTCCCCAGGAGGGAAACACTCCTGCTAGCATGGAGGATCATGATGGGGCCAGGAACAAGTCGTGCTCACCAGCCCCAGCATGGCTGTTCCAGATTTGGCCACCAGCGGGATGTGAGCAAAGAGGACAGCGAGGAGGACCCCAGGGCCATATGCTGCTCTCCAAAAAAAACCCAAACCCAGGTGGTTTTCACCTTGGCACTGTGAGTCATTGGTGGCAGCAGCTTTCTCCATATTGCGAGTTTTACCTTGATGTCACCTTCCGATTCAGCTTTTGTTCAACATGAAGTATTTGCACAGGTATATTTAGCTGTCAGTGCACACAACTGTCCCGTGCTGCTGCTTCTTGGCATTCAGGCAGGCGCTGTTTAATTAAGGTTTTTGTGCTCTTTGTGCCAGTTTCTGCTCTCATTCATCCAAGATTAGTGGGTGTAAAGATGAAAAAGGGGATATGGCACCAGTGGGTATAAATAGATTGAACTGGTTACTTTTATTTATTGCTTGGGAGTGCTGTTGTCCCCAGCCACAAGCAGTAAAAGCCAGTGACAGGCAGGCAGGCAGGGATCCACCACCAAGGGAAGATCAAAGATCATCAAAATCATGGGAATACCTGCCCCATAAGCCTGGGAATTTCAGCCCAAAAATCCTTGGAATTTTAAGACCCAAACCCTAGGAATTCCTGCCTCAAAACCCCAGGAATTCCGGCTCCAAAATCCTGGAAATTTTGGCCTCAAAATCCTGGAATATTCAGCCCTGAAGCCTGGGATATTCAGCCCCAAAAACCCAGGAACTTCGGCCCTGAAAATCTGGGAATTCCAACCCAACAATCCTGGGAATTCCCCCGCCCCCCAGGGGATAGGGCTAGGGCTAGGGCTAGGGTCAAAGGTCATCAAAATCGTGGAATCACAGAATGGTTTGAGGTTGGAAGAGACCTTAAGGCTCAAACTGTTCCAATCTCTGCTATGGGCAACATCTTCCACTAAACCAGGCTGCTCCAAGCCCCATCCAGTCTGGCCTTGAACACTTCCAGAGATGGGAAAACACTCCCACCTTTGGCTTTTCTGGGTGTCTTTCCCTGCTGGGCCCCCTTGTTCCATGCTGTCACACGAGCTCTCCGTTCTGTCACGGCGTTCCCCCCCGGGACAGCATGTGACCCGTGTCCCCTGGCTCCCCACAGGTGCTCAAGGGCTTCCCCGACTGCCTGCAGGCCGACATCTGCCTGCACCTGAACCGCACGCTGCTGCAGAACTGCAAGGCGTTCCGGGGCGCCTCCAAGGGCTGCCTGCGCGCCCTGGCCATGAAGTTCAAGACCACCCACGCCCCGCCCGGGGACACCCTGGTGCACTACGGAGACGTCCTCACCACGCTCTACTTCATCTCCCGGGGCTCCATCGAGATCCTCCGGGAAGACATTGTGGTGGCCATCCTAGGTGAAAAAGTCCTTCCTTTTGGAGGGGTGATGGGCGAGGGGCAGAGGGTGATGGGCAGTGAGCAGTGGACAAAGGGTGGCAGGTGAGGGTAAAGACCTTCCCACGGCTGGGGAAAGGAAGGTTGTTCCTCAGCATCTGATGGGTCCCCGTGCCAGTGGACAGGGAAAGGAGGATCCCTCCACCTGGGAGGTGCCAGGGAGAAGCCACAAGGGAGTGAGGAGAGCAGAACATGGATCAGCAGTGGCCAGCCATCACTGCCCTGCCTTGGTGCCACCACCAGTGGTGGCTTCCACAGCATCTTCCCCAGCTCACACCATCGGGGTCAGGCTGCTGGGCATCCCCGTGTTCATGAGCCCCAGAGCAAGGGGTGCTGCACCACAGCAGCTGGAGCAGCAGTGGGTGCCCAGCTCTCCATAACGAGCTGTCCCTTGACACAGGGAAGAACGACATTTTTGGGGAGCCCATCAGCCTCTACGCCCGCCCAGGGAAATCCAACGCTGACGTGAGGGCCCTGACCTACTGCGACCTGCACAAGATCCAGCGCGAGGACCTGCTGGAGGTGCTGGACATGTACCCAGCCTTCTCTGACAACTTCTGGAGCAACCTGGAGATCACCTTCAACCTGCGAGATGTGAGTGCCAGGGCTGCCCCAGGGAGCAGTGGGGTCAATGCTTAAACTTGGCAAGTGGGAGGGCTGACCAAGGATGTCAGCAGGTGCAGCAGCCACATTTCCCAGGGCGTTCTCCAGGGAGTTATGATTCCCCACAGCAGGACACGTCTATTGTGTCTTTGGAAAAGCTGGTAAAACAAGCCATGCCAGTGGTACTTTGCTCTGCAGCACTTGTAAATTATCCACAGGGCTGCTCCAGCCTGGGCAAATGGGTTGCACAAGTTTTGAGGCTGCTCAAAGAAATGAGCAGAAATATTCTCATGCTTCACTGAATTGGGTCCCAGCTTCCTCTGAAAATTCCTTTCTAAATAATCAGGTTTGCGATCCCTGAAAGTATTTTTGCCAGTGCTGTTAGACTCTTTCATAGTGTGTAACTGAACTTTGTCCTTTCCTGACCTTTTTTTTCAGAGGCCTGAAATATAGAAAAGTCAAATTCTCTCCATGTCCTGTCCCACTCTGGGATGTCTTGCCACTTCTCAGGGTGTTCCTTCCCTCCCCATGGCCCTGACACCCCTACCTCAGTCTCAGAGCAGCAGGGACAGCCTCAGGAGCCCCTTGAGCTCTGAAACCAGCGCAGGAGGCACTGGGTGGGATGGGGCAGGGGTGAAGAGAAGAGGCCATGGGAAGGGCTGTGGCCCATGGCAGGCAGTGGGGGACGTGGCCCCGTTCCCCTGGTGACAGCCCTGTCCTTCCTCAGGCAGACAGCGTTCCGCGCTCCCCGCTCAGCGAGGAGTACGACTGCACCTACCGCCGGGCGCGGCGCCGCAAGCGCTCGCTGGGCCAGCCCGGCAAGGCAGGTGAGTGCCCTGAGTGCCCCTGAGTGCCTGTGCCTGGGCACAGCCTGGGGAGTGCCCCTGAGCCCCCTGAGTGCCCGTGAGTCCCTGTGCCTGGGCACATCCTGGAGAGTGCCCCTGAGAGCCCCTGAGTGACCATGAATTCCTGTGCCTGGGCACAGCCTGGGGAGTGCCCCTGAGAGTCCCTGAGCCCCCTGAGTGCCCC
>JAOTQP010001009.1:4551689-4569799 GCA_026413545.1 Cichladusa arquata
GTGGGGAACACCTGAGCTGTGGGGAACACCTGGGCCGTGGGGCACACCTGGGCAGTGGGGCACACCTGAGCTGTGGGGCACACCTGGGCTGTGGGGAACACCTGAGCTGTGGGGCACACCTGGGCTGTGGGGGGCACCTGAGCTGTGGGGCACACCTGGGCTGTGGGGAACACCTGAGCTGTGGGGGGCACCTGAGCTGTGGGGCACACCTGAGCTGTGGGGCACACCTGAGCTGTGGGGCACACCTGGGCTGTGGGGGGCACCTGAGCTGTGGGGCACACCTGAGCTGTGGGGCACACCTGGGCTGTGGGGAACACCTGAGCTGTGGGGATCACCTGAGCTGTGGGGCACACCTGAGCTGTGGGGAACACCTGAGCTGTGGGGCACACCTGGGCCGTGGGGAACACCTGGGCTGTGCATTGCCAGGGGGCAGAGCAGGTGCACAGAGTTCTGCTGCCTTGGCTCTGTCCTGTGCTCCCACAGCCAGAGCATCACGTGGGAGTCAGCTCCTTGATCTTGCTCTGGCTTTGGCAATATGGTAGCTTTTCTATTTTTTGTGTTTTTATATAAGATTAATGAATATTTTATAATATAAACTGTGCATATTATGTATTGTATATGCTATATATATAGCTTAATAAAATATTGAATATATATTGCATTATATATGTATTAGATATTTTGCAGCATCTTAGTATACTGCATTCTGCCCATATGGTTTTTTTTTAATGGGGTTTGGTCTGCCCAGCTGAAAAATTTAGCAAGTGGCTTTCTGATTTCACAGTCATATTTTTAAAGTGATTTTACTCTTTTTTAAAGAAAAAACACAATGCCAGCAGTCCCCCCCTCTTGGGCAGCCCTGCAATAATGAACCGGTGTGCCTCTGCAGTAGAAGAAAAGAAAATTCCGGTGAGAAAACTGGCTTCATTTCCATATTAGCAATTATAAATTAGGAATATGTCTTCAAGTTCTGTGCAGTGACTTCACAGAATTCTTTTAAGCAGGTGGGAGATGAGGAAAGCTTTTCTTCCCTGACTCTGTCCTGGTGTAGCAGGGTGTGCACATTTATTGTAGGGTCAGGACTAGGGGGAAAGGCCTTAAACTGAGGGAGGGATATTGGTCAGATGGGATTTGGGCAGGAATTCCTCCCTGACAGGGTGGGCAGCCCTGGCACAGCTGTGGCTGCCCCTGGATCCCTGGCAGTGCCCAGGGCCAGGCTGGACACTGGGGTTGGGACACCCGGACAGTGGGAGGGGTCCCTGCCATGGCAGGGGTGGGATGGGGGGGATTTAAGGTCCCTCCAACCCAAACCAGTCAGTGACTCCCAAGGTAATGAGTGGAGAAGTCAGTGCTCTGGAGCCTTGTTAGGTTCATTCCACATTTCTCCAGACTCTTTCATGGAGAAAACAGTGATATTGGTGTTCTGGTAAGAAGGAAGGACAGAATGATGCAGCTTTGTCTGGAGATGCTGAATGTCATTTAAGTGAAGTGCTTCAAAGCAAAAGCAACAATTCTAGTCAGAAAGTGTTTGTCCATTACTGTCATTCAAAATTAAATCAAGTTACTGGCAGCAAGACTGACATGAACAGGAGAAGTTTCCTGTGTCAGTAAAATAACTCTTTTCAGTTTCATTCCTGTTACAGGTTTAAGCTTTTTGGAGCAGACTCTGAAGTTCATATCTGTCTTCCTTATGCTTTGCCTGCTCATAATCTACTTGTTCAGCTGGATCTGGGATTTCCTTGAATGTGCTGGACAAATCCATAGGTGGAGTAGTACAAAATCCTTTCCAAATCACTTTGAAACAGAAATTCAGAGATTAAATCAAAATCTGTAATTGTGATTTATGATACCATGTCGCAGAACTGGGACACTGAAGTGCTAAACTTGGATTTGCCTTTTTAATCGTCTCTGAGGGCAGTTTCTGTGAATTGCTTTAGGAATTGATGGGGTCACTGCTTTCAAGGGAAACTGAAAGCACTGGATGCTTTAGAAATCTTCTAGGTTTTCTAGGAGCACCAAGATCACTCTGAACACCTTTTCCTAGACCTTTGATGGGTAGATGTGAATGGGCAGTGTCAGGTCCTTTTGGAAAAATCAAGCAGCAAATGCCAGACTCCATCCCCTTTTTCCTTTGCTCCAAATGACAGATTTCAAAGCAAGCAGTGGAGTTGAGAAAGGAGTTGGAGTTTGCTTGGGTACCAGCAAGTTAAAGAGAGGTTTCCAGAGTGCCCTGGGGATCCTTTAGTGTTTAATTTCAGCTTGGGGGAGCTGTGTCACTTGGCTGCTCCAGGGCCTAAATCACACCTTGAGGTCAGAAGTTTAATCTGAAAAATGGTGTGAATTCCATTTCATCCAAACTGTCCTGTTTAGTTCCTTTAAACCAGGCTTCTTAAAGTAGTGTAGTGTTAAAACCAGAGCCTTCCTTTCCTGAAAATCCTGGTACAAAGCAATCCTTCCTTTGTACAGAATGTCTAAGAACAACTTGAGATCAGGAGTTGGCTGATGAGCATCTTTTATAGGATGTTATTCCTGTACTGTTTGCTGCATTGTTCCTCTACTGCTCCGTTCAAACGGGTTCTCTAGAATTTGTTTCATTTTGGAGTAATCCTAGGCTGAGTTCTTTCTCTTCCCACGTGTACAGAGCCACTCTGGGAGCTGTGTGTGGTGACCCACGTGCAGCTGGTCCCTGCTGGCACTGGGAGGGCATTTCCCTGCTGCAGGAATTCCCTGTGCTCCCAGGGACTCCAGGCTGCTTTTGAGCTGCATTCTTGACCACTGGGCCTGCCAGAAACTTCCTCCAGCTAAAGAGCATTTCCTGGCCACGTTTTTTTGAAGTTCCTAGATGTATGATTGCCTATTGTCTGAGGCTTTCACAGATGGCTTAATCTATTCCAGTCGCATAAATTGTGCAGCAGAAATGATGGAGTCTTATCAGAGCAGATTTTTCCCTTTTATTTTTATCTTTCTGCCCTAAATTGGGATTTGACCTTCGATGTCCAGAGTTGAAAGTTCAGCTTGTTGACTCTTCCATGGCACCCAGCATCTTCTGAGTTTGCAGTGACTGCACAGGTTGTGCTGTCTGTGTTTTTAAGTGTCCAGATGATGCTGATGACCCCTTTGCTGAAACCCCAGAACTTTAAAAGGTTACAAACACCCTGTGTGTAACTCTTGAGTTTCAGGGGCTGCATTTTTGCAAAAGCAGAGATTTAATCCATGTCTTAAGAATAAAGAATAAAAAGTAGGAATAAAAATGTAAAAATAGGAGTAGGAATGTAGCACGTTCCCTCTCTTTTGTTTGCCATGCATGCTTTGAGCATGCTTAAAGAAAATTCACTTCAGATTAATAAGCAGTTAGGACTGAATTTCAGATTTTTCCCATGCAGTGTTAAAGATAGATTAATTTTTTTAAAGTTTATTTCAATGTCCTCTGTTTAGGTGTCAGTTTACAAAATTTACAGCTTAGTTTTTACCCCTTTCCTTCTCCTTCAGCAGTTTCTTCATTCCTCACGTGCTGTGTTCATGTATCAGCCACTTGTTTCCAGTCTGCTTCAGCTTCCATGGAGAAAGTTAAAATACTCAAATCATGATGTGGTGCATTTGTGTGCTGCTGTGTGTGCTAGAGTTTGATTGTGAGCTCACCTTTTGTTCTTTCTCCTGCAGAATGATGTCAGGATCAAGTTTGAACATAATGGGGAGAGAAGGTAAGTTGGCCTTCACTGCTTTGATTCTTTGCTTAGGAGAGTAATTTAGTCATCAGTAATTTAGTTTAAATATTGTGTTGGCTTTGCTTTCCTTTTTCCTGAATGGAAATCACACAGTGAAGGCAATAGCAAACAGGTCACACACAACTTGGTTATTTTTAGAGATCAGTGTGTCATGAAACACTGATTTATTTCCATAATATTTATCTGTAAATGAACTGCAGCATTTTTAAAAGCTCTCCAGCCTGAAATAAGTTCAGCCTGAAAGTCTTACTTCAGATATGTTCCCATTTTGTTTCAGTAACTGAAACCAAATGAAGCTGATCAAATCAGTGTCATTCTTTTCTAGTTTCTCACTTCCTGATGCCCTGTCATTATCACTGCCCTGCTGTGATGGAGCAATAGATACAACAAGGGAAGATTTTTGTTCATTGGCGTAAAAGCTTCTTTGTTATTTCCTCTGATATTTGGTTTTGAGAGACATTCTTTTACAAGAAAAAGCCAGAAGTGACTGAAATAACAGTTTCAGTTTTTACCGCATTGTTTGCAATGGATAAAATTGCTGAAATTTTCAAAGGAGGTCCCCAAAAGCCTCTTATTTGCCATCAATTCGAGAGGAACTCTTGAAACATTTAATGGCTGGTGGCTGTGTGCACACTCAGGAAGGCTCCAGGCTTGTCTGTGGTCTCTGTGTCTGCTCTCACTGAGGGAAAAATGTGATCTTGATGCTGGGTTATGTTGGACAATATTATGGAAGGATTATATTGGATGTATTTTGGAAGATATTTAATTGGGTTGTGAGCATGAGTGGATGAGCCATTTTCACAGCCAGCTTGTGGGCATCCTTTGGTTTGTCCCAGACCAGGCAGTACTTCCAATGTGAAGAAGTTCATGATTTCATGATAAAATGCAAATGTAATGTCAGTGGTACAGGAGTTGTGTGTAGTGATCCTCATAGCAGAGAGTATTGGCAGAATTGTTTATGCTCCTCCTTTGTCTGATTTTGGGATTTATCTTAGGAAAGCAGAAGTGTTCTTTGTTGGCAAAGCAGGCTGTGGAGAGCAATTTCTACTTTTCCTCAAAACCTGAACTGTTTCTTTCACTGAAATCCTGTGTGATGAGTTCTGTTAGTCACTTTTTGTGCTGTGGGAGAAATTTCACAGGTGATCATTGCTGAGATTTGCTTCCTCCTTTGTCAGCCAGGTCTGCTCAGCATTGTCCTTTGTCAGGGGCTTTGTGGGGACAGCAGCAGAGCCACAGTGGGACATGTCACAATTTCTTGTCACAATCTTATCATCTTACCTGTCTGCTGGGTGCATTTTGGGGGCAGAAGGGTTTTCTTCTGTTTCTTTTTCTAAAATGAAAAGGTTGATTGTGTGTCAGTGTAATTATGCAGTTGTGCTTGCCTGCATTCCCTGCTCCCAGCACAGTGTGCAGTTCCAGACAGGGAGCTTGCCCCAGAATGTCAGTGTGTGTGCTTGGTTTCACTGGAGCTGCCAGATCTAACCACAAATATTTAAGGTGGTCAGGCAGGAATGGGCTCCTTAAACCCTGCAGTCCAGGATTTTGTGTTAGAGGAGTGCACAGAGTTTTTAAACTAATAAAATGTGTGGCACCTGAGAACAGCTCTGCTTTTGAAAGCATTGAGTGTAGAATGGGAGCCTTTATAAGGGACTGAGAGCCACAGTGCATTTATGTGGTGCCAGAGGACTGGGATTTCATCTATGGCTTTCTTAGGAGTATGTAGAAAATGTTATTGTGGGCTGCTTTTTAACAAGGACAATTATTTCCAAATAGCTGCATGTTGTAGGTCTGGTAGCAGCATAACCCTTCATGGGGAGGGGCTGAGGAAGCCAATTAACACAAGGGTTATTTAAAACAAAAGCTGCATCCCAAGAAAGGATCCCCAGGGCTGATGAAGCTGTGGATGGATGACTGGGGAACAAAGCCTGCTCTCCAAAGCACAGGTTCATCACAGTCAGAGTCCCAGGAGGGTTTGGGTTGGAAAGGATCTCAAAAACCACCCATTCCCACCCCTGCCATGGCAGGGACCCCTCCCACTGTCCCGTTGCTCCAACCCCAATGTCCAACCTGGCCCTGGGCACTGCCAGGGATCCAGGGGCAGCCACACCTTCTGTCAGAAAACTCCTCTCCCTCTCCTTCCCACAAACTCATGTGAGATAATTCAGGGTCTCACTGAGTTGCCTTTATGAGTAAGAGCAGGTCTTGAGTTTCTATGGTCCACTCAGTAATTTGGAAGTCCAAACAGTCCCTTGATCATTTGGAGTGTGCTGATGTAGCAAAAGAAACAGGAGGGAAATAGATATAAAAACCCTGAAAGTTCTTTGGTTGGAACTGACTTTTTTCCTAAAAGTTAACTAGCAAAAATTGCATGGTAAAGAACACTAATCTTCCAATTGAGGGCAGAAAGTATAACCAGATATTATAATAGTTCAAGTGTGAAGAGTCTCTTGGATTGTTTAGGCTGGAGAAGAGGAGGCTCAGGGGAGACCTTGTTGTATCCTGTTATTTCTGCCTCGTGACGAGTTTGTTAATTGGTGCTCACAATCCAGCTCTTTGTGGCAGTATCTCATCTGTGCCAGAGCAGGTGGTATTTTTTAAGCCAAGGTGCACAGGGCATTTGTATCCTGTTATGTGAAAGACATTTATTCAAAAAAGGATACTTTTCTGCCCAGGGACAAAAGGATTCTATTTGAAATCTCCAGCTGAATATTGCATTTTGACAAACTGTATGGAAATGGGCCCGAGATCAATAATTCCTTATTGAAATAATGCATATAAATTTAAATTTGAAAGGTTCACTACTAGCTTGAGGATGAAAGGAGACCATTCAAATGTGTTTTTAATGGCTCAGTCATGTGATTTGGTTGCATTATCAAGTGTATCTCTGAACCAATGGGGGATTCTGTTTCCTGCCAGGATTATCCCGTTTGTCCGTCCCGTGCGCTACGAGGACGTGCAGCAGAAAGTGAAAACAGCCTTTGGGCAGCCCCTGGACCTGCACTACATGAACAACGAGGTACTGGGCTGGCCGTGCTCTCTGCAGGCCACCTCCTTTCCCCATCACAAATTCTGTACCCAGAAATTGCATTTTCAGGTCTTCCTCTAATGCAAACCGTTGTTGGATCCCTGATCCAAAGGCCAAAGTTCTGATCCTGGTGAAGCATCTCACTCGTGTGTGTTGCACAAACAGCAGCATTTTGTTCTCTTGTTCTGGTGTTGCTCTCCTTCTACCTGAAACCCACTTTTCACTTGATCATTAGTTCTGTGTTCATAAGTATTCTGAGGCCATTTTCTCATCAGAGAGTCAGGGGCTGACAAGTCTCTGTTCTTTGCAAACAGCAATTCCAGGTAGCAATTAATGTTTTTGTGGGTGATGTTTCAGAGGAATTTGCATTAGGGTCATCCAATTCTCTGACATGGGCGGAAAACCTCGTTAAAAAGGACAGTGTGACAGTATTGGAATGAAAATCTGTGGAATAACTGAGCAATCAGAATCCTGTATTATGGTCTGCTATTTTTCTAATATTTGTTTAAATACATATTGTAGAAGTAGACTTATTTTTTTCTAATGCTTTTTTCCCTGGTCTTTATTTTGCAGCTCTCTATTCCTTTGAAAAACCAAGATGACCTGGATAAAGCTGTAGATCTCTTAGACCGGAGCTCCAATGTGAAAAGCCTGAGGATCCTGCTGCTGTCCCAGGACAGGAACCATGTAGGTAACAACTTCTGGGGCTGCAGCAGAATCAGGGGGTTCACCCTTAGAGCGTGATGGCAGCGTTAACTGAGTGTGATGGGTTAGAAAATCACTCCTCCCAGGCACAAATGCGTGTGTTTATCCTCTTTGCATTGGCTCAGCTATAGGTGTCTTTTTGTTTTGGGTTTTTTTCCCTGACTTCTGCAGCTGTTTGGGGGCTAAAACATTGCAGCTTTTTAAGCTGTCTTCTGAAGGCCATTTTATATCAAATACCCAGTGGCTGTAGGCAGAAGACTCTTGATGAGTTTGGTTTGCAGAGAAGTTTTATTAGCTTTGATTAATAGCACAGTGTTGAAAATGTGTGGAATTAGTTTGCCTTTAGAGTACAGGTTGTTCTTGAAGAAAAGCCTTTAGCACTTTTTCCCCTGGGTGAGAAGCCTGGGGACTGCTTGCAGGGATTTTCCAGCTCTGCATTGAGTCCAGCCTGGCTGTGGAAGCAGAGTTGCCTTTGCTGACAGTGACTGGGAAGGTGTGGGAGGGGATGATGCTGTTCCTTGTGCTGTGCCCTTTCCCTGAGCAGTTACTGCTGCCTGTTCTGCACACAATACCTGCAGGCAGGTCTGTGGGCTGCCCTGGTGGAGTCAGACCAAGTTCTGTGTTGTCAGGAAACATCCTGTGAAAGGTGGGCTCAGCTTTGGTGCAGCACAGTCAGACAATGCTCTGTGCCAGCCCTGTGTCCTGTCAGTGCCTTCAGGCTGCCCCAGTGTCAGGTGATCCCTCCAGCTCTGCATGAGCAGTGAGCACTTGCTAAATCTCACTTGGTGAATCTGGCCAGCCAGTAGCTACTGCTGATGTCCTTTGTGAGCTGTTTTTTCCTCTTTCACTCAAAGCAGAAGCAAACAGCAAAGCCTTCAGTAAGTGCCACAGTTTCCCCCTCTCCTGGAGCTTCCTGTGCTGCTCTGAGCTGCCTGAGAGGAGAGCCCTCCGTGGGATGAGCCCCCAGCCTGAGCAGCTTCTTGGCTGCATGATCTGATCCCACTGGGGCAGTGGGAAGCATTATTTTTCCTGAAGTACAGGATGCAGATTTTGTTTTGGTTGTGCTCTTTTCTTTTTCTGGGGATGGAAAGGTGACTTTGGCACAAATATGTACAGAAAGCAAATTAACTTTTCAGCAGTAGTTGGGTCCCCTGGACCAGGAGCCTGTGTCTGTGAGCAGCACTCAGGTTGATTTTCTTACTCCTCTTTCTGTGACTCATTTCTTTTCTCAGCCAGTTCACCCCTATGCCAGTCTTTGCTTTGTTTAGAAACTGGTGGGGAGGGAGAACTGGTGAAGTTGGAGCACCTGTAGTGCCAAGGCCAGGCTGTCCATCAGCAGGGTGACCTCTGACCCTTTATCCAGCTCCCATCAACCTGCCCATGGGGAAGTTTATGTGACTTAAATCAGGCTCTCTCCTTACTCCTTTCAAGTGTATGCACTCATTAAATTAAATTAGTACTTTAATATTGCGTTAAAGTATTTGAATTGTCACACCTTGCCTGTCATGTTCAAATAATTTTCAGAAGTCAGAATTTATTTCCTTGAGGTGTCTTTGGTTATGTTCTTCTCAAATAAGATAAATTCTGTAACTCAAGAGGAAGAGAATATTACACCTTCTTGTAAAACTAAGTGTGTTGGGTCAAGGTTAAAAATGGAAGTGTCTGTAGGTATTGAGCCCCTGCTTTAGCACAGAATCTCATTGGAGGTTTCACGTGTGTCATTCCTCTTCCTGCTGTGAATGAGATGAGGGCTCTGTGGAGAAATTACCTTTAATTAGATAAAACCTATGTAAGGTCAGGGAAGGATGAATGAATTCATCTTGGCATCTCCAGACTGTTGGTGCTATTAAACTCTCCAGTATTTATTTTTACTTATTCTGAATTATGAATTTACTTTTTAAAGGTTGTGGGGAGTCAGGTTGCTTCTGAAACAGTGCAAGATTCAGAATTTCTCTCTGCTGGCCAAGGTGGCTGATGGAAATTGTAGGTGCTTCTGTGTTCTGGTCTCAGGGGGTGACAGGAGCCCCACCTGTCTCACAGGTACCTGTAAATCATGCACTTGAGTTGAGCTGCACTTGTTCTGGTTCTCTGACTCCTGTTTTGCACCATAATTGTGAACCTGGTTCTTCTTTTTGTTTGTGTTTTCTGAATTAATGAGATTTCAGGCTCTAGAATTGTTGCTCAGCACTTTCTTGGTACTAAGCATAATGCTTTTGAAACTGTGGCCAGACTGCTTGAGCTCCTTCATCTCAGTTTATTTTGTTTTATTCTTTTCATTTTACCCAACAGAACAGTTCTTCACCCCATTCTGGGCTGCCCAAGCAGGTCAGGATTAAAACTTCCCAGTCTGTGGGGGATGTGAGCACGCCCTACCAGCAGCCAGAACCCAGAAGCAGGCATCTGTCTGTCAGTGAGTATTTTCACCACTTCTCCATGTTTTTGTTTGTTGAAATGTTTCTTTGGGCACTCGTGTTTATGGTACAGCACTTAGGAGAGCCATGAGAACTTGAAAGGTTATTCTGGGACAAGGCAGTTCATTTTCAAAAGCTCCTAATGTGCTTGCAATTGAATGTTTCAAAGTTCCTTGCTAAGTTGTGGAACAGCTGAGGAGCTGCTAAAGGGGATGTCCTCAAGCCAGAGCCATTGTGGTTAGAAATTTGGAAAGCTGATGTGAGTCTATTAAGCTTTTTATTTAGATTGGCAATTTCAGTTCATGAAACCTAGATTTAATTTTTTTTTATTCGGGCTTTGGAATCTGTCCTGACTCCTGTAATCAAGCATTTTACTAGGAATTATTATTGCATATCCTAGTGTCTCTGAGTTGCCTAAACTTTCACTCTTGGAATTATCAGGTGAGTAGAGCACAAGCCAAAATGAGAGGTGCACAAAAGATAATTTAAAAATCAGAGTAATATGTGCCTTTGTCTCCTTTCTTTGGGTCTCTCTTAGCTCAGTGAGCTCCTGTTTAGGGAGAGGGTTCATGCAAGACTTCTGTAGTTTTTATGGCTTCCATCTCTGGCAGATCTGTCTGATTTCTCCCAGTTTCTGTGTTACAACCTTCTATGTAACTGTGCAGCACAATTCAAATCTGTTCTGGAGCGATGCTCAAAGCTGTTAACCTTTATATGAAAAACTAAAACATGTAAAACATCTTCAAGGATTTATGGGCCCAAAAAAGTGTGTGGTTTAGGATTTGACTCCTTGGTGTGAGGCTCAGTGAGCAGTGAAAGTGCAGGAGGAAGGTGGGAGTGTGAAATGCTGCTCTGTGTGAACCATTTCTGCTCTGGAAACGAGAGGAGGTGCATTTTGCTGGAAACAGAAGCAGAGGATGACTCTGGTTGTTACCCCAGCTGTTTTGGGGCTTGTCAGAGCTGATGCCTGAGAACAGGTTTGCAAGTCACAAAGGGCAGTACCAGGAGCTGGGAATGTCAGAGTTTTGTTTGCAAGTTCTTCACTGTGACAAAGGAGTGCTTCAGTTTCATTAGCTCTTTAAACTTGAGGCAGAATTACTGCATGGTTTTAGATCAGTATTTGCAGTGCAAAGTGTCAAATAAGAAATCAGCTTAAACCACAACAGTCTCCATATCGAGGGGTCCAAAGCAGAGCTGGATCTGCACTGCTCTGACCAGAGGTAACTGGGAGAATGAGCTCAGAGGGAAGTCTTGTGAACTGCAGCAGTACTTGTCAGTGTGGGACTTGTCTAACAAACCTGCTTGGATCCTGTGAAGAGTTTGCTGATCCTCTTCTGGACAGTTTGCTTTTATGAAGCAGCAAAGAAACAAGTACTGAAAGCTTGTGAAGTACGTGACTGAAATGGGAACAAAAAGCCTTTTCCATCCTTCCTAGTCTGAAGTTAATATGCATAAAAAGAGCAGCATTCCTTGGTCCTGAGAAGTGCTATCCATGCATGTCTGAACACCGTGTTTCTTCTATAACAGACAAATTGAATGCCAAAATTATTTTATTTAAAATATCTATATATATATTTCACTTTACTGACATTCTGAGGTATCCAGATGATGGTGCCAAAGCCAACAGACTGTAGCAAGTGTCTGTCATGGGCAAGCTGTGTGGTAATAAGGGGCCCCTTCTGTATCCCAGTTGCACACTCCTTCCTCTTATCCCAGCTCATGGATGCTTTCTGTATAGCTTGTCATTCATTCATCAGTCAAGAAACCATTGGTTTTATTTTCTGAGCATGTCAGTGTACCAGACTGTTACATTATGAAGAGGTCCAGAGGGTTCCAGTTCTGTCAGAGCTCTTCTGGTAATTTGGCAATAGCTCAGTCTTGCATCAATTTCTTTTTCCTTCTCTTTTCCTGTCTTTGGTTTGGCAAAGGAACGTGCCCTGTTTCTGGTGTTTCAGGCATAGAGATTCTCCAGCTCATGCCATGTCATGCCATTAAAGCCAAAGCAGTGCTCAGGTAAAGCTTTTTTCAGGCAGGAGAGGGACCTGAGTGGTTCCTGAGCTCCAAATGGCCTCGAGCCTGTTGTCACCAGTTCAGAGCTTTGGAAGTAAAGATAACTTTTATTTAAAAAAAAAAAAAAAAAAAAGGTTGCTAAGCATTCTGGCAGGGCTTGTGTTTTTTCCACTCACTTCCTTTGATATACATGGATTTAGTGCCGACTTCCCTTTCCTGCCTGGGGCTGGGGCCTTTCCCCAGCAGCCCTGGGCTGGTGCCAGCGGGCCCTGGGCAGCCTCTGGCCCTGCCTCTGTCGGAAGGAGTGAAAGTGCTGCAGGGCTGGGGGCTGTCCCACCCCTGCCAGGCTCCCTGAGCCCTGGGAGCTGCTTGGGAAATCCCCTGGTGCCTCTGGGCAGCAGAGCGGGGACTTGACCATCTTGGCTTCGTGGTCTTGGTGTCTTCTCCAACCTTAATGATCCTGAGATTTTACCAGTACCTTTTTTGTTCATGTAATTCACCCCCCTTGCACTCTAAGCTGTGCCAGCAGTGTTTGTTTCCCTTCTGCAGCCCCCTGAAAAGTGTGTGCTCCCCTCTCCCAGATCTTTGCCTTCGCTCTTTATTACAACTTCTATGGAAAACATTTTCCTTGGCAGAATATTTGCTGATCTTTACCCATCTTTCCTAGCACCTGAGTACACACAGTTAATTAAAGTGTTGTGAGGAGCACAGCTTGACAGCTGATCTTCACCTGCTGCCTCTGAGTCCCTGTGTGACCTCGAGCAGATTGGCTGGACCACAGCAGATCTTGGAGCTCACAGTGGGAATTGGTGGCAGCTGCAGGTGGATAGGTCACTGCTATATCTATCTATCTTCCTGTATCTAAAGTTTCATCTTTGAGATTGCAAGGAAAAAATAAACCCAAAGGGCGAAGTTTCTCTCAGTAGGTAGCACAAGAGAAACTCTTTAGGTAGTGCCACTAACAGGTGATTAAACTGAAATTAAGCTCAGAAGGTTGAGCAGAAGAGGTTAGAAATAGGTGACTGGTTTGTCAGGAGCTTCAGCAATAATCTTGTAGTATCTAGAACATCAACAATAATCTTGTAGCATCTGAAACATCAGCAGTAATCTTGTAGTATCTAGAACATCAGCAGTAATCTTGTATGTAGAACATCAGCAACAATCTTATATCTATAACATCAGCAATAATCTTGTATGTAGAACATCAGCAATAATCTTGTAGCATCTAGAACATCAGCAATAATGTTGTAACATCTAAAACATCAGCAATAATGTTGTAGCATCTAGAACATCAGCAATAATCTTGTATCTAGAACATCAGCAGTAATGTTGTAGCATCTAGAACATCAGCAATAATGTTGTAGCATCTAGAACATCAGCAGTAATGTTGTATCTAGAACATCAGCAATAATCTTGTATCTAGAACATCAGTTGGGGTGCGCCTCAGGCAGTTTGGTGTTCCTGGGTCCGGGTGTGTGCCGGTGCGTGCCGCTGCAGGCTGGCTCTGGCGTTGCAGTGGCGAGGGCAGTGTGGTGCTGGGCAGGGTTGGGGTGGCTGGTGGGCAGCAGCAGTGCCAGTGCTGTCCCTGTCCCTGTCCCTGTCCCTGTCCCTGTCCCAACAGGCTCGCAGAGCACGGGCCGCAGCTCGCCCCCGCCCGGCTACGTCCCCGAGCGGCAGCAGCGCATCGCGCGCCAGGGCTCCTACACCAGCATCCACAGCGAGGGCGAGTTCATCCCCGAGACCAGCGAGCAGTGCGTGAGTCTGGCCCCCTCCTGCCCCAGACCTCCCCTGCCTGTGCCTGCACCAGCCCCTCTCAGTGGCGAGGCACAGCTTGTCCAGAAAGTTGTGGCTGCTCCGTCCCTGGAAGTTCCAAGGGCAGCCTTGGAGCAGCCTGATGTAGTGGAAGGTGTCCCTGCCCATGGCAGGAAGTGGAGTTGGATGACCCTTAAAGTCCTGTACAACCTAAACCATTCTGGGATTCTAAAAGTGCTGCTTTGTGCATTTAAACTGCTTCAGATTGTAACTGTGTGAGTTCAAAGCCTTTGTTGGGCTGCCAGAAGCAGTTCCCAATTCTGGGCATTGCCCCTCCACCTCTGACTGAGCAGTTTTGGAGCTGTCACACATGTGACAAGGCTTGCTATTACCGGGTTTGTGTGACCCTTTTGCTTTTGAAACTCTGCTCTCCATTCAAAAAAGTGGGAAGTGAGGCCAAAGGACAACTTGCAGGTGGAGGCAGCAGCACCAGCAGGCTGTTCTGGAGCCAGCTGAGATCAAAACGCAGCACAAGGCTTCTAAAGCTTGAATTTTTCACAGCAGAGTCCTTCAGCAACTAATGCAGTGCCTCAAATTTTATATGAAGTAAAATTATTCCTGATTTCTGTGGGAGATTGTCCATTTAAATAGGCTTAGACTCCCTTCTTGAGCTGGACATCCTGCAGGCAAGCAGCTGTGGGCTCTGCTCCTCTGGCACAGCCTCTCCTGCGCCCTGGACTGCACTGATGGTGCTCTGTGGTTTCTTCTGTGTTGCAGATGTTGGACCCTCTAAGCAGTGCTGAAAACTCGGTGTCAGGAAGCTGCCAGTCCTTGGACAGGTGAGCAGCCTGGTACAAATGTACAAACTGGTGAGAACGTGTGTGCTCAGATGGAAATGCCAGTTGTACTTACATAAAACCCTGGTTTCTGTCTCGTACATCCTCTTGGAGGGAAACAAGAACTCACTTCCTACCTATATACCAGTGTATTCTTAAAGAGCATTAAGTATTCCTTAAGGCTGTGTTATTTTCTGGCAGAACCACAGACCAAAAAGCTGGTGCTTCAGTAGCTTTATGTTACAAATACAAAATTCTAAAGCAAGCAGCCTGTGTGGAGTTGCCCCTCTGAGAACATCTGGCTGCAGGGTATTTAAACCTCTTTTAGACAAGGCTCTACTTGTTCATTTAAAGAACAAAACAACAAAAAAATACCCCAGACGCCAGCAAAACTTATTCTTGCCTTCTTTCCCTAATAGCCCTTCTTTTCGGAAGTCACGGATGTCGAGGGCACAGAGCTTTCCTGACAACAGGCAGGAGTTCTCAGGTATGGTTTGGTACAGGGGCTTGATCCTGACATTTTCTGCTCTTGGCTGGCTGCCCTCCCTGCTTGCTGGGATTGTATAAATACCAGATCTGGGGATATGTTGATGGAAAAGCCAGGAAGTTATTTACCGCCTCTTCCTAAAAACCTGCTGTTGCAGGAGCGTTCTGTCATTGGAAGTTGCATTTTTTGCAGGAGCCTCACTCTTGTCTTTGCTTCTCGTGGCAGACCGTGAGAATCAGATCCAGGACAAGGCGGGCAAGGGTGGGACGTACCCGCGGCGCTACAACGTGTCCGTGCAGCACAAGGACTACAGCGACGGTGAGCTGGGCTCAGAGCTCCATTCCAGGCTGGGAAGGACAGGAGAGGCCATGGCAGCCTCTGCACAGTGGAGCTAACTCCTGTCTGGAGAGCCTGGGAGCGCCCTGGTCACGGCAGTCAGTGCTGCTGTGCGTGGTGCCACATTTTCATGGAAACTAATGGTTGCTGTTTGTAATTCTTTGTTTGCTTTGTCCTTTCTGGGGTAATCCAGGCTGGGTAGGGGGATTGTGGACATAGTTGTTGGGCTTTGCCCTATATAAGTAGTTTCCTACCACAGAGATTTGTTATGCTTTGCTAATTTGCATTGCAGACTTTCTCCTGGATCTTTTAAATATAGCAGGGAGTTAAAGAATTACATCTCTGCTCATCAGATGGCTTTATGCAAATTAATCTCTCAAAATTTCGTGAGGTGCAAGTTGGCTCCATCTTTGTTTATGGTTTTTATTTGCAAGTCCAGGCACGTTATCTAGAAAGTGATTTTTTAACAAAACTCGGAGCTTGCGCTCAGAGCCTGCAAAGCAGATTTTTCCTTTGGAAGGTAAATTTAGACCTCACGGCGCTGAGGGCATTACAAAGTGTTCTCTGCCTTCTGCTTTGGGAATGATCCAGAGCTGTACTGAGCTCAGACAGCACCAGCCCTGAGCTGTTGCATTTTTGCATCTCGTCTGTTTGGCAGCAGATTCTGCTCCATGGGAACAGAGCAGAACATGGGATGGGTTTCTGTCCCTTTCCCTGCTGCACAGCCCTCAGCCATCCCTTCCACTGGAAGCATTTACTGAAACCGTTCCTTCCCCCCAGGGCGGAGGACGTTTCCCCGGATCCGCCGCCACCAAGGCAACCTGTTCACGCTGGTGCCTTCGAGCCGTTCCCTGAGCAGCAACGGGGAGAGCCTGGGGCTGGCGCTGCAGTGCCTGGAGCCGCGCGGGCGCCTGCGCAGCGCCGACAGCGAGAGCGCGCTGGGCGTGCAGGAGCGGAGCCTGCCCACCAAGTGTAGGCTGGGAATGGTGTCCCTGGGCTGGGAATGGTGTTCCTGGGGCTGGGAAATGTCCTCTGGGCTGGGAATAGTGTCCCCTGGGGCTGGGAAATGTCCCCTGGGGCTGGGAAATGTCCCCTGGGCTGGGAAATGTCCCCTGGGTTGTGGGCAGGGAGCATTGCCATGAAATGTAGGCTCCTGGCACTGGAAAATGTCCCCTGGGCAGTGGGCAGGGACAGCTCTGAGTGTGAACTCCAGACCCAGCTTCTAATCTTTCTGGTTAGAGAGAGCCTTGCAGTGAAAGGTTTCCCGCAGAGGTAACCCCAAGCTAGCTCAGCAGAGAACCTCAGAATAGTGTCCTTCAAGTTGTCCCAGAAGCTTAAGTCATTCCCAGCTGCCTGGGATTGGTTTAGCAAGGCTAATCCAGCTCTTCCTCATCTGATGCATGTGATAACTACAGATCAAGGGTTGGAAGCTGCTCTTTAGTTGCTCCATCATCTCTTAAGGTAGTGATTCTGTAGAATCCACCTGCTGGTGGAATGAAATTTCACCGGCCCCATAGAATAACTTGTCTGTAAAACATGCAGAGTGTTTTGTGGTGTCATTAATGGGGCACAGCCAGCAGATGCTGAGTCTGGATTGGGTCTGGTTGGGTTCTGTTCAGAGCTCTGCCACGAACTCCTCTCCAGACTCCCTGCTCCAGCCCCAGTGTGGTGGGGCTGGTCCCTGGGAAGCCCAGGCCTGTTTGCCAGCAGTGTGTGAGCAGGGCTGTTGTCTCCCAGCTCCCAGTGCTCCCATGAACTGGCGCCGGGGGAAGCTGCTGGGCCAGGGCGCCTTCGGCCGCGTGTACCTGTGCTACGACGTGGACACGGGCAGGGAGCTGGCGGCCAAGCAGGTGCAGTTCGACCCCGAGAGCCCCGAGACCAGCAAGGTAATCCTCACCTCGGCTCTGGAGCCCTGCACGGGCCTGCACAGGGTCCCTCTGTCTGTCCTTGAGAGCTGGCACCTTGTTTAGTTTGTACTAAGGTTTCAAGTCATGTGGAGAAGAATAGGAGTCATTTAAAAATTACTTTTCTGTGTTATTGACTTCAGCCTGAAACTAAAATCCATTTTCTGGCTTCATTCTTGGCTCTCCTTTCTCAGCTTTTTGGGTTTTTGCCAGGTTGCTTGAGGAATACTAGACTGCCCTGTGTTCCTGGTTAGACATGGATGTGAATGAAACCATACCCAGCAAGAGTACAGTTGGTTTTTTTTTCTTTTTTGAACAAGAAAAGCTGCTTGCACATGCAAAACGCACTTCTGGCTTCCCCCTCCCTGAGCTGGGAGGTCAGAAATGGAGGTTATGGAGTGAGAAAATTGGGGGCTAGGAGTTTGGGTAAGGACAGTTTTGGGGAGAGGACAGGAGGGGTCTCCAGTGCTGGGGGGGCCGTGACACGGGGGCAGAGTAAAGGAGGTCACAGCAGTGACATCGGGAGTCTGGGGGTTTCTAGGTGCCCCTAAATGCCCTGTGTGTGCCCCCCCAACCCTCTATGATCCTCCTCTCAGCCCCTGTGATCCCCAGATTCCCCAGACCCTCCCAGGTGCTGTTACTAGGCGAGGAAGGGGATGAATGTCGCGGATCTGGGGCTGGTCCGGGTTGGGGGGTGCTCCTTTTCCCCGTATGTGAGCCCTCCCCGCGCCCCCCCAGGTGCTGGAGTACGTGGGGAAGGGGAAGAGCATCGTGGATGTGGGGCTGGCCCAGGCCCGGCGGCCGCTCAGCCCCCGCAGCCACTACTTCGAGCTGGAGATCCTGGACCCGGGCGAGAAGTGCTACATCGCCCTGGGCGTGGCCAGGAAGGTGCGCGGGGGGCTCGGAGTTGGGGGGCGGG